>VWZO01007198.1:1095059-1192455 GCA_013396975.1 Bucco capensis
TTGGCTCCGCCAGCCCGGCCGGCGGTTCCCGTTCCGACCCCAGCCCGGAGGAGCGCAGGCCCCCGAGCTGGCGGTGGGCTCGGCGTAATCCCCTTGCTTACCTCCAAGGGCGGGGGGCGGCTAGCGGGAGGAGAGGAAAAGCGAGGAAGACCCGGCGGTTTCCGTCCCCTCCTCCCCATTCCTGTCGACTGCATGCAGCGGCGGCTGCTTCAGGCGCGGTTCGGTTGAAGGGGCAGCGTGGAGGTAACGCGTGCGCTTCATGGGCGCCGGCTGAGCGCCCTGAGGAGAAATCGGTGTCCCTCCGGTGAGGAGAGTGGCACAAAACTCTCCCCCCGCCGGGTAGGCTCCCGGGAGGCTCGCACGGGTCCGCTCCGGCTCCCGGAAGCTGGCGCTCGGCGGGGCGAGCCAGGCGGGGAGGCTGAGCGCGCCCCGGGCCGCTTTCCCGCTTCTTGCTGCCCGGGAAACCGGCTCCGGTCTGTGGGCTCGCCGCCCTCTGGATCCCGCTCTGGGCCTCGATGGGTTGGTTCCCGCCTCAGGGAGGGGAGCTCAAGAGGGTGAGAGAGGTAAATCGGTGTTGCGGTGGCGCCGGCGAACTTCTAATCCTTAAGGGCACGGCGCGATCCTGGTCTTGCAGAGCGCCGCGAGAAAGTTGGTAGGGACCTGGAAATGGTGAGGTTTGGATCGTCCAACATGGGTACCCAGAGCGCTCCCCAAAACCGGAGTGTCTGGGGAGGCGTGAAGGAGGGCACTGGGCAGAGGTGTGCCTGAGCAGCAAGGATGTGATGAGGTGAAGGAATCGTTGCGTTGTGACATCGCTCCTCTCTGTTGGGCATGAATAGGTATTCCCGGTGGCTCCGAAATGGTTCTTAGCAGACAAAAGAAAAGCCGCCTGTGCGAAGATGCAGAAGGAATGGGATACTAAACTTCTACGGTACACGAGATACTTATTTCTGACTTAGGAAGCACTATCCTTATTTTATTTGAGCTAGAGAAGAGCTTTTGTTTTGTCAACTCTGGAGATGGAAGCTCAGATTCTTGATCTCTCTAGTAGTAAGAAGCACGTAGCAGTTTGAACAAGGTCGTTTAATTGTGGGATAGGTTCGTCTTTAAGTCTAGCAACTATGGTTTCAGCTCTTAAGAGTTTGGTTCTTACTAATACAGATTTCAGTGAAGAGTTTTACCATTATTTTTAGTGTAATCTTCACTTCTAAATTGGTATTTCTTCATAGATAGCTTAATCTTTCTGTAGGGGTTGGCACATTCAGATTCGTTATGTGATTTATAAAAATTAAGAGGCCATTCTTTGTCCCCAACGCCTGTATCAAATTTAGAGCCCGGGAATGTTTATTTGTGGTAACAATAAAGCATCTTTAAAAGGGTGGATATTACTTCTACATAGCCTGCTGTAACTGCTCTCACTTTAGAGCATTAAAATGTGACTAGTTAAGATCTGCAGAGTCTTTCAGAAAGCATGCTCCAAGTATTTTGGGGGATAGGACTCAAAAGTTGTGTGTGATGTGTCGAGTGCTTTTAACTTGGAGATCAAGTGCTTTATTGAGTACTGGCTTTAGGATTGGTAGATAAAAATGTTACATTCTTGTTATGGTGGTTCCTTTACCAGAAAAAAAAAAGAGGAAAATTATTTTGTATTTTTCTTCCTTCCTCTGCCTACATGAGGAATGAAAGTATCAATTAAAGTTAACCTCTGGAGAAATCAGTGACAGTAAAATGGTCCATAAGATGCCAACAGCTATTTTTGTCTGGAATTTTGGAAGAATTAGGGATTCTAATTTAGGACAAAAACTGGGGGTAAGGGGAAACAGATTTATTTTTCTTTAATATGTTATTTTACCTTGAAAAGTGTTAGACACTGAAAATCTGCATTGCCAGAAGGTCATAAAATGTATTTGCTCAGTTTAAAATGAGCTAAAGCAGTGCTGTGTCAACTTAGACCAGAGACTTGAAATTCAAGCTCAATTTTTTCCCCTTGCTATACTTTTTCCTCTCTTGCTAGAATAGCCAGCAAGCTGGAAAATGACAGTTTTGTTGAAGATATGCATTTAAATGGATTTTTGCTTGTTCTGAGTACATAGGTGAAATGTAAATCTGTTCCTGCATTTCTGCTTATGTGCAAAGAAACTATGGCTTAGTGAGAAGTGAATTTTGGTAGTGCATTATTGACTGCAGTAACTGTGTTCTACATGGAGAGAGTGCAATAGAAGTGCCACTTTCTGGAAAGCAGCTTATGTCAGAGTAAGCTACATCTAGTGTACTCCAGCAGTGCTATGAGAAAATTTGGTGTGCTCTCAAAGTTAGTCAATAGAACCTATTCTTGTCACTGTTCATGAGACAATTCAGTTCCTTTAGCTGTATATATTGTGTGTGCATTTTAATAAGTTCACAGCTATGCTGTTAATGCTGAACAATGATTTTAGATACCAGTACTGTAGTCTTGTGATTGAACAGTGAGAGATATTTCTAGAAATGCCTTCAATCCTGACAGAAGGCGTATTAAATAAGTGCTTTATGTTGTATTTGAGCACAAGTGCTGTGAGAAACTTTAGTGTTGGCTGTAATTGGAAAGTCCTGTAATTCCATAAAGATGCATCTTAGCTGACTTGAGGAGAAGTGCATGTGAAACTTAAGGGGGAGTAAAGTTTTCCCCAGTGGGGATGCTGAAAATCTCGGGAACCTGGCCTTTGCTAAGCAGGGAAGTTTACTGAGTCAAGTTTAAGCCGTCTTCATGAAATTACCTACCCAAGCAAAACTCAGTTTACCAGAGTTTTTAAAAAGGGGAGGAAATGGATTACATGTTATAGATATAATTCTGAACGATTTGATGAGGTGTTTGACTAATAGTGACATTAGGAAACAAGAGCCCTGCTAATAGAAGCTGTAGGACAGGAGAGGGAGGTTTATTTTAATGTTAAATCTCAACTTTCTCTTCATAGTCTCCACAAGGTCCATGGAGAGCAGTGTTGGCTACACTGAACTGATACCTGGGTGAAGACAGCAGCTATGCTGTCTGTATCTATACATACATATGTAGGGCTTGTGCAGCTCTTCCAGAATGGCTAAGTCAATATTTAGATGGTTGAGTTACTCCACTACTGACATAGTTTAAGTAAGTGATAAACGTCAGTTAAGCAACTATGTCTGGGAGGAAGGTGAAAGGGAGAGGTTTTTCATCTGGCAAGGATAAAAACGTTGGTTACGAGTTTCGTTGAGCTAAGGATTAAAGGGGAAGCAAGGTACAGAATTATGAAATAGGTACTCCCTCTGTTTTCAGATACCACTTTTAAGGCTTTGGGATTATGATCTGTATGCCTATGGGTGAGGTGAAACTAAAGAGTGAAATTTGGAGGAGGGAGCAGGTTCTGCTGAGCTTCAGGCAAGCAGCAGTGAAGTTCTCTAAAACACAGAAGTGACAGTGCTGCTTTCTGCAACTGCTAATAGCAGGTAGTTTGACTGGTACAGGCTTTACCTAGTTGTAATACCTAGATTTCTGCTAAGGTGTCTCAGAGGATCTGGACTTGAGGTCTGTATCCTCAGTGAAAGTGAGAAAGCTACCTCCAGTGTTCAAAAGATAAAGTAACAGTAAACTTGGTAACCCTTAAGAGGAAGAGTGAAAAGTATAATTTGCATATAATATTGTCAAACTAAGCTTCTTTTAAAAATAGGACATAAGAAAGGAATTCTTAAATACATATATATAATTGTTTAACCACAGACTTTTAAATTGGTTGTCATTTAAAAAAAATACTGGAAGAGAAGAGGATGTCTGTTAATGTCCCTGCTGTGTCCCCCCAGAAATTGTAAACAAACAAACCTTTCCCAGATTAATGTGGGTCACATCCTTATTTTAGGAATCTTTTGGCTACCTGACTGAAATCTGCATATTGTTTTTTTCAGTGATTGTGCCTCTGAAAAACACTATTATTTTGGAACAGTTTATAATGCATACTATGCTTCCTTCTGGTAAAACCAGTAATGTTTTTAAGGTGAGAAGGCAGATGCTGTGTGTGTCCTCAGTGCTGTGGCTAAAAAGGATGATATAAAGATATGACTGGATCAGTGCAGTATTGTCATCTGCTTGAAAATGTCTGGAGCTGCTTCTGATTTGGAACTAGACGATCTCATTAACAAATGAGGTAAAACTGATGCCTTGCTGTGTGCAAATAAATACTTACTTGAGACACACTTGCAGAAGAACTTGAGAATTTGCTGTTTTCTTTGTTTTTCTGTATGCATATGGTGCCTGCTTAAATGATGTTGTGTGTGTAATTATGCAAGCAAAGTAGTACAAATCGTGGTCCTCGTCCTGGGTTTTCTGACATGTGAAGCAAAAATAAATCTCTACAGGAGGGTAGCATTTCTTTATACTTGAAAATGATTTTTTCAATCTAGAACCAGGCCTTATTTCCCTTGTCAGGTTTTGTTGTGTCTGGCTTCTTCCCATTTTCTGCCTTTTACGTGCTTGGTTGGGTTTTTTCCTGCCATGCATTTTCTTTTTCACAGCCTGCATGTTTGGTTTGAATCCCAAAACCATCAGATGTAATTTAAAGAAACAAAGTATTTGAAAGGGAGGAAACTTAAACCTTACAACTGATCTATAAATTGTATTTTATTTTATTTTTTTAGTGTGAGCTGGTTTCCTGTCCATGTTTCTTAGCTTGACTGGATCTGGCAGGCTTTAGATTCTTGGCCTGTAGTTGTCTGATTTCATTTTTTTACTAGTAAGATAAAAAAAAATAAATCTAGAGATGGAATTCAATTTGCTGCTTCTGTCAGAAGTCAGGCAAGACAGATGCTTGATTTACCTGTGAAATGATAGCATGGAAAATGGATTAAAGTCATTAAGGTATTATTGCCTCTTTTTTAATGATACAATTTATAACCAGGGTCAATATAAAATCCATCTTTTGTGATAACTTCTTCCAGCTAGATGTCCGCTAGCTTGTGCCATGTTTCTAGTGAGTATTTAGTGCAAAGTTAAATCCACTGTTTTACTTTTAGAAGAGATTGACATATATTGTTTTAGTTTTAGAATAGTTTAACCATTACTGGTGTTGGATCCATCATTGCTTTGAAACTGGGAGGCATAACAGTTCCCAAAGCCTTCCTATTTGTAATTCTCTTCCACAGCCTAAGGGAGCTGAATTTTTTTTTCCTCCTGTGCTCCAGGGTGGTGGAGTTATTTGGGTTGGTTTGTTGTTGTTTTGGTTTGGCTTTTTTGATTGTTTTTAAGATAAAATCAGTCTCATTAATTTTCTCTATTAAATCAGGCTTCTGGAAAAGTAATCTCTCTGGTTTCTTGCCTTTATAAATAACATTAAATGTGCTGATGGATTAATCCCCATATACCTGATAGAATAGGAATACCATACATTAAACCCAGTTATTTTGGGGACTTCAAAATAAAGAGTTGTATAACTAACTTGTATGGTTGCTTTCATTATTTGATGCTCATTTTGGAGTTTTTCAGACTCTGCTTACTTGTGTGGCAGGATTTTTTCCAGTATGGACCATATGTGTGTGGACTGAGGTGAAGAACCCGTGGCTATTTTAGAGGTTTATTTAAGAGTAAAAAAGGTGTGTCCAGAAAACAAGTTTGGGTAGAATAATCAGTGCACTTCAAATTCACACCCTAAATTATTTTGCCTGTGGAGACATGCCTTAAGTGTTCCCAGCAAGTGTTACTTTTTCTGCCAGATTTATCCAGGATTATCAAAAAGCTAAATTTTAAGATATGGAGGTGTTAGGCAACAGAGGTTAATTGGAATGTGTGGGGGAATCATGAGTGTGAATGAGTGTGAAGGGACAAATTTAGAGGTACACATCTGAACTACTGAAAGGGGAAGTTCAGGTTTTATGTAGAGAACTTTACTTTCTCCTGACATATTAGCTGGGCTTGGTCTTACATAAGAAATGTCAGATGAGTTTAATGGTGATTTGTAAAAGGCATGATCAAAATTGGAACTCGAATCGTTTTGTTGCTATTCTGCTGTTTTGGAGTTTTAAGATGTTTTGTTTGTTTTTTGATCCACATAGTCTTACTCACACATGCAAATACAGTTAGAAGTATTTATACATGCAGATATCCAAGTAAATAGTTGTATTACCTGTGGCATAGTGTTTTGCTGATGTTGCCCAAACTGAAGTGAGGTGTCAGCTGATTTCAGTTAGTGCCAGTTATTCTGTTGTTATTTTTATTTCCAAAACAAAATTTTTCCTAAAAATATCAAATACTGAAATTTTCTTGAAGAAATCAATAATAATAGGGAGTTCCAAAACTTGTTCTTTGAAATGTTACTCTTACTCCTTACATGGTATTCAGTAATTATTTCATGTCTGGTTTTGTTTCTCTAAATCCTGAAATTGCAGGGATACAGAGAAAGAACTGACTTTGTGAAGGGAAGAACACCTCTGAAAGTTGCAGGCTTATGTATATGGACTAATTGAGCACTTCAGTAAGGAGTTACCTTTTTCTTTTAAGGGCTGTCTGAAAACAATGATTGGGGGATTTCGTTGAGACCAGATGAGTTCTTGCTTCACCCCCATTTTTTATTGTTTAAATTTTTGAAGCAGATATATTAAAAGTATTAAGAGCCTCAGACAATTTTGGCTCTATTTTCTGAAGTGCTTCTGGAAGCTCTGAGCTATTTATAAACTCTGAGTTGCAAAGTTTTTAAAACATCAAGAGATAGGGTAAGGGATGTTGAATACCTGGTAGTTGCTTTGCTTTGCTAGTTTTCTAACCCAGAAAATTAAATTATTCTAATGTAAAACAAGCAAGAAGATAAATTAAGATTCTTTTTTTATTTTTTTTAGGAAGGAAAGGCAATGAAGAAGTTGCAGTTGCAACTTGCTTGGTCAGTTTATAATGGTGGTAGAAACTCTGTAAATAATATTCAAGCACCATAGTGTTCAACTATCAATGGGAGAACGCAAGAAATACAATATTGTAGGAGGCAAATTAATTTCTGTTTACTTTTTAAAATCAGATGGGGAGCATGATTGAAGAAAATATGAATTTGGTGAGCCCTAGAATTTACTTGTTTCCCTCCTGCCTTTTGTGTCAGTAACTGAGCTGCTCTGATGTGCTGTGTCAGGTGAGCATTTCAAATAATAAGTGTGATGAGTCTCAGCACAAATCAAGCGCATCCAGAAATTGATCTGCAGGCCTAGGCAGTTACTACTCTCACATGGAGCTGAAAATGGAATATCTAAGAGCATAGTTTGCAGTGTCTTTAGATGGGGACAGAGTGGATAGATGCTCACTTTTCTTCAGGCATAAGCAGCATGGTTGTTTCAGCCAGAGGATCTCCTCACTTCTGTTGGTGTCTGGCTGCAAAAATGCTCATGCTATCAGGAGGGGAAATGATAGCGGAGGTGCAGGAGCAAGTAGCAGGCAAATTGCTTCTTTTTGTAGCCATGCCAGCATATATAGGGTTGACACTTGAAAGTCAAAGCCATCTGGTCCCCCATGCAGTTTTTTGTCTGGTATGTTTGGGCAGTAAATGAGAAACTAGAAACAATAACTGATAAAGGCACATAGATGATGTGATCAGGCAAGTAGAAGTCAGGAGTTAAGTATAGGGAAGGAAAACAAGGACTTCTACCAAATCTGGCAATTGAACTGAAGGTTAGGGTTCCAAATATCATAAGATTGGAGCATTCCCTAGCAACATCTAGGGGTATGCTGCAGGATTGTAGCTACTGCAAAGTGGCATATGTAATTATGCTAAATACTGGAGCAGACAGCAGGTATGCCTTGTGAATCGTGGGTAGCTGCAATGGCATTGCTTTGGTAGGGAGCTGCTGCTATCCCTAGCAATTGCTTTTGTTTGTCATGACTTCCCCGAATTTTTATTTTTAAATAAAATGTGAGTTCACACGGCAGCCTTTCATAATGCCAGAGCACTTGCAGTCCATCATGAATCTGTTGCAGAAAACAGAACTTAGTGATCTGCAAGCCAGCTCACATTGCCATTTGGATCCGAAGTTACTGTAGAATATGTATGCAGAAGGATGCATCAACCTTTTGATCATAGGGACACTAAAAGTCAGCCATTTAGAGGAAATTCTGATTACATTCATTAGCTCAGATACAAGGTATTGCCTATGTTACAATCTAGTAACCACTCCACCTACTTTTAGTTTAGGGAATAATGCTGCAAGTAAAAATAGTTATTGCAGTTAATAAATTAGTTGGTAGTAATAGTACTACTACTAAGTAGTTTGATTTGATTAAGTATGTCATGGGCTTTTTTTCCCCCATGACCTGGTTTGATTAACATAATGGAAAGTGCATAAGCTCTCCCAGTAGAGAAGGCTGAGTAGAGGTGTAGATGAATGACCAGGGGCCATTGATACAACATATAGATGATGTATTTTCCTGGTAAAACTGACAACAAATAATATTTGAGGAAGGTAGTTGAACTGATGGTGGCATTGGATGGAAATTCTTTCTCTAAACATCCTTTAATGATGTGGAACTTAAGCTTATGGAATAGCAAGGTGATGTATATCTTAAGGCATAAATAAGTATTTTCAGGTATTTCTTAATTAAAAATGGGTTGAATTGCACTGTAAACTTAATATACCACATTTCTATAACATAGAATAGTAAAAAACCATACTACAGTGCACTACTCCCATATACATCTCTGACTACTTCTGTAGAAGAGTCAATATGCTGTAGTTGTTTTTGCAGGAAATATTATTGATAAACTATGTTAATCTTCCTGTAGCTATACTTGAGAGCTAGAGATTTTTGTAGTCAGTCTAGTGTGGTATAAGAAATACCCAAGCTCATAGTGGCCTTGGGAATATTTTCCCATGGAAATGAGAATGTGCTATTTTACATAGATAAATTTGAAAGAAAACTTTGTTTTGTTTTGCTTTAGAAAATCCAGAAATTAGGGTAGCAAGCAACTATAAAAATTCTTTTTTTTCTATTTCTGTTGCTAAACTTCTGCTTTTTGAGTTGAACATGAAAGTTGTCCTAAATGCTGCTACCTGAGCAAAAGTTGTTTTAGTTTGAGGAAAAGCATAGAAGAGTATGGTGGAGTGAAGTTGGGTTTTTGTTGTTGTTTTTGGATTTTTAACTAAAACAAAGTTTTGTAGATGTTTGAAGAAGTTCAGTGATTACTTTGAGATGCATTAAGAAGAGTGTGACCACCTGGCTGAGAGAGGTTCTTCTCCCCCTCTACTCTGTCCTAATCAAGCCACAGCTGCAGTAGTGGGTCCAGTTCTGAGCCTCCCCAGTTAAAGAGACACAAGAACTACTAGAGAGAGTCCAGCAGAGGCTAGGAAGATGCTGAGGAGACTGGAGCTTCTCTGGGAGGAGGAAAGGCTGAGAGAAGAGCAGAGCAACAGCTAAAGGGTGAGGAGCAAGAGGATGGGGACAGACTTTTTCAGTGGTGCCCAGCGACAGGACAAAGGGCAATGGCTAACAGTTCTGTTCATTACTGAAAAACTGAAGAGATTTGGGTTGATTTTTTGGATGGGGATATTTTTCTCTCCTTGTTTTGGGGGGGGTCTTCTAGGTGGCTGTATTTCAGTTCTCTGGAATAAAGATGGGAATTCTGTTGGGTTTTGTTTGCTTGGTTTGTTGTTTTTAAGCTAAATTATATATGATTTCCATATAGATCTGCTTTTGATGAGCAGGGCTTCTTTGGCAATTTAATTTTAGAGAAGGAAGCTTTTTTTAAGCCTGAGTCATTTGTTATTCTCCAGGAAACTAGAATAAGAAGGGCTGTGGTGGATGCAGTATTAGAGTAAGTAAACATAATCTGTGTTTTGTTTTTAGGGGATATGTTCCTCTAGTATTGTCAGCTGAGCTGTCATGTCTCCGTTGAATTCATTTTTCCATGCTTTTTCCATGTCTTTTGGCTGAACCATAGCTGAAGTGATATTGATGGTCTGTTTTACTTACAAACTGAGAGTCTGTCTTTCTGTTATTTAATGATACTTATTCTGTGTCTAATTTATTATCTAATGGGATGTTTTAGCTATTTTTGCTTTGTTTAGCATGTCTTACAATGCATTTTCTGTACTTCACAATGCTTTCATGCTGTTCTCTAATCAATCGTGTAGTGCACTTCGAATCATTGATTCGCTTTTCCACACCCACACATGAATGGTTTCAGGATTTGCTTTTTTATAGTTTTATTTTTTCTCTCTCTTGTAACCACTGGTCTTGTGGCGTATGAGGTACAGGTGGACTCTGTTTGCTGTCTTGAGCAACTGTGATTCACCCACCTGTGGCCTGACCAGGGCAGATGAGAAGGCGATGCGATCTTCCCTTGACCTGTTGGTCACACTCTTCTTGATGCACCCCAGGAAAATCAAATCTGACCTGTACAAAACTGCTGAAAGTAGAGCTCTGCCTACAGCAGCGAAGAGCTATCAGTAACTGAAATAAAGGTGTACTCAGGACTGTCAGGGGAGCTGTGGTGTGGGCAGGGCAGACAGCAATGGACATTTGACTCCAGCCTGAAGATCATAGAATCATAGAATGGTTTGGGTTGGAAGGGACCTCTGGAGGTTATCTAGTCCAACCCCTGGGCAGTGGGCAGGGACATCCCCAACTACACCAGGTTGCTCAGAGCGCTGTCAAGCCTAACCTTGAATGCCTCCAGGGATGGGGCCCCAACCACCTCCCTGGGCAACCTGTTCCAGTGTTCCACCACCCTCGTGGTGAGGAACTTCTTTCTAATATCCAGTCTAACACCTGTTGATGTTTATATATCTTGATAATTAAAAGGGCTGGAATTGTTCAATCTGCTCAATGTGATAATGCTTGTTTGAGAACATATTAACATTGGGCAATTGGACATTTCAGCTTTTCAGTCCATGACAGCTTAGTTAAAGCTATTTTGAGCTATTCAGTGAAATACTGTAGGTTGTTACAGAGTAACTGTGGAGAGGAAGCCAGTGTTGGACGTCGTGGTTTTGCTTTAGGCTTTGAATGGCTGGGTAGAACTTTCCTTGGGGTACTTCTGCATTTGAAATCAAGTGCAGAGGCCCATCCTAGGAGTTGGTATCTTGCTGAAGAGGACCACTCCTGCTAGGAGGGGAAGGTTTGGCTGCCACAAACTGTCTAGAAGTTAATTTACAGGATTGCTTGCAGGGATTCCAGTGTGTGTCTCTGCAATGGGAATCTTGATTTGTTCTACTTCAGCCCTTTAAATCCGTTAGGTACCTTTCTGCATAGAGGCATTGGAGGTGCTTGAAGCAAATGGGAATAGTCCCAATGAACTGTAATTACAGTTACTGTTTTCCAGTGGCCATCACTTAAATAGGTTTTAATTTTTATTTTGATCTGATGATATTGCAAGTGTCTGATTTAAAGGAATTAGACACGAAAGTTATTAAAAGAATGTCTCGGTCCTACCTACCTTCACTGTAACCTCCTCTGTAAGCAGCAGTATCAGACTTGGTAATGTTGCACGACATTGTCTCTTACAGGATAATCATGGGTCAAACAGGAAAAAAATCTGAGAAGGGACCAATTTGTTGGCGAAAACGTGTGAAATCAGAGTATATGAGACTGAGGCAGCTCAAGAGGTTCCGGCGGGCCGATGAAGTAAAGGTATGGCATCTTTTGGGTTTACTGCTTAAAAACCAAACCCAAACAAAAACCCCAAATGAAACAAAAAAAACCCCACACAAAAATTGGTTTTCTTATGAAGTATGAGTTGTCCTGCAGTTAACACCTGCACTAACAGTTTCATTATGTAAGTTTAATTTAATTTTATTTAAAATGTTAACCTACTGAAAACTTAACTCAGTCATCTTATAAACAGGTATGATACATTTATGTGATTGAATCAGGTGTGTTACATGTCAGAAGAGACTGTGGAGAGCATGAAGGGCAATTTCTTTAGCCACATACTCGTTCTAATTCCATTTAGAACTTAATTCCGTGCTAAACCTTTGAGCTTCTAAATGTGAGAACATGGTTTGAGTCAAAGAAAGGGATAATGAACTATATTGAGCCTCACTGACATTTAATGGTTGAGTTTTGAGCACTTCTTTTGTAATCCTGTTTTGTTTTTTTAGTAAATGTCATGAATGCCTTAAGATGCCAGCAGGTGAATTTAGAGTCTTTGATTTATGTGTAATCTTCACAACTGTGATTATTTTATAGAGCATGTTTAACTCTAACCGTCAGAAGATCCTGGAAAGAACTGAAATCCTAAACCAGGAATGGAAACAGCGTAGGATACAGCCTGTTCACATCATGACTTCTGTGAGCTCATTGCGCGGGACCAGGGAGGTTGGTTAACATGTGTTGTGGTAATTCCACTTACAAGGTTCTTAGCACCTTTGTCTTTTAGTACTGGAAAGTTGCCTGTGCTTTTTGGTTTTGTTTTTTTTTCCCCCAGCATGACATGACTTGGCAGCTAAATATTTTTCATACGAGTCTCTTACAGAATTTATTGATTATTTACTTTGAATGTATGACTTCTAGGAAGCAATAAATGCATAGCAGGCTACCTAGCTTTGAACAACACACAAAAGTGAAACTTCTTTCTCTCTGATTGTGCTTGGATCATGCCTCAACATCCTGTAATCAAACCATTTTGTCTCACTAATATTGTTAGTTTAATCTTGTTCCTATTGGAGTTGACCCCCAGTGGGACAAATGAGTAGTTACTTGGGTTCTTACTGAGTTAAAGCACATGAAAGTGTCAACATACTGTGGCAAAGTTGTCTTTCTATTAAAGTCATTTAACTACAAGAGGTTCTAAAAGGAGTTGGTTGAGTTGATGTTTCATAAGCAGACTGGATGCTAAATTTGTGCAAAACACTTCCAGGATCGATGCAGTTTGAGCACCTAAGCTGGCCTTCATGTTGGTGGCTTGAGCAGTTTAAGCCTACTCCAGCTTTCTCTATTCAGCCCACGTTAATTTATCTTCTCTCTCAATTCCTCTTTAGGCATTTCTCCAAACTAAGCCAGTTTGAAGATGTAATAATCTGAAAAGCTAACTCTTTTCAGCAGCATGAGAGCGAAAAGACTTTTCTGTGAATAAGTTAAAACATTTTCTTTTCAAGGAAACTTGTCCTGTTTTACTTAACTATTTAATGGTGAACTGGGGGCCTTTGTGTCACAGAGGTGCATTTGCGTGCATGTGTGTTCAAATACAAACACCAAGGACCTTTGGAGTGTTTTCTTTTAAAAATGATTTAATGTTTGAGGCAATTACTCATGTACAGCTCTATACCTATGGCATTGTAGGATGAGAAATTCTGATCATAAACACAGGTACACTTTTTTTTTTTTTAAATTCACTATTCTTTTAGCTTCATTTCCTGCCTGAATTGATAGAGCACACTAATTACTAAATTCATATTTAGTCTCTGTCTCATGAATCGGAACTCTAATGCTTGATTTAAGATTGCCATAATATTTAGTGACAAAAATGAGACAAAGAAATCATGAGGGTTTAAAAGATTACTTTTAAATTTTTTTTCCCTTAATGTGCTGAATTTCTTCAGAGTTGCATAGGATACTGCATAGAAGTTCAGTGATTTTTTACTTTTGTATTTTTCTTTTAAGAAATACATGAAAAATATGCTAAATGGCTGCTAGCTAGAAAACTAAACATCAATCTGAAATGAGAATAAAGCATTAGAGTAAGACAGTGTCTTGAGCATTGATATACACAGCAGAAATCTAATTTCCCTAAGAAGAACATAACTAAATCTGGCTTATGTCATTCTGCTGGGGTACTGTCTTTGTATGCTGTTTGTTACATTACTTTGTGTATTTCTTTAGAAATGTGAAGCTCTGTTCATCTTTCCCTTCTGGAAAGGAGAAAGATCTTTTGTCTCCACTTCCTTTTTTCCTTTCAGGTAGCTATGATAGCTGTTGTAAGCTTTGTTTTAACTCTCCTCCAAATCCTCTTTGTTGTACATGGCCTAGACTTTTATGTTCTTCTCTGCTTTTGCTTGTAACTTTGTTTCAGAGTTCTTCATGCTGCTGTCCAAGTATCTGAGAAAAGCTGATCTGTGTCTGCTAAGCTATTGAATAGATGCAAGAATAACCTAGAAGTTGTCTGTATTTCTATGGCATGTTTCTATTGCAGAGGTTACATAAGCCTCTGAATCTCAAACACCCCAATCTGAACAACTCACTGACATGATGCATTTAAGAGTTAATACCAATGTTTCTGTTGTAAGCAGTGAGCAGATAATCAAAGACTTAAGAATAGGATAAACCAGACAATAATGGGGAAACAGGGCAGCAATTAACAAGATACATATGGAGGATTTATTTACATGAGATCCCTTGCTGGCATTAAAGTAAAATGTTATTTTTTAGAGTATAAAAACTGCATAATTTCTGTAGTGTATTTACCTGAAGCTAGGGTAGTTCAGGTGCCTCTCTGATGGCTTGAGTAAATACTCAGACATCAGTGTAGCAGCAACAGGTACTAAATTTTTTCTGAGATACAAAACATAATTTGTATTGTAGGCTGGATTGTCTGAATAAAATACTATCACAGCCACTTAAATGGAGAAAACTGTGATCGATTAGCAAAGGTATTGACATAGAAATAATTCTTGCCTCTTTTTTCCTGATGAACTTATTATGCCCTAAAAATCTGATGCATTTTTCAAAGGCTAATATGGCTAATTTTGACAAACACTTTGAATTTTGTGCATTATAGAGTGTTTTTTAATTTTTATTTTTGTTTCTGTTATTACTATCTAAGTGTAACTTCAGACTCTTCTTTCAGTGCTCTGTTACCAGTGACATAGATTTTCCAAAACAAGTTATCCCACTGAAGACTCTGAATGCTGTTGCTTCTGTGCCTATAATGTATTCTTGGTCTCCCCTGCAACAGAATTTTATGGTAAGTTTAAAAAAGTGCTGATAGGAGAAACGTATGAAGAAAAGGGAGGGGTTAATGTTGGAAATAACCAGGCAAAAAGCTGTTGTCCCTCTGTCCTCAGTGAACCTAAGTCCCTAGACTACATGTTCTTCCACACTTTTCTCGACTTGTTTTCAATCAGTCAGTGTTTGGATACTGCAGTGCTGCAGCATCATGATCAGCAGTAAAGTTTACACTGGTATAAAAAAATTTTCAGCAAGGATGAGGATTTTGGTTTATTTATTTAGTTAATGGTAAACATGCTGAAGCAGTGAAACCCATTAGCTAACTGTGATGGCTAAGACACCCTATGATTGTGCAAATATCAATGCAGAAATGGTCAGTTGAAAAAGCAATTTAAAATGGTTTGTTTATAACTGTTGTTATTAGGTAGAGGATGAAACTGTTTTACACAACATTCCATATATGGGAGATGAAGTGCTTGACCAAGATGGTACCTTTATTGAAGAGCTTATCAAGAACTATGATGGGAAAGTGCATGGAGACAGAGGTGAGCCCAAACACTCAGGTATACTCATCACTTATTTCTACTTAAATAATTTTTGTCAATGTTGATTGATTGTTACAGTAGAAGCTCTAGAATCCCTGTGTTGTGCAGACACTGGATATGAAAGAGTTCCTTATTTAAATAGATTGCCTGCAAAGTGTTAAAGTAGTAGTATGGAGAAATTAAACACACTAATTTTTTCCCTACTCCATACAGTGGTTCATCACAATGCCTAGGTGCAACTTGGAGAAGTTTTGGTCATCAATTTTATGCTCAGAGCTTTGAAATCTAATGGTGTAATGTCCGTATGTATGTCCTGCCTAGTAGAAATTGGCAGAAGTATGCAGAGCTCTGATAATGCCAACACTTGCAAATGCAATTCAATAGAATCACCTCTTTGTTTTTTTTTTCCTTCAAGGAAATTATTAGCTATTTAAAAATCTCCTTTCTATAAGTCAGTTTATAGAGCCAAGTTGTATCCTTCGGTTGCACTGGAATAGGCTGCCCAGGGAGGTAGTGGAGTAACCATCCCTGGAGGGGTTTAAGAGAAGATTGGATGTGGCACTGAGTGGCATGGTTTAGATGTTGTGGTGTTATTGGGTCATAGGCTGGACTTTATGATCCTGGGTTTTTTTTCCAGCCTTGGTGATTCTGTGATTCTGTGCTGGTACATGATATATGTATAATGCTACCTAGTCCTACACCAGTCTTATTAATGTCCTCAGGATAGCTGGTGCCTTTGTATTTCATGAGGAACAGGAAATGCTTCATGGGGTTTGGCCTTTGGATTATTTTTACAGATTTTTAGTGATTGCTGACATCCTTGCCAGAGAACTGGTTATGTTAAAATGGTGACATTACTACTAAATGTTTTCTGTTATTAATTTAATGTATTATTAAATGTGTCTAGCTTTAAAATTAATCTTGTTTCACAGTCCTGAGTCCCAGGTTTATGATATAAAGGTTTTATATGATGTTGTAATATATTAATGTATAACTATAACATATTAATTATTTAATATAACTAATATTCTTGGGTGACTGTCATTAAATGTAAAGGCGGTGGGAATCTGTAACCCAGAGGCATTCTCATATAGGGGTCAGGATTGTAAACTGGCTCTGTAATTGTACTTTTGGGAGAGAAATTCTTACCAATCTTTGTGTGTATATTAAGGGTTCATTGAAAACGTTGATATGAAGGTACTCCCTCTTTTCGTTGTCTGCATGGGAATAAAACAACCATTTTCCTTTAAGTTAGAATTTGAGACCCAAGTCCAGTCCCTGTTCAGAGGGATTCTGGCCCAAAATCTCCTCAATAGTCTAGCTAGTAGGCAATTTTTTTATCTTCCTAGGAAGAGATGTTTATTTACGTCTATTGCTGTGAAGCACAGGGAGCTGGGAAAAGAATAATTTCAGCAACTTTGCTTCTCCCTCTCCCAGTTGTCAGTCTGAGAAATAAATACTGAGTATTTTTAACTCTTCTCAGCTCATACATTGAAACTAGGAGGGAGAAAATACAAAATTTTTTTTCATTAATTACAGCATTTGCCATAATTTAATGCAAATGTAGAGAGGAATAAAAATAGTTTATATCCACCTCATGCTTTTCTGTTGTTCACTCCCAATTTTGCTGAATTTCAGAATGTGGATTTATCAATGATGAAATCTTTGTTGAGCTGGTCAATGCACTTGGTCAATATAGTGATGATGAAGATGATGATGATGGAGATGACAATCCTGATGAAAGAGATGAGAAGCAAAAAGATCGGGAAGGTAACAGGATGGGTATGTCTTATTGCAAAATGAGAACCAGAAATACACTTTTCTTTATAAATTTGTTCAGACCTTTCTGCTTGATAGTTTTCAGGTCTAAAGTAGCATCATTTTCTCTTAATCATTTCCTTTGCCATCAAGTTTCCATAGTTGTACAGAGAATACTACAAAAGATGCTTTTGCCAATTTTTGTTTACCTGCATACTAAGACAGTCAAATGCACCAGAAATCAGTTGGATGTCAGTCTAATAAATGCTTTGGTAATCCTCAGAAAATGAAATATTATTATTCTGAAGTAGGTAGAGTTCTGAATTGCCATCTCCATCTGCTGGTGAAAGAAAGGTTTCTCCAAATTGTAGTGGTAGAGTTCTCTCAGCAGGAAAGATCACGTAATGCAACTTAAGTTGTCTGTAATTTAGAAATAGAAACCTTTGTTTCTTTGTTTATTAGGATTTTGGTTGAAGTCTCACTTTCTCTGAACACCTCCTTGAAGTAGCAAAGGAGCAGAAATAGAACTTTTTTGTTTGTTTTGGTTGTTTTCCAATATTTTTGCTTCTTTGACAGAGAAAGAAAGCCATCCACCTCGGCGATTCCCTTCTGACAAGATATTTGAAGCCATTTCCTCAATGTTTCCAGACAAGGGTACAGCAGAAGAACTGAAAGAGAAGTAAGGATGTGGGTTGTTTTTTGGGATCTTTTGTTGTGTTGCTTTATGAAACAAAACCTTTGTTAGACTTTGTTAGATGTTTGTTGACTAGGAAGGGTCCTACCTTGCAGCTAGGTTGTGTAACTTCTGCAAGTGATACTTGAAGGGAACTGGCTGTTCCTAGCAACTCACAAAACACAGAGATTGTGTTTAATAATCTGTATTACTCTTTTGAGATGGTAAAATGAAAGCTTCTCCTTCAAGAATTTAAGTCTCCTAAACTAAGCTTTTTGCAGTTAGTAATATATACGAGATGACAGTCCAGAAAATAAATGTGTTCTTTCCTAACCAATTTTATGCTTATATTAATGAATTTGGAATTACTAACTTGTCACCTCACTGACAGATTGACCTTTCTAGCTAGCATATATTGCTTAAATATTTTTTGATTTGTCACTGAAAATGCAGAGTACTAAAATAAAAAATGACTTTATTTTGTACAATACTAAATAAATAACTTCTGTTTCTTTATTTGAAGATACAAAGAACTCACTGAGCAGCAGCTTCCTGGAGCTCTTCCTCCTGAGTGCACCCCAAACATAGATGGACCAAATGCCAAATCAGTTCAGAGGGAGCAAAGCCTGCACTCTTTCCACACCCTCTTCTGTAGGCGCTGTTTCAAATATGACTGCTTCTTACATCGTAAGTGCAGCATGCTTGGAGAGCTCAGTTTTTTTGCAAGACAGGAAATTCAAAAGTGCCATAAGATGCAATACAGAAGTATTGCCCAGGAGGAGAGCTGATGGGTAGGAAACTGCCATCCTGTTATAAAGGTGCTCATGTCACATCTGTAATGTACTCAGTTGTGCTCCCTTCTAAGTCACCATTTTGCAACCTATAGAAAGTCTCTCAGAAACAGGAGCAGACACTTCCCTGCAAGTCACAGACTTGGTTGGGGTTGTTCTGATCCATAGTGTCTCTGATGCTAACTTTTTACCCTGCAACTAGGGTATAGGAGCTGAACTCTGTCACCTGTTGGAGTGCTAATAAACCAACAGAGTAAAAATGGTTGTGTGTCCTTCTCACTAACAAAAGTGAGAAGTGAGCCTGTTACCTTTGCAAAGTGTGTGTGAGGTTGCGTCATTTTTTGCAAAATAGAACTTGAATGCCTGAGCCTTACTAACTGAGATATAATCATGCAGTGATAGGAGAAGCCCTGAATAATTCTGTTTGACATGATAATGGAAATGAAGCCTGTTCTGTTTCTTGGGAGATATAGCAAGTCTCCCTTGATAACTGATTGTCTTCACTGATGTAAACAGACATATGAAAAACTTGCCCATGTGCTGTGTCTGTGTATTTGAGCGGCAAGTCAAATGGCACTAGATGTGTGGGGTTTTTTCCATTTACTATCATTTTTATTCTGGATCTGGTAAAGTCTTGGTAAACCTTGTGTTCTGGATACTGTTTGAGGTTAGGTATTTGATGTATGTTTTTAATGTTAAATCTTTCTTACACATGTGATGTCTTGATTCCACAGCATTCCATGCCACTCCCAACACTTACAAACGGAAGAATACAGAGACAGCATTAGATAATAAGCCTTGTGGACCTCACTGTTATCAACATCTGGTAAGATAATTCCAGCTGTTAGGATTCACCAAGTGCTACTGCTAGGTGCAGTACAGTACGGTACACTTGGTGTAAGGACATGATGGATCTATGATAGTGCATGTACTTGAGAGCCACTTGCAGTCAAGTATGTTATCTTCAGTTTGTGCAAGAGAAAAGAGTTAAATTTCAAGCATTAAATGGAATTAGGAATAATTTTTTGTTCTATTAGATGTAGCCTGAGAGATTTGTAGGAAAGAGAGATGATCACCTCCTAATTGTGTCCAGTCTAGTCAAAGAACTGGGTCTGCAGACTTAGCTCTCTCATGAGTTATATCACAATTAAAACTTAAAAAGGATTTTTAGTTTGCTGAGGGTGGATTCCATTCAGTATTTGTGCTCACCCAACAACAGGATGGAAATTAATAAGGTGAAATCCTTATCATATCATTTCAGATCTCTCTTATACTTACCCTAAACTTCTTTAGTATGAGAAACCATGTAACTGTCCAATTTAAAACTTGCTACACCTGCCGTACCTGTTCTCCCTCAATGCCTGACCACAACTGAAAACCCTTTTTAATTCTTCTGCTGCAAATGGCACTGTTTTGTGTTCAGGAAGGTGCAAAGGAGTTTGCAGCTGCCCTGACTGCCGAGCGCATCAAGACCCCCCCAAAGCGGCCAGGGGGACGCCGGAGGGGCAGGCTCCCAAACAACACCAGCAGGCCCAGCACCCCGACCATCAACGTGCTGGAATCCAAAGACACCGACAGTGATAGAGAAGCTGGAACTGAAACTGGAGGAGAAAACAATGATAAAGAGGAGGAGGAAAAGAAAGATGAAACATCGAGCTCCTCTGGTGAGGCTACTCAGTGCTGCTTTGTGCAAGTAGCTGGGGGGCTTGAGAGGATCAAAGAAACAAAGCTGAGCTACGTGATCCTAGAAACTGTATGTGGAATGTAGGGAACTGAATGAGAGGATAGAGTACTAATATGAGTTTAATCAAATAGAACCTTGTGAGAAGATGTCTAGATTGTCTCAATTTATGTGTAGAGGTGGGATACATAGCAAGGGAAGTGTCATTTCAATAGCTACTGCTACCTAACTTCTTAACTTCTTTAAGAGCTATGTGAAAAGTGCTGTTTTGTGGCACTTGGATTAGAAAACACCACCAAAACCGTGGGATATTTTTAACTCCAGTTAATGATTTGACATTTTTAAGATCTATGTATAGGTTTTTGAAACACAGCCTTACCCTGACCCATACTCTTAATCCTTTATTTCAGAAGCAAATTCGAGGTGTCAGACACCTATAAAGATGAAGCCAAATATTGAGCCTCCAGAGAATGTGGAATGGAGTGGTGCTGAAGCCTCAATGTTCAGGGTTCTTATTGGCACCTACTATGACAACTTCTGTGCAATTGCCAGGCTGATTGGGACCAAAACGTGTAGGCAGGTAAGAAGGGGAGATACTTGCTAAGGAACATAATGGTTTACTTTTAAAACTGAAGTAGAGAGAGACTGGTATTGATTAAAAATCAGCTTGAAAAGAGTTTTTAAACTAAATTTACAGGAGTTCTAAGTTAAACTGTTCTTAAATTACAAAAATAAACTTTAAATGTACTGAAAAGAGACTATGACTGATATAATTTATAAATTATTAGCTAGAGGAAATCATACTAACTTAAAAATGAGCACCTCTCTACTAGTGAGAGATCTATCGTGGATGTATTCTGGTATCTCTTGTTAGGTGTATGAGTTCAGAGTAAAGGAATCCAGTATTATTGCTCCAGTCCCTGCTGAAGATGTTGATACACCTCCCAGAAAGAAGAAAAGGAAACACAGGTAAATCTTACTAAATAACCTTAGCATAACATTAAAGTAGAAATACAGGGGATCAAACCAGAAAGTGTTTTGGAGGAAAAGTCATGCATCTCTACTTCTTTTGCTTCCAAAACAATTTTGCAGTAATAAACCAAAATGGTATTTGTCATTTCTCTTTCCCTTCCCCTTTTTGTTTTTTTTTTAACCTCTTTAAGAGCCAGATTCTTACTAGCAAATTCTTTTAAATGTATTGCTACAAGCAGTCAAACTAATCTTAGATTAGAAATGCCCTACACAGCTTGCTATAACATTTATTGTGATATACCTTTGTTTGCAGCAATAAATATTAAATACATAAGCTTTATAATGGGGTTCAATAATGGATTATGTGGTGTTTTGTAAATGAAAACTCATGGGTTTTTGATGGTGAAGTGTGCTCCATTAAGAGTCAGATGATCAGTAAGAAAACTAGTGGGATTGTCTATTCTTTGAGAGACAATTCCTTTCTAGCACCCCAGTTTCATTATCAGCTAGAATGTCAACTAAAGAACTAGGCCAACAAAATACTTGAAGTGAAGCTGCAACAAAAAACAAATTCAGGCTTTTTGCTGGAGCTACAAAGACAACCTGAAACTATTTCTGTTAAAATTGTAAACTTGGTGGCCACCGTCTGTGAGATGCATTTTTCTTTGGGAATCCAGAGGTTTGATAAATTTGACTCTGCATTGATTAGTTCTATTCTCAAGGTTAATAATATAGGAGATAAAAAGCTGACTCAAAATTAGCAAGTGCATTTCTTTCTGCAAGCAATAAGTACCCTTTTCTCCACAAAGTTTCCTATTTCTCCATTTAACTTTCCTTATTTTTCCCCACGTTTGTTCTTCCAGTTCTTGTCCCATCAATTCTTCTTGCATCTTTCAGTATATTGATTATTTCCAGGCTTAGTGAAATTCCTTATACTGGCTCTCTGATACTGTTGGAGTAGAATGGTTTTGTGTTGGAGCATAGAGACAGCCAACGTGAGCTAGGAAAATATTCAGTCAGCATCTTGAAGAGATTCTGTTCTCAGCAAAAACTATTGATTCAGTGCTCTTGGCACAGTCTTCAGGGTTTTGAGTGTTTGGTGAGCTTGGCTGTTCAGATCTGGAATGATTAGCCATAGCGCAGGGATGGAAGATGCAGCCGCATCAGTGTGGCAGTGCCAGAGGGCTGTGATCGCCTGTTGGTGTGTACTTGGAGCTCAGCAGGTGAAGGGTAGTACCTGGCTGGGATCTGTAGGAGGTTACCAGTGTGGTGCCGGGGCCAAGTCCTGTGAAGCAAACAGCCACAGCCCTTCCCTTCCCTGTTTAGACATGTCCTTCCATATCTGCAATGCCATATCCTTCCTTCTGCTGCTGCTTCTGCCTGCTGGAAGCAGCTCCAGCAGCAGATTGTCCTTCAAGGCTATCTGAATTTAAGCATCTCTGTAGCCTGGGCTGGGTGGGGGCTGCTCCTCTGTCCAATCCTGGGAGGAGAGGAATGGTGTGGGGAGGGGATGGGAGCAGCCTGCAGAGCATTGAGCCAGTCAGCTCTAAGAGCTTGGGACAGGCTGGTTCTGCTGCAGCCACTTCTGACTTGAGAGCAGCTAGCAGATGTTCACTTTACCCAACCCCAATCCCATCTGAAGTCAGGTGTGGGTGTGAGCTGCAGTTCTCTTCCCAGCCAACTGCAGGAGGAGTTCCTGTCAACCTTCTTGTGTTTTGTTTTGTGTTTTTGCAGGTTGTGGGCTGCTCATTGCAGAAAGATACAGCTGAAAAAGGGTTAGCATCTTTCCATTCAATTTATGTCCTGAACTTTGAAGATCCTACTATTGCTTTTTTGGTTTTGGTTTTTTTGGGGGGGGTTGTTGTTGGTTGGTTTTTGTTACTGTTAGGCCATTATATAAATTCCATGGGGAGTCAGAGATTATAGGGGGAATAACAAGTTAAAAAGAGCTCTTACCAGAGCTATTGTAGGGACAAAAGGCACTGTTTGGTTTATGTAACTAGAAGAGCCTTGTGTAATCCAATAAGAAGCGAAGGAGGCTGTTTTCACTGGAGTACAGATGAAAATTAGTATTAACAGCAGGAGCTGTGGTTAAAAAGCAGCATTTATGTGTTTGGTTTTATTTTTTAAACCATCTTACTTTAGAATATAGTTACCTGAAAACTTGGTGAGAGCATTTGAGACTTCTAGCAATGTGAATAATTGATCACTTTGTGTCTGTCTCTGTGATTGCTGACTGCTAACTTGAGCATTTTTACAAATGCAAATCCACCAGAAGCTCAGGAATCTGAACAGCAAATAAAATTTATAAACCCCAAATTATTCTAGCTGCTCTGTAGGTAAAGCTCTAGGCTTGTCCCTGACAGTCCTTCCTTGCCTAGAAGATGTTAAGTGTTGTCTGTGTTGGAAAATTGACTTGGAAAAGCACAGTGGTATAACGACCAGGTATTATTTTTCCAGTGGATCTGTTTGAAAGGTGATTATTTGGTGCTCTAGAGTAAAAATTACTTTGGGTATTTGAGCACGTCCTTTGCTTAATAGTATGTGTTACTCTAGACCACCTTCACACAGGAAATTATACCATTGTAGCTTCATTGCTCAGTTTTCCACAGCGAACAGTTTTCAGCTCTGAATACTCAAAGCAGCTGAGTAATGGGAAGAAGGAAGTGTACTAGGGAGCAGGCAACTAATGGTGGCAAATACCTAACACTACAGCTGTGGTTTGGTGTCTTTTGGGGTTTTAACCCCATTCATCCTAGGTTTGGGGAGTTCTGTTCATTCTTGGGGGTTTCTTAGTTAAATGACACAAGGGATTTTCTGCTGGAAAGAGTGAAGGGAACTGCCTTATTGTTTGTTTGTTTGCCCCTTTCAACTGTCCAAACTGTTGCTATTTTTATTCAGATGGGTCATCGAATCATGTTTACAACTATCAGCCATGTGACCATCCACGGCAGCCCTGTGATAGCTCATGCCCATGTGTCATTGCTCAAAACTTCTGTGAGAAGTTTTGTCAGTGCAGCTCAGAATGTAAGTAAACCACCTAAAAGCTGTCTGTTACATTTCCTTCCCTGTCCCAACCTGTAGCTCAGCACTAGCAGCCTGTGCTGCAGACAATTGTTTCCAGGAGCAGCTAATTGTGTCAGATTGCAGGAGAAGGGAACACATGCTCAGTTTAGTTTGGCTCTCTGAAGTAGCCATTGGATGAAGTCAGAAACAGCCTTCAGACTTAAAGCTGAGGAAGACTGAAGTGAAATCAGGGCAGGAAAGACTTTACCGTACTTCAAACGTCTCACACACATAGTGGGAATGTTCCTGGTATGCTATTAACCTGCATTCTCCTAACTTTACCATGTACTTTTTTCATCCTTGCTTTTTTTGTCTTCCATCTCTTCGTGTGTAGGCCAGAACAGGTTTCCTGGCTGTCGTTGTAAAGCACAATGCAACACTAAGCAGTGTCCCTGTTACCTAGCTGTAAGGGAGTGTGACCCTGATCTCTGTTTGACATGCGGAGCAGCTGACCACTGGGACAGTAAGAACGTTTCTTGTAAGAACTGCAGCATTCAGAGAGGATCCAAAAAGGTATGTAGACAAACTACCCCAGCCCTGGTGCCTTGGGTTAGAGGTGGTTTTGTTTTCATGCCAAAAACCAGAATTTTTTGGTTATTAAACTTCTATCTTGACCCAGAAGTTTTACTTTGTGGGGAGGATTCTCCTACCCATTCCACTCTTAATTTAAACTAAAATTGTTACTGGTTTCCAAGTGCCTTTTGTGCTTTTTCTTTCACATACTATGTCTGATCCCCAAGTGATAATTTCATTATGCATTTAATACTTAAAAGAAATCTCTTTGCTTTCGCTCCTGGAGTCACAGCAATACAGGTCACTAAGTAATACCGTTAAAACCAAACCAAACAAAAGCCCCAAATCCCAGCCAGGCACATCTCAACTCCTTTTTGTCTCTCGTAGCACTTGCTCTTGGCACCTTCAGACGTGGCAGGCTGGGGAATTTTCATCAAAGATCCTGTACAGAAAAATGAATTCATCTCTGAGTACTGTGGTGAGGTAAGGCAAGTGTACTAAAACTCAGTAGCTGCTTTACCTCAATGAAACTCTATAGTACCAAAGCCCTGAAGTGGGCATGGAGCTGCTCTGCTGTTCTTGCTTACAAGTGGAGTAAATTATTTTCAGATTATTTCTCAGGATGAGGCAGACAGAAGAGGAAAAGTATATGACAAATACATGTGCAGCTTTCTGTTTAACTTGAATAATGGTATGTATCTACTAGGAACAGCTCTGACAGCAGCCAGTCTGTCTGCTCACCATTTTGTTCAGTTCTCTTCTTTTGCAGGAGGCAGGTAACACTTCAAAAGTCTTTCTTCGGCACATCTTTTCCTAGCAAATATGTCCATTCCTAATATTGACACTACTGCTATCTAGTGAACTAGAAAGTAGTGAGGGAGGTTATTGCACAAGCAACTCTACGAGTCAAATAGCAGTTCATGGAGTAAAATGATGTGCAGACATTATTTAGAGCAGCCTGAAGAATTTAAAAGGCATGCTAGGTATTGTCTGAAATAATTTTACTGTAAATTAGGAGTAAATTATGATGGTAATTTGTTTCTCTTCAGGGAAAGCCACATCCGGAGACATGGCTACTGCCACTTGCCAAAGTGCAGTCTGTATTTTTCTCTTCAAGGGTGAAATACTAGAAACTACTAGAAAGGAGGACAAGCAGCTGCTTTATGTCAGTGTTGACTAAGCATAGGTATAGAGCTCGTCCTTGTGGAATAATTGCAGAGAAGCTTCAGAAGAGGAAGCAAAGTGGTGCTAGAGTGGCAGGAGATGAGTGGAAAGCAGTGTGGAACAGCAGCAATAGTCTTGAGTCCTGCAGATGACTAAAACTATCACAGGACGAAGTGCCAGCCTTTCCCTGTGGGAAGCTGAGCAGTTACCTTTTCCAGCTGCTAAAATCTAAGCACACGAGGTATTAAACACAAACTGGTTTCTGTAAATTACCTCGCCATTAGTTGTGTTTTTTTTCCCTTTCCCTTAGATTTTGTGGTTGATGCAACACGCAAAGGCAACAAAATCAGATTTGCAAACCATTCAGTAAACCCCAACTGCTATGCAAAAGGTAAGCTTTAAATTTACTTACTTGCTTTTAGCAGTGGATGGAAGTTTTTGTTGGAGACTTATTTAGAACACACATTTTATCAGTATTTGCATTAACAGACATTTACATTTCTTTCCCCCAGTGATGATGGTTAACGGCGATCACCGAATAGGAATCTTTGCTAAAAGAGCCATTCAGACTGGTGAAGAACTCTTCTTTGACTACAGGTTGGTCAGTGCTTTTTGGAATGTAAACCTTTATCTGCTAGGGTCCTTGTTAACAGGACAGGTTGTCTCACCCATAATATAAAATATATATATTAATATATATATAATAATTGCTGTGTTATTAGAGAGAAGTGCTTGCTAAGGTTGTGTTTATCCTTCCCTCTCCACTCACCTCCCATGAAGAAAAGACAGCTGTCCAGTAGTGACACTGTGCCAGTCAGCTGCGGCTCACTAGCTAAAATCAACTTCACTCTGTTCAATTCAAGGTTTGGTTTTTCTCCTTGCAGATACAGCCAAGCTGATGCCCTGAAGTATGTGGGCATCGAAAGAGAAATGGAGATCCCTTGACACCAGCTACCTCTTGAAACAAACAATCCGCTGCCTTATCTTCAGGAATTCCTAGTACTGTGGGCAACCTTAGACTGAAACCGATGCAATTTGAAACTGTCTTTGCAAAGTACTGTAACAGTAATTTATAGTAACACAGTGAAAAGAGAACTTTTTATTGCCTTCTCACCAGCTGCAAAGGGTTTTGTACTGATGAACTTTTGCAATACTGTGCTGTGGTACATTTTACAACCTGGAATAAAGATACTTGAACTGCTGCCTTTGTACTGTAAATTGGGGGTCACCCAGTGGAGGAAGTAAAGCCAATAACTCACTAATGACCTAGCAAAGGCAACACCACTCTGGGCTACTGCTGTTATTTCAGGGCATGTTTATGGTGTGTGTGTGTGTGTGTGTGTGTGTGTGTGTGTACATACATATATCTATAGTATGTGTATATGTGCATATAAAGTGTGCATATAAACACAGCCTGTATATATACACAGTGTCTCTAAATGCATGTAAGTGTATATACATTAAAAGTGTGTGTGTGTATATATATATATGAAGTGTGTGTATACATATCTATGCACATGTGCACCTGATATCTATCAGTGTGTGTGCACATACACATATAGTGTGCGCATATGCACATTTATTGCACGCGCATATATAGTGTGCATGTACATAAAGTGTGTGCATGTGTACACATATATAAAGCATGTGTTTGTATATATAGTGTGCATGTGTGTGCATATATATATATATATAAAAATCTCTACTCACAATTGTCTAGACAGCACCTATTGTCCTGTTTGGGACATGCTCAGGACTCCTAGCTTTGGCAGCTGTCCATGAGCTCTGCAGCCCACTGCTTGCTAGAACAGGATGCTCTAGTTGACCCAGCTGGGAGGGGAGGGCAAGGACACACTGCTGCAAAACTCACTGCAAAAAAGCCTGTCAGTAATGAGTGTGCACACTGTGCAGGCTCCAGCTCACCAGGAGAAAAAACTATGGAATCATTAAGGCTGGAAAAGCCCTCTAAGGGCATCAAATCCATTTGTTAACCTACTGCTATGTCCAACCTTACTTTGTACCTGCCTTTATGGCCTGCACAGCGACACCTTTCAGCCTGCCTCTGTCACCAAACCACTCTGCTACAACAACCTGCAAGAAGTGGTTAACAGAGACAAACACAAACCAGCATCCTTGAATAAAAAAACCAAAAAGCCATCACATAAAGCATCCCAAGCTCGTGTCTTCGGAGTTTCAGAAAGCCATGTGAAAATTGAACCGCAACCAAAGTTCCTACAAAACAGCAATAACAAGTATGAAAAATCTCAGGGGGGAATGAGACTTCCCTCCTTTTCCAAACCACTTTAGATAAATTCTGGAGCAGTATTAGATGTTATTTTTTAAACCCAGATAGTTCTGTAGGTCAGAGCTCAACTGTAACCATGAAAAAAATCAGTTTCCTTCAGAGACAAACACTGTCAACACTGAACCTGGCTCCCTTTACTTCATGCCAGAACAAAACCCCAATTCTTAAGGGAAAAAAGGCTTTAGCTGCAGAAGTTAGGTTCTCTTCACCATAAAAGTATCAATGACCAAACTGGAGACCTGTGAGGATGGAAGCATTTCGTTTAGAACACATGGAAAGCTAACACTTCACATAGATTTAATGAACATAAACCACTATGAGAAGCCTGGTCAGACAACACATACACAGCAATACTCAAAAAAATAAAATATGTTCATTCCCATTCCAGGTCACATTTAAAGGAAATTAACTCTTCCAGCACACACTCAATTTCCTAACGTAGCCAAAGCCTCAGTTACTTCCAGACAGCCTCTGGCAAGGTGTGAGTGTTCCAGCACATGATCAATCCCAGCACCACCTGCAGATAACCAAGTACCTTGCCACAGATACTCAAGTACTTTTTTCTTCTGCATATCCTGTGAAATCATCACAACTTTCCAAGGCACAGATATTTCTTCTTCTTAAAAAAAAGTGCACATTTGATGACACAACAATTTCTTCAGAGAAAATGTGCTTAAATCGCTACAAAACAGGGAAAAAGAGCAAAAGCAAAACAAGTTTCTGTAGTTTTCATAACCATTATACCTTTTATTTACATTTAGAAAGATAAGTCATGAAACTTAAAACAATAAAACCAAATGCAACTTGTACAGAAATCTTTTAATTCCTTTTTCTTTTTTATTTATCACACATTAAAAAATGAAACACACTATACAAATGGTTTTTCATAGCAGATTACACATGGGTCCATTCAGACTTGCTCTCAAAGTGCTGCCAACATTAAGAGGTGCTGCCCTGGGAGCAGCTCCTGACCATCTAGCCAATGTATTGATTTAAATGCAGTAGCATGCAACCCTCAGAGAAGGGTTTGATTCCTTTCTGTTCTTAAATTAGGTTAAATGGCATCGGTGTCCATATTTACAGACTTGAAATGTATCAATCCTGAGCAGTTCTGATGTAAAGCTGAGACTGGCTGATGGGAGTCCTGGTCTCAGGTATTAAAAAGAGAGGTCCAAATGGCAGCAGAGTGGCTGCTATGAAGTTCTGGTGCTTTCATTCTTTCCATCACATACCTCTATTTGCTGAGTGTCACACAGTCAAGTACTTGCTAATACCAATGTTAAGCCAAGTAACTGTAGGTGTCCTTCTCACCATCCACGCGCTCCAAGTACTCCTTCTCTATCAGAATGTCGATGCATTTCTGGGGCGGGGGGGGAACCAAACGTCAGAGGGAGGGCAGTAGCTAGAAAGTCGGATTGCTACAAACTGAATGATTTTGGCCAAGGGGAAGAGCAGGCAAAAGGCACAAACCATTGCAATTCGCTCTCCCTTTTCTGACCACACTCAAATAGAGGACTTCACCAATTCAATAAAGCTGGGAGTCCTGGTGGACAAGTTCTCCATGAGCCAGCAATGTGGCTGGAAGCTGGCAGTGATGTGACCAGATGCCAATGAAGGTACTGTTTTACCACTGCCAATAATGTGAAACATGCGTATTACCACCACAGAAAGAATTTCCTCATATATTAATAAGTAAGCAGGAAATATTTTAAACTCCAGCAACCTGTCCTTCCCCATCCCATCTCCTTAGCTCCCACTGTTAGTATACAAGCATGTGTTTTGTCCATCTACATCCTCCTCACCTCCTGAAATACAGGTTCAGAGACATGCTTCCCACATACCTTAATTACTGGGACTCGTGGCTTGAACCTCGAGGAGAGCTGTGTTAGCACTTCTCCAAGCAGTTGCTGGTGTTTTAGAACCTTCCTCATTTTCATGATTCTCACAATAGCAGCCTGCAGAGCAAAGTCAGAAAGGTGTGCTTAGCAGCAAGCTACTTCTCCTTCTGGATAAAGCCATATTACATCTCTAGCAGATCATGTCTGCTACTGCAATGGCACCATTACAGCCAACTAATCATCTTTAATAAGAGTATCATAAGCACATTTTTAGCTCCCTTACAGCACAATGCAATGGTATCTTGTCTTCTTATCAAAATTAAGAAATCCCCACAGTAAGCTCCATTACAGAAGGACTGAGCTGCAATTCTGACTTCCCAGCACAACAGCATTCTGCAAGACAAGTCACCTGAATCAGTAATTTCCTATCTTCCTCTATATTTTTGTGTGTAGTTTCCTGCTCCTGCTTCTGCTCAGTCTTCATTGGCACATTGATGTTTACCCTTAATTTTTTGCTGTGAAGAAAACCAGAAGTTAATAAACAATTAGCCTCTTTTAAAACCAATCACACCACACAACAGAACTGTCGGTACACAGACTGTGAGTACTCAAACCTTTCACTAGTGGTCAAGGAGGGAAGAAAGGTGAAAAAGAGTGAGCTACAAGGAAAGGTTTTGAAATGTTGCTTTCACTTGAGATCTTCAGGAAGCACTGAGCTGCTCACTGAGTTTATGTGCGTTTACATCTAGGCTTGGGTAAGCAAGATAGAATGTCACCACAGTGCTGTGAACAGCTTCAGATACAGAGATGTTGAAAGCTACACTGCTTAAAGTAGGTAATGAAAGCTACTGAAAATCATATTTATTAAGCTTTCAAATCACTGTACACTAGGAAGGTCCAAAATGAGCCTGTTGATCTTCTTGTGTGGTCTCCAGTGGATGAACATCTAAGAATTTGACCTTTGCTGGTCACAGTACACTACTGTAACCTTATAAAAGAGAATGTGTTTTGCTGAGGGCATGCAAGTCATGCACCTTGGAAAAAAAACCGCTCAGCTTCTTCACAGAAATAAATTACACAAGGATCAAGGAACAAAAAGGACATAAAAAACATGTCCAAGCCCTGACATACTTTATGACAGAGTCAAAATTAGGTAGCTAAAATCTTACCCATGCCCCCTACTACCCAAGCCACTCCCTTTAAAGCTGGATCTATATTTGAATTGGCACTTAAAGCCCGGAGCCTTCCTCCCAGGTTTACCCCAATTTGGAAAGCACAGGAGGAGAATGCTACTCATTACACACAAGTGATGCATGCTGCAGAAGTTTTTCCTTACTTTTTATAACCAAGATATAGTTTTATTAAGGTATCTGGTTTTAACTCCACCTCATCAACATTGGCATTTTCATCTTCCAAAACCTGCAAAAAATCAAAACAAACAAGTAAGTATTTATGAGCACATTTTGCTGTACGTGAAGCAGGTCATAAAAGAGCAAGAGTACTTACGAGCAATTTTGATTTCAACAGTATCTGTAGAACTTGTGCCAAGATATCCTACAAAATCACAGTAAATATTATCAGGGGAGACAAACAGCACCTTTCTCTAACTTCAAATACTTCCACAATACATATATAGTTAGACTAAAAACTAGTAAGCACAAAAGACTGAAAAATTAAAGGAGGAAAAAAACATAGTAGAAATGTAACTCATGGAAGTAAAATATAGTAAGAGACCTTTTTGGGTGTTAGGACCTAGTTCTACTGTGGTCTGTCAACACTGATCTCTTTAGAAAGACTAATTCCAAACACAGAGCTTTCCAGCTGCTTGCTTTAGGAGATAATTCTGCAAGCAGATTTGTAAGTGTAGGAAGTAGTTTTTCCCATCCCATGCAACAGAGATCCCATGGCAAACACCCTTTGCCTCCTGACTAATATGTTTGCTTCTCCTTGCTTACACAAGGGATCTGTTGTGGTTACTGTCACTAGTAGTCAGTGTTCTATGCAGGCTATTTTACCACAGTGGAAATCATCTGGGTTTCATGCAATTAGTTTTCAGCTGCATAAGGAGTTTTATTGTTGCCCAACAAAAAATTTGGCCAAATATTTCATTTACATAAATAAATATATCTATATATGCAAACAAGCATCTATCATATATGGCAACCCCATAAGACTCCTTGGTTTGCTATAACCCATCAACAGCAGTAACTTACTCCCAGAGCTCAGCAGGAAGCTAGACAACTCATTTAGCCAGGAGGAGCAGGATATATGCACTAAGGTTCATCAGAAGACTAGGCAGCTAGGATTTCAGGAAAGTAACCTGACCAAGAACAGAACACATCTGTCTCCTTCCCAACTTTGGCTTCAAGTGTATCTAATCCCAGTTTTCTTATAAGAGCAGGAAGAGCCCTGAAGATCAAAGACTTGTTCACAGGAGGGTAGTAAAATGTGCAAAATGAGTACCATTTTTATTTGGGTGCTGTCTGTCAGCTGCTGCACAGTGTAGGCATCTTCTGTGTTGTACTGCAGTAAAATTGCCATCTGGAATGTGGATGCCTGACAGAGCCAGGAGAAAAAAAAAAAGAATGAAGGAAAGGGGCGGGGGGGAAAGACAGTAGATTAAATTGAACAAACATACTTCCTGAATATTCACCAGTTCAACACATGTACTGGAATATCTAGACAACAGAGAGTAAGCCAACTAGTGCTAATTACTGACCTTACTTATACCACCCAAACTTTATCTTTCAGCATTACCTAAACATAAACCCTAAGACTATCATCACTGAACTAGCTTGTAGACACTTCACCACATCTATTATGGTGTCAAAGCCTTATCTTTGTACTTGCTAATATAATTTTAAATGATTTTCTTCTGTCACTCCCTGACTCCTACCCATTGAATCTTGATTAAAACCTACACACACTAGTGAATTCATCCTCACAAACCTCCCAGCTCCACCAGGAGAGTGAAACCACATTTATAAGCAAGGCAGCTATCAGTGGCTTATTCACATCTGTCACCACAGGGTTAACACAGGTGGATGACAAGTTCAAAGTGTAAGATGATCTTGTTTCTTCTCACTTTTTGAGAAAGCAGCCAGGAAAGCACAAGAAGCACGAGATGTTACATAAAGAGGTTGCAGTTGTCTCACACAACCCAGTTTAACACCTCTTCAACCAGAAGTAACATATTCCCTTCTCTAAGTCCATTTTCTTTCAAACAGTACAGTAAATAAATCAAACATATAATAATTGTTCTATTAATCATAACACAACAACGATCTGGGAAGGGCTAATTCAGTCACACACAGATCTGTAGCCACCAGGTCTTGCATCTGTGTTTGCTGTATTTAAGGACACCAGCATTATACACAGCAATAAAGCTTATGAACCCTCATTGGCACCCTAACTAGTAGCTAAACATCTATGTGTGTGTATACACAGGAACATAGCCCCACAGCCCAATGATTTGAAATACTTAATTGTGAGGCTTCGTTACACGCTGAGTATTTTGGCATACAAATCAAACACAGCTGAATTCCCTGAATTCTCTCTTTTCTTTACCTGCAAGGTATATCTGTTTTTGAAGCAGTTGGTGACCAGTTCCCCTTTGGACAGCTGATACAACCACGTCAATTTTCTTCCACTGTGACGACTGGCATAAAACGCAGTGAATCTCTGATAGCTGCGTTCTAGCTGTATGCAAACAGCAACAAGAAAGACAGAGAGAATATTATTTACCTTCATTTACCATGACCAGAGCATGCTCTGGAACCAACAAAGGACAATTACATCTCATTACCCTCCACTGTCATGTTGTCTCACTAAGACAAACAGAAATCAGTGAATACTCTCCCCGCACGAGCGTTGTTAACGATAAAAACCTAAACAAGCATTTAAAAATCACAGGATCATTATGGTTGGAAAAGCCCTCTAAGATCATCAAGTCCAACCAATCTATCACCACCATGTCCACTAAACCATGACAGTAAGTGCCACATCTGCATGCTTTTTGAACACAAAAACATTCAAATTTCTGACCACAAAACCACAAATTTAAGTTCCATTCTTCCTTTTACAATACATTAAGCAAGGGCAGAAAGGCAATTTCTTTTAAGCAACTTCATCATCCAGGTAACAGCAGTTAACACATTTCTCATGCTAAATATTCATATTTGGTCTATTCTGGATAAGCACTCAACAGAAAGCTAATTATTACACCATCTGAAGATTTTACTGGATGGAGCTGAAGCAAGGACAAGAAAAAAGCTTCTTAAATAGAAGTATACCCAGAAAAATAACACCAACAAAGATCTGCTTCAGTTACCATTTAACGTTTTGAGGAAAGACTCATTAACTAGGATCTGGTCACAGGAAAAAAGAATCAGGTATGTCACACGGTTCCCTTTTAGTGCCTTACTCACTGATCTTGCAAGGAGCTCACCTCAGAGGGCAGAGCAAATGTGCAGGACTGCTGGAAGGGCCATGATCCGGAGCTCAGCACCTGGATGCTGAAATCCACTGTAAGAGAGGTGAAGAGGCCAGGCTGCATTATCCCACTTGCTCCCACCCTCTCTTCCAACACCCAGCCCCAGTTCTAGCACAAACAGAAATGGTTCTGCCTTTTGCTCAAACTAACATGGTGAAAAACAATTAAGCAATATATACTTTTTTTATTCAGACCATAACATAAAGGAATTCATGTAAGATGTTGCTGGAGTTGGACAGCTTTAGATTTACTGTGAATGTCACTCAATATTCTCTCCACTGTAGAAGTTATTGCCCTGCTTCTATCCCAACAAGAGATTTCTCTCTTAATCAAAATCAAAACTGGTTAAAGAAAAATGTCTTAAGTTACAGCCTAGTTTATTTACATACCTAAACATGAGCTTCAAAATCAGGAGGAGGCTACCCATGACAGAAGATATAAAGTGCTATTAGCAGACAAAGTACACACCTAAAAGACTAATTAAAAAATCCTAGCTGTTTTGGTCACAATACTACTAACTCTAACCTAACACTAACTTCTGGGGGTGTGATGTCTAAATCAAGTGTTTCCCTCCCACAGTTAGCTCAGCAGAATTGAGTAGTTTAGCTTCCTCTTAACAACAACCTTGGTAAATGTGTTTATTACTTACAATCTAATGGTTCTGAATTGGTCAGGTGCTTTTTAAATTGCTCATTCAAGTCCTTGCTTACACCAATATCTTGGAACATCCTCTGCAGCTTGGAGGTATACTCAAAACCACAAGCTTGCTGCATTTTAAAAGCACAGATATGTCAGCAAGACACAGTTTTGACATTGCAGAACGAGACAAACAAAATATCAGAGCCAAAATGTACAAAGTTCAGTATTTCCCTTACTCAAAGTACTAATCCCAACTAGACATGCTCTTTAACTGTCATCAAAAACTGAAGAACATTGTGTTTAAAAATTAAGCAGAACACCCAAGGAAACAGGCTACTAAAAGAGAAGGAGATCCTATTTTGCTTGACCTTGAATGAAGAAGAGTTAATGAAATTAAGCAACTTTTCAGTAGTGATTCCCTTAGAGAATTATATCCATGTTATTCGTTTGGCTAAGAATAATTAAGTTTAACTCCACTGGACAGACATGCAGAGTTGGAAGGGACCCACAAGGACCATCAAGCCCAACTCATCTGTGCACAGGAGGACCCCCAAACATCAGACCACGTGTCTAAGTGCATTGTCCAGATGCTACACACATCAATGCTCCCCCCCAGGCAGCCTGACGGCCTGCAGTACATCGGAATGACCTGCACTCATGGAATACTCACTTTCAGTTTAGAGATCATGCTTGCCTCAGCATCATCACTAGCACTGTTCTGATGCACAAGTCTTTTGGCCAGCATTTTGGCATAGAATTTTTGAAACACATCTTTATCCTCAATGTACTTGAAGACAACCATCTGGAAAAACCAAGATAATATGTAAGGAAAAACCCCCAAATATTTAAGCATTTGTCTTGTAAAAGCTGTAGCAGTAGCTACTTAATTGGAACTTGCCTTAGATATCAACATATATGTATATATGCAACTGTATAAAAATAAACTGTAGAAATTATATATATCTTGTGCATATCAAAATAAAGTAAAAGCATAAATGCCATTTAGCCACTTTAAATCTGATTTTTTAATTAAATGTTTTTAATTAAACAAGCAACAGAAATCAAGGTTACTACTGAAAAGCTGAAATATTAAGTAATTAAATATTTAACAAAATGAAGGTTTTTCTTCTCCTATGACTTGTATGACTAACTTGTCAACGCACAGAGAAGAATTGTAATTACAGCTATCTTACCACTTGATTGAGTGTATCTTCCAATTCTGCCTCTTCTGGATTCTTTGAGCTGCAATTAAAGAAGGGCATTGTAATGAGCCCTAAAGATGCTGAATTCAAACAACATATGGATGTATATGGAGATTTCATAAATAAAGGAACACAAATTGAGTAATTCTGGGATCAGAGATTCCTTAGAGAGGAAAGAGTGTAATGAAATGAACACTTCACTAGTCCACATAGAAGCAATTCTGAAGTAGGGGATTGCCTGATCCTCTCAGGATTTATGGCCCTAAACATGGATGCCTCTCTTCCTGCCTTTTTTTCTGCTGCTAAAGTTATCTTTATTTCTTTTCTTAGTGCAGTGAAAAGAAAACAGCTCAGAGAGCTGGGTCTTGACTGGGTGAGAGTTCAGGTGCCACCATGTTGTGTGCCACCATATCAAGCTTGTCCATCAAGCATGCCCCAAACCTACCCTGTAGAAAGCTAGTATTTATACCAAGGGGAAAGTAAATCCTTTGTTGAAGGAAGGGGGGGATGGGGAAGGGAGAAAGTGAGCAAGTTCTGCTGGTTTTGGGTTGTTTGGTGGTGGGTTTTTGTCCTCCCCTAAAACAGCCACAGAAGTTGCCAGTGACAAAACTGACACCAATCCAGTAGGAACTGAATTGATACCAACTCCATGTAAGAGCTCCTGAATCACTTGAAGCCTTACTTAAATTATGTACCACAAGAGGTTAGAAAGCAGCTCTTGTCCTCCTCAGTTGCTGCCCAGGTGGAGGAAGATACAGAGGAAACAGCAGGAGGAAACCAAGAATGGTAATACAAAAAGGGAATGTGCATCTCTTATTTACAATACACAAAGTAACTCATATTTTGGGGGGAAAAAAAAGCAATCAACAAAACCATAAACTCCTCTTCTGTTTTAGTAAAAAAACCACACTTAAGTTTGCCAGATCTTTGATAATTTCCCCCCTACTAATTAAAGAAGAAAAGTAACCTCCATATAATCCTTAGGAGTGTTCCTATTGAAATTCTGGTGTTCAGAATTTGGTATAAGTAATTTTTTCTTGAAACATTAAGTTCTGTTTCTGAAGACACAATCTAAAACTTCACCTGCTAAAAACCTTTTAAAACCAAAAGCCAACCTGAAGTAATCATTTGTCTTTGAGGACATACCTTTTCTTTAGTAAAGAGTCACAGTATCGTGCCAGTAGCTCTGGGGATTTACTGGATGACTGAGCCATTTTTGTCACTGCATTATTATTTATAAATCGACCACAGGCCTATAAATCACAAAAGACAGTGAAATTTGGGGAGACAAAACACTGAAGAGAGAAAAAAAAATAATGCTCACCACATGCCACTAACATATACTTACTTTGTCTAGTGCAGCCACAAAGCCAGCATCATTGTTGAATGCAGACATGACTAAAGCATTGTATTTCTTATGGACATCCAACACTGTCTGTACATACATTTTGGGATCCTGCAAAAAAAGAGAGATTTTGGGGTTTTTTTTTGCAAAAACTCAGAAGGAAAGAAAAAAAAAAACCCCAACAACTCAAACCAACCCCAAAATCTCAAAAAGAAATAACAACATTTGAGAATTGCCTGGTCCTCATACATGAAATCAGTGAGAGGGAAAACATAAGCACACTGGAAGTAATATCAGGAAGCATTCACATTCCTTGAATGCACAACTGGCAAACACAGCCTTGTTTGGATGGAATACTTGCATTTAGAGCAGCTTCTCCACATTTCTCAATTGCAGCTAGACCCTGATTATGGATGTGTGTTTCCAGGAGTTTTTTCAGCTCCCCAAGGCCATCCTGGATTCGAGACACAAGGTTATACATGCGTCCCAAGTCTGGAAAACAATAAAGAGAGAAGCCAACATCTCCCACTTGTACTAGCAATCACTCCAATTTCTCACTTACAAGGAGTTAAACATCCATCATCATCAAAAACATCAGTGCAATTGCTTCTGTGAAAAGCCAGAAAAAACTACAGCAAAGAATTACACAGTATAGCAAATCTTTACACTGAACTGGAATGCTAAGACTAGTTAAAGGGAAAACAACCTGTTCAATATTGAGATCTGTTTTACCCTCACACAATGCTACATAAACCTCAAGAAGAAACAAAACCCAGCTTGAATAATTAATAGAAATACATTTATTTCTGATTTCTGGTTTTCATAGATTTAAAGAGGGGCAATGATTTAAAAATTGAGTTAAAATTCTCTTATTTAGGTGAATTACGACTGTCATTAGTGTAACTGCTGCTGTGCTGTACTCTCCAACTTCTATGTAAGGCAATAATGTTATGTCTTGGTATCACCTTGGTAGACAAACTGAGACATGATAAACCAAATTTCCACCAATAAAGCACTGTCAGTAAGGCCATCTTTTACAAATCAAACCCACATTTAAGTAATTAATTAAGTACCTGTATCTCTAGGAAAGAAAAGGTTCTGAAAAGTATTACCACAGACCAAAATTAAGAGATAAAGTGGACATCACTTCAAATACATTAAAGCTTCATATAAAAAATTTCACCAGTTTTTAGCCAAGACTTTTCAAAATTAATTAGTAATTTCGGAAAGTCTAATATTGAAGGCGGCTTTGGGTTTGTCATTTTCAACAGCACATTTTGTACTGTGAGTGCAGAACTCTTAACCCCCCCCTAATACCGCTAAAAAACAGGTACACAAACCCACTACTTACCTCCTGTAATCTTGCCCTCACTACACAGTAAAGTGAAACAGTAAAAAATCAAGTTAGTTACTGTAAAATAATGAGGGTATTTCACCTTGGTGAATCCATCTTAATGCAGTCAGCTGCATCTAGTTTTCTGGAAGTGTAAGGGCTTCTCTGAAGGGCTGATGAGCAAATTATTACCACCTGACAGATTAAACAAACCAGACCCATCAAGCAGCTCCATCCCTACCTAACTCTGCAACACAACACATGGAGCCTGATGCCTTTCATTCTCAAGTGAAGGCACCTGTCCTCAGACCCTTTTCTGTACAATGCTCTCCACTCCTTAGAAGTTTTGCAAGCTTAAACTTTTGGGTTTGAAAATTATTTTTTTCTCCCTCTGAAAACCACATTTTCAGCCTGATGTTAAGCTTTTATAACAATCTAAGAGTGCTGGGGTTTGCCTACAGAATTTTAGCAGGTAGGTAGGTAAATAATGCCATGCATAGATCTAACCAGCTGCTCCTAGACCCACCCACAAAGGGTTCATAGCTGGGTCTATCAGGACATCTGTGTCTGGTGAAAAATGAAAGCCCCAGGGAAGATTCACATGGTAACTCCACAGGAATTATTTGGCCCTAGTTTTGACTGTTGTTTTCTGCTAAGCATTAACTCCTTAAAAAACTAATAAAAACCAATACAGCTGACAATTTCTTAAGGATATCTAAACTCTTTAATGATCTTCACTTATTTTAGAGGAACTGATGAAGAAGTCTTTGTTCTATGTGTTCCCTAGGAAGGTATAAACCTGATACAAGGAAGAGGTGGGAGTTATTCATTGATAACAGAATTTTAGCACTTGAGACTCATTTTCACAGCTAAAATTCTCTTATCAATGAGTAACTCCCACCTCTTCCTTGTATCCTGTATGCAGTTTTGTATAATTTAAATACTGGCTTTTAGAAGCTCCTTATTTGCTTCTATTCCTCTTCTAACATTTCCCACACACACATCTAGACAACTTGGACTTTACAATTCTCCCTGCTGACTCAGGAAGATCCATGGATTAAACTAAAATAGCTGGTCAAACTCCCAGTCTGTTTTTTTGTCTGCTATCCATATCATGCAAGCTTCAGTTCCTCTGGGAAGGATGGAAGAAGCCTTCCACCTCTTAAAGCTCTTCCAGCCATGTTTGGAGAAATCAGAATAGGTTTCCTGGACAACACCCTCAGCAATCCCCATTTAATCAAAAGCTGCTTGTCAGTTTAGTGTCCATCTTCTTCCTTAATTTCTGAACAAATCATATTTAGAGATGATCAGAATTGGCAGCACTCACAAATCATCAGGGAGGAGCTCTAAGCCTAAAAGCAAACCTTTGAATCTCCTTACCTTCGTTTTTGTCAGCATCCAACAAGTTCTGAAACTCTGTATGAAATATCTCCAGGTGTTTCTCAATGAGGACTTGCTCACATTTTCGTGCTAGCTCATCCTGTGTACTCTCATGGAGGTACACCTGGACTCTACGCTGCTCCTCAAGGAGACGAGCTTCAGCCTGCAGAACAGAGAGAAACATGAAACCTGTCTAGAAGGCACAACAGGAACCCTACAGCAGAAAACAGGTGACTATTTAGTAAATTCTTCTAGAAAAAATAACAACCTTGTCAGTAATGTGGTGTTATCGTCCACCTGCTTAAGCAGTTGTTTCGCCTGAATCATAACACACATACAGAATCAATGTTTATGTTGATGATACAACTATACACATTTAAATGGAGGAGAGAATCCCAGCAAGATTGTTTGCCCATTGTTTCTGAAGCAAAATGTTACAGATGGGAATCTGCTGCCAGGAGAAGAGAAAGCTGCTGACAAAAGATGTTGGCAGTTCTAACATCAGCAAGCTCTCCAGCTACAGAGGTAGTTTTGTTTATGCCTCCACAAAACTAAAAGGCAGAAAACTACAATTTCACAGTATGCCCATGACAAATCTAGTCCCAGTGTTCTCAGCCACATTCTTACACAGAAAAACTTCCAATAACCTACAATAACTTAAAATTATACCAGCATTTAATTTGGCATATGAAATGCCACATATGTGCATCTTGCTGGTGAACCAGAACTGTAAATGTCACTCAAGGAACAGTACTTAAGTCAACATGGGAGCTGAAGTTGTTTATATAACAATTACCTCTCATTTATTTGCAAAAGCTTTAAAGATTTGCCTTACAAGCCAACTGTAGTTGCAGCACATCAGAGATAAAGAGCATACATCCCCTTATCAGTTCAAATTCATTACATTAATACTGTCACCAAGAGGAGGAAATTAAGTTAATGCATTTTCCTAGTATTTTAGAATATCAACTAAGCATGGAAGATCATATTATGGACAAGAACAAAAAAAGCACAATTTTACTGCATCATCCACAGATGGCTTTAAATAATGTCTGTCTGTATTAACTTCACTCATTTCTGTACTCATTTTGCACTTAGCTCCAGGATTGCTGTCTCCTAGACTTAAACAGGTCAAAATGGGGGGAACAAAATCCATAGTTTGGGAAGAGATATAAACCCATGCTTCAGAGTACTTCCCAGTTTATTAACAGTACAGAGTAACAATTGTCTGTGCTCGTCCTGCTGCTGTTTGCTATCATTTTCTGATAAACACTGGAAACTGGAATCAGACAAGTAGGACTACTTATCATATGTTTAACCAATTCTGTAGTTCTGCAAATTCTGGCACTTCTAATGCTGCTGCTTAAAATATCCTTAGAGCTTCACTGTTAAAAGTTAACAGTCAACTTCCACTTTGAGCTCCTTTATAAAAATAAACATTCACTCTGACTTCAGATATGCTTATGCTCTCTCACTTTTTGCCTTCTTATAATTCCCTTTTCCTTTTAAACTCGTATTTCAGAAACAAGGGAAAAATCATTAATCCACACACCACTATCTTTGGCTGTGTTAACTATATAAAGATCAGAAGCTCAGTTTGAGACATTATTTCAAGGGACACTCTTAGGAAATACTGACCTTTTTTCCCTACAGCACCTCAGGCTATGCCAGCTTTACTCATGAGTTCTGGCCTGAGAAGAAAAGTTCACAATCCTTCTAAACTCAGTAAACTAACTACATACAGATATCCTCATGAAGATACCCAACTAATAATTATGGGGAGTGCTACTCTGTTTCAGGCATTTCATACAAGATTACAACACCCAAAATGAAAAAGAAAAATTAAGTGGTTTACAAATCTGCCTTGTCATGTTTAAGTAAAAATGTTAAGAATTCCTTATGCATGATGAAGTAAGATAAAACTATAGGACAAATCCATCTGAATTTTAAACTAACAGTTCTGACCTCTCTTGATCTGTCCAACAAAGCATGTGGACTACAGAGATCAGTTTGCTCCAGTGAACTAGCTTTTAGTTTCAATTAATAAAAGTTTCTTCTACTTCTTGGTAACATCCCTTTTTTGTATCATTTTGCAAGCTCTGGTCATAATTACTGGAGAGCCTAACACACTTCTTTTTCAGTTCTATCAGTTAAAATCCAGGAAATGAGTCATGGGAGTATAGTTTCTTGTTCAGTTTGGTTTCAGTATGTGCACATTACCTGTAAGGAGATGCCAAGACAGCCCAAGGACCTTGTCTATATTCTCTACCACCCACTGTCTTGCTGAAGACTTCCCCTGCCTTCTGCTAGCTTTGCATGCGTTTCTGGCTTCACCATCAGCTTCAAGCAAAGTAGTTCTTTTGTGGATCTCTGAAGTGTTCAACATTTTTGGGGGTACTAATAAGTTCTTTTTGCTTGCCACTAATCTCTAGTTCTTGAAATAGCAATGACCTTCAGACAGCTTTTTACTGCCCTGGACCAAGGAAGCCTGGATTAGCCAGTCATTTATGTTATGAATGACTTAAATTCCCTTACTCTTTTATATATATATATATAAGGACAAAAGTAAAGACAAGAAATTGAAAACTAAGTAGCAAAAATAATGAATTCAACAATAGAAAAGAAAACTTAAGTAGATCTGGGAACTACTGGGCAACTATCCCAATGCAGGATTCATTTTACTGTGCAATTTCCAGGACCTTCTTTTTCCCCTTTGCTTTCTTTTTTTTTGGGGGGAGGGAGGGGGTGTTCAATCAGACTTTAATGCCAAAACTCAGACATAATGTGTTCTGTGGCAAAGAATTATACAAAAGAAACACAAAGCTACTGCAGGGAGGGATGTGTGTCTGCATATTACACGCTCAAAAATCTATCTTTTTTTAAATTAAACTGAAAGGGAAAAAAAACTAGCAGCAACTCAGAAAGTGAGAAAATAATACAAAGCAGCACTTGTCCAAGATAGAAGATGACCTATCTCTATTTCACACTCAGTAAGACTGACCCAATAACCAGGCTAGAAATAGTCAACGTTTATCCAGCTTGCTCTTAACTGCCCTTTCTGAGATCCCCAAACCAGAAACTATCTACCTAAGAATTTAAATCTGCCTTCTGTTGGTCAGAAGTATTGTGTAAGGCTCACATTAATTAGCTTCAATTCTCTCGGAGTATTTTAATGACCTACTTCCCCGGCCAGCTTGATCAGGAAGAGATGTCACTAAATGTGGCAAGAGGCAGTTCCTTATACAGGAACAGTAAACTTGTAGGTCTAAAACAGAATGACAATTTTGGTGTCTTGAAGTCTTAACAGTATCTGAATTTATTTTAATGTTCTCTTTCATTTCACCCATTAAGAAAGTTCCAAACTTTCATCATATTTACTGAATAGACCAAGGAGAATAACTTCAGATTAGATAAACACAGAAGCAAATCACCACAGGGAAAAAGAACCAACTGTTTCTGTAAATAACCAGCACTTTAAGAAACTGATAATAAAAGCCAAGAATTTATATTACTTTACCTCTAAAAAATAGCTGTGTCCAGGAAATAAGTACAAAGCTTATTAACTTACCTTTTTCATGTACTCTGTGACTGGGTTCTGTTGCAAGAATTCAGTACTTTCTCGTGTATAAAACCTCTCTGTATCAGCAAGAAACTGTGATTCAAAGGATTCTTTATAGACAGTGAGTGTAGGTCCTTTTGCAAATGCATCATCCTCATTCAGCCCCAGCTCCACTACAGAATTAAAACAAAGAAAGAGCAAGTAATGACAAAACTGCCTTGGATGAAGTGGTCTCTTGCAAATAGACAGGTACCCTCCTTCTAAATTACATGAAGGTCATCAACTGGGACATCATGAGCACCACTTCTTAAACATTTTAGAAGTATACATTTACTTTGCATTTAAAAAGTAAGTAGCAGAAGACATTACTCATGTAAAGTAACATTACTAAATGCACAATAGGATTTGGAGCACTTCACTAGCTCAAAAGCTAGTTCAAACTCCCCTTCCATTTTTGTTCCCCTCTTAGAGTTCCAGATTATATGCATTTATTTAATCAATCAAACTGGTCATTAATCTGCACAGCAAAACTCTCTATTTCATCCAAAAGGGAAAAACAATCCCACTCTGTTTTGTAAACCAAAATGCTTCCCTCCTTCCAAATTTAGCTCCTAAATAACTGATTCATAAACAATGAACACTCTTAGCTAGTTGCACTTTCAAGCCTAACAAATACAGCATAACCGACTTACTGTGTCAAATGTCTCTACAAACACAAAGTTAAGCAATATAAAAGTGTGGGGTTTTTCCTGTAAAACTCTTTACTGGGCATCCAAGTAGATGGGATGCTACTTCAGGGCTCTGATAGAGAATATATATTTACTTAAGAGAGTAATAAAACCTTGAAGATATCTCATTTACCGTAAGACTGTACAACTCCACTGATCAGCCTTGTATTGATAGTTTCACCGTTTCTCTCCTTTTCAATCAATTTCAACACAGCATTTGTTACCTTAGAAAAGAGGGATTAAGTCAAGCACAGAGAAAGCAGCTGGTGGATCAAGCACAGTATTTAGTCAGGAGGGTAGTCCTGTGTTTAAGACAAGTCAAGCCCCTTGAGGAAAAAAAATTAAGGACAACTGAACATTTAAGAACTCCTACAGACAAAGTATGCTACACCTTCTACAGTGTAATTACAATCCAGTTAATGTAATGTGTTACAACTACTGTTCCTCTAAATTGAAATCTAGCTAGTATTTTCATAATATGTAACAGTCCTTTAATTGTGAAATCCTGGTAAGTAAGAGTGAAATCAACATACACCAATATGATATTTTGTTGTGGTAGAATGTCTTGGTTTATATTGTGCTGATTCACTAACTAAAAATGTTTGTTTGGTCTGAATCTCCCAAGCATCAGTGCAAATGTAAAGATTCACAGTAACATTAGAAGAGACCCAATTCCCAGGGCTGAAACCATCTGTTCTCATACAATCTTGACTCTCAAACCTTCAGACATGACCATCAGCCTCTGCTCCTGCCTGGCTTGGAAACAGCAGAAGCTGTTACTTCATTTAAGATGAGCTCCCTTAGCTTTTAAAAAACAAAAAGCCAAGGGTGCTCTGAGCACAGAGAATCCTTCTGGTATCAAGGTTTAACCACACACAGAGAAAATGGCCCATTCCACCCCCAGCAGTTACCTTTTTAATATCACAAAGGAGATGCAGAAGGCTCTCATTTTCTGGGTCCCCCCTAACTCCATCTTCCAAATTCTCATTGTAAAGTATATAAAAAAATACATAAACAATATCTAAAATTAACCCTATAAAACCACTGTAACTACAGTTAAAACATGTCTATACCTGCTTATTTAATGGCCTGAACAAGCAGTCTCTCCAGGTCACCAAGGCAAGCTAGAAGCAAAGAAAGGGATATGAAAGATAAATATTTTTATACATATACACAAGTACACAAATGCAAGATAACTCCTTAAGGAAAGCTCATATAATATGTTAAATAATCAGAACTTTTAATATTATATTTTAGCATGTCTCATGCAATGAGACTGTTTCACAATAAAATCACCATCTGCTTTATTACTAACTCTACCCAAGATACCCTCTTTTCTGACAGTGACCCACTGCCCACTCTGAAAACAAACTAACCCTGCAAGTTCCTTGGACAACATACAGCTTGTTTTGGTGGTAATTTTCAGGCTGACATTCTCCTTTAGCATCAGGCTAGCGGAGTTAAGAGTGAGAGAAGGACACCAACTGTTTCTCTACTGCATGCAGAGTTATTTTAGTGAAGCAGTAAAATACACCACTTCCCTAATGCTTCACCAGCAAGGACAATAATTATCCTTTATTTTAAAGGAAAAAAGAAGTGCTTTTAGTTATCTGAGATAGAGTACTTCTGCTATGTTCTTCCACTTTACATTACAGAAAATATCATCTATCAATCTTTCACAACCGTACCAAAATAACTTGTATTATAAACCAAATGTTGACTGAATCTTAGCAGCCTGCATGCAAAGATTGGTTGAGATGTATTGAATTTGACAGAAAAAAAAAAAAAGCATTTACTTTTCCATTCTACATTTGAACCACTTGGTTGAATTCTAAGTGGGATGATAAGGTGACATTGATGGATAACAGTGTAAGCAGCAAACATTCAGGAACAGACAACTCTCACCAGTCTCATACTGGTGGTCCCAATTTGGACAAGGCAGATTGAAGACTTCACAGGTTTAGACCCATGGAAGAATAAAAAAATATAATGGGCTGGATGTATGGAAAGGGGGGAAGGTTCCTACTTAGCCTGCTTCTCCCAAACTTCTAGGTTTTGAGGGGCAGTCTGCAGGATGGCAATGCAAACAGCAGAAGGAATGGATAAGTCACTCCCTTCAAACAGCAACTTACTGAATAAATCTCATAGATTCCTTTCCGCCCTTCGTCACACTCACGACGAACCCAGTGTCGATTGAGGTAGGCACAGATCCCATTCAAGACTTTACTGGAAAACCTATAATCTTCCCACTGTTGAGTGTAGAATTTCAGCACACTCTCATCCATCAGATCTTCACCATCCTGAAATGATAACAGTTTGTCAGTACTGCTAGGTAGGTACAATTCAAGATACACAGGAGTGGAAAAACTGATTGGGTAATAAATCTATACCATGCAATGTATTTATAAGAAACAATGCTAATACCTCTACTTCTGCATTAATAAAGCTCATGGCCAGTATGAGATTTAGAAATTAAAACAGCACAGACAAAGCTCCAGAAGACACTCCTGTCCTTCCTGGGGGATACAAACATCCAGCTCTGTTAGTAATGTTCAATTACTGGCTACCATCAGGCATTTTCAACATTACAGGAACCATTTTTTCAGCATTGTTGGTATGCTCATTCACTGGTTAGAAACTCTAGCTATTCCTGTTCAAGACAGAGGACAGCTTAAGATGGCATATAGCATTATTTCTATAACACACAGAAATGCCTTTTTGAAGAGGAAAAGCAGCTCACAGCTACACTTAGATTTATGCCTGAGGTGAAAGACTACAAAATATTCTACTGGCTAATGGAGACAAAAGCACATGCCAAGATCATTCCATTTACTTTCAGTGGTTGTATGCACCTCTAGAGTTGTTGATGAAAGCTTTTCTCAAGCCAGCCCACATTAAACTACTACAAATGCAAATAGATCTGCTGTCTCATCTTACCTTCAGGAGGTTTGTCAAGTAGTTCTTCAGGAATTCTTTTAGCCTTTTGTACAGTTCCAAGCCAACAAACTGAGCCCCTCCAGGGGTCTGGCCCTTTTTGGATTTAGAAGGAGGCACTCCAGCTCCCCGGGCTTGGTTAGACTGGTGTACACTGGTACAGTAGTTATAAACATGACTGACAGCAAAGTTAAGGAATATGTATGTGCCAACAGGAGAAATTAAAAATACAATAAACAACATTAATTTCAATAACCTATTTTTATATGACTGTAAATGACTTAGCCATAATGCATGAGCCCACAGAAAATCAAACCCAAGTTAAGAAAATTAAGTGATTTTCAGCAGATTTATCTGCAGTAGAAATGTGTCAGACTGCTGAGTGCACTGCAAACACTGACACCAACACTAAATTTACCTAGCACTTATGTAACAAGACCACCAAGAAAATAAAGCAGTGGAATTCGCTGATAATATTATTTTCAATGTTTTGAATGGAATTTGTTTGATGTTTGGATTGGCCTTCTACAAATACATAAGCTTTCATTTGAACAGGAAGAATTTTCAGCACTATTCAAGCAGCATTGAGGAGCTGAAAACACAGAGGACAGTATTTTTGCATTCTTTCAAGCAGAATTCTTTGTAGAGATTTAACACTGGCAGACAAGGGACAGAAGCTAGAAAGCAGTAACGGTGAGACAAACACGCTCAAATGCACACCATAACATGAGATTCACCAAAACCCAATTTTATGCTATTAGTATGATCTCAACACTTAAGTATGTGGCAGCAACAATATTTCCTCTCAGTCTAATACAGCCTGGAAGACTTGTTCAAGAAGACACTGTTTCCTGATCTAAAACATTCAAATATCCAGTATTCTTCTGAAGTAGTAAGTGGAAATCGCATTGCTCAGGACACTCCAAATAGGAAAGCATCCTGGAAGAAACTGCGCTCCATAAACAAGGAAAATAAATCGTCTTGGTAGCACTCAAATTCAACTTGAAGAGGACTCAGACCTTGCAACAACAAATACCCTAATGACTGACTCAGCAAATGATCATCCAACAGGACTGAAGCTCCTGAGCACTCCTGCTTCTACAACACAGTCTGAGGGCAGGCTTTGGACTCACATCTCTTGTCAGAGAATGTCACATTAAGCGACCCAGAAAGGTCTACTCTGGTTTTAACTTGCATTTTAACTACAGGGTGAAGCTTTAACCACTGGACAGGCGACCTCCACAGTAGGCCATGTATTAAGAAATAAAGACATTGCTGAGATTTGCCTTTTCTCTTACCCTTCAGAAGGGCCAGCACAATATAATGGAAGACATCAGCAGCATTACGTATCAAGGGAATTATAAACCCCAAATAGATGATGCATTGCAGTCATTAGGAACAGACTTGCTTTTGGTACTTAAAACAGTAGAACTCAGGCACAAAAATCTCTTAAAATAGCCAGAATATCCTGCATGCAACCAGGAACAAGGCTCATGGTCTGTGTATCAAACTGAAAAGAATATATATATACTCATGTAGTTGTTCAGAAAGCCATCACATTCTGTCCAGAAGAGAAATGCTATTTGCCTAAGATCAACCCTTTCTGAAAACACACAGCATACATTTATTTCTTACCTGTTATCTCATCCAGGTACCAAATAAATTAATTTCCCACGATATCAAACAATAACATAAAACCTTTTGTGTTTGGCAACTGAACTTTTATCAGCCTCTTATCTCTATCAGCCACTTATTTCCTGGATATTAACGATTTCTTCCAGCTCCTAGTCATTTGTTTGTTCAACTTTCCTGTTGCTACTTTTACACTTCATTTTCTGAATTCCCTGTCCAAGTAAGGAATGTTACACAGCAGAACAATTTTTCTCTAGGTACACAACCTACTATATTTTCAGAACAAAGAAAAGCAGAGCTTGCCTCACAGTTTAACTTCAAAATATTTCATATAAGGTCCTCTGAATTGTGTAGGGAAAGTCCCTCCATCACAATATAAGGAATTTAGGGCCACCCAGCTGGCAGTCTTGCCTCCTCCTTCCCCTCTCTCTCCTATCCCAATAAAAATATGAGGATTGTCCAGTTGACAGTTAATTCTTATATTCTTGGTGAGTGCTGCCTGACGAAAATATTTTCAGCTCTTCTCCAAGAATAATCACAACGGCCTTTAGTAAAATAGAAGGGCAAGGTTAGAAGACCTAAGCCTTTTTCTAAGTTCACACACCTTACTATTTAAACCAGGATTCCTTGTAAAGTAAACAGAGAGACTGAGACCTTTTGTCCGTGCCTGACAGCAATCAGCTCAGAGCTGGAGTAAAAATACTCCAGTAATGCCCATCTTTACTTGTCATTCCGGCTAGCCAAAGTGTCCAAGACAGCACGTTTGAAATACTCAGGTTTGGTTGTTTTATGCAAGTCAAACTGGAGTTAGTTTGTCTGTGCAGAAGGCAGCCTGCAAGTGCAAATGATTCTTTGACAAGTTATACCTAGAGGAATGCTCTCTCTCATTTTGTTTACAATCTGTGTCCCCATCTGCTAAAGCCAACCACTGACAGAAAGACTGACACACTCAAAACAAAATCAGACTTGCACTGCCTACAACAATGTACATGACATCCCAGCTGAGAATCCCAAGGGGAACACTACAAGAAGAATCATTGGTTGCAGAAGACAAACCAATCCCCTCAACTGCTTTGTGTAAGGAAGTCATACACATAGCCAGTCATGGGGAAACATTTTTGTGAGTGTTTGCACAATTCTGCATAGCTATTTGCATATTATAAGCAGCAGAGAAGTCAATTCATCAATAGAATGGTTGGCTCTGCTCCCCATGCTTCTGGCTGATGAACTTCATATTTGGCCCCAACAGACAAATCATCTACAGGAGGAACAGATCAAGATCAATCTCCTCTAACTTCTACACCTTCCTTTCAGTGAAGGAGAAGTTACATTTACTTATCTAAATCAACAATTTGAGGTAGAAGACTGGAAGTAAGTTTATAAAGTGATGCAGTGATGCATTGTGCTGTGCAAAGATGAAAAATCTTTGCTAGAACTTTATTCTTCTCTGAAACTCTTCAAAATGGGGTACAAGAAGCAGACAAAGACAAATCAATTTTACCATCTTTGTCGCCCTTCTTTGGATGGCAGTTCACGCAGGCAACCACTGATTTGACTGGGGAAGTGACTGCTGCTATACCTGACCTTTGTCCCTGTTCCTAGAGCTGCTGAGCAGATCTGAACCTCTGTGTCCATACAGAGGAAGTGAAACAGGCTCTTTCAGTAGCAGCATATACAATTCTTGAGCACATACACCACCAAAAGATAAGCTAAAGCATGCCATGGTCACCTCTATCTCCTTCTACCCCACCAAAATATTCCATACACCATTTTTTTCCTTCAGAGACAACTGCAAATAGAAATTGTGTGACACAGGTATCAGTTATTTGATTCAACACACAACAAGAAAACCCTCAGATTTTTGGTTTTTTACACTGATGGGTGCAAATTACTCAGTTTCACACCAGTCCCTAATCTTACTCATTTTTCACAAAGAAAACAGTTCTGCTCAAGCAGTAACCAATTCCCTTTTCAGCAGCGCAGCTGGGTCCCCATTTTTTCCATTCTGCCATGAAAAAATTAACCTAACTGGAATAAGTCTGCCTGAGGAGCAGATATGTAAAAACTAAAAGGAAGTGGAAGGGACGGACAGTTAATACAACACAGCACACAACCACAGGGCAGCAGAGAAATGACAACAGAGCTCTGGAAAAGGAGGAAGCACTCAACAACAAATGTGGAACAACTCTAACCAGAATTTCTCTCTTGTTACTTCTAGGCTCTATAATATAGATCAGTTTCAGGCATAAATTTGCTATTTCACAGATCTTCAGCAGTAATGAGCTCCATGCCGAGTACTCTGCCACCTCAATAGCTAGTCTGCAGCAACAAGTTGAGATAAGTTTCACTGTCATGAAAAATTCATGTTTTCCTAGAAATTTACTGAAAAACACTGATAGGAAAAATGCTACAAAATATTATGGAAGTTTTGTATTCTTGTATAACCACTTCTAATACAAACAATACAGCTTACTGTATTTACTAGAGAAGAGCTTTACGTATTTTCTTCACAATTATTATAGCCATTTCAGCTCCTGTGTGTCCAGAACCTCACAAAACCACCTCAGGCAAAAGCAAAGCTGCTAAGAGAAGTGGACATGTCTATATGGCTTTAAAATTTTTCACAACAATACAAAAAAGCCATCACTTTTCAGAACAAGTTATTTAAACATCCATTTCAGCTTTGTGAGGTACAGCAGTAAAATATAAACCTCAGAAACCTCCATTCTTTTCAGAGAGATATCAGTAAGAGTCTATTTTTAAGTCTGTTCAGCTCATCACCCAGTAAGGAAAAGTCACCCCCAACAAAGCAGCTCAAAGAAAACAAATTAAAAAAAACAAACAACAGACCCTGCCCTTAACCCCACAGGCACCATTTGTGTTTCAACACACATTATCCTAAGCTCAGCTAAGGATCTAAATCCTTAGATCAGATACAACAGCACTATTAAACCATGCCCATTTCAGCCAGGGAAGGACTGAGGCAGAGACTGAAGGAGCTATTACAGTATCAGCCACGCAGCTGCTTTGAAAGTCCAGGCATAACTGAGCTCAGACACGTTTCTACAAGCCTGAGGTTGGAGAAACTGCCAGCAAAAGTCATCTGAAGACTAATAGATAACTTCTTGTTTCCCTCATCATGGCGTAAACTCAAAAGACTCACGGAGAAGCACTGAGTTACAAGGAAAACATCATTCTTCCAAAGCCAAATGCATACACCAAGTGTACGTTCTTTATGCCAGGAAGTGCAAGAACCACCATAACTGAGGTTGCTTTCAAATTTGAAGTTCTTTGCATTACAGAAGTTGGTTTTGTACAGAATATTCTCGATTACTATAAAAGCAAGCAAAACAGCAAATGATCCTTCTGGAGAGGAATGTAGAAAAGGAATCCATGGCACTAATATAAATATATTCTGCATTTCCTTCAAACTGAAGCAACAATTTTTTTATAAATATACACAAAGCCATGCAATTACACCTTCCTTTCCACACAAGGAAAAGTGTATTATGTACCCTTCAAACATGGAAACAAACACATTTACTTCTCCCTTCATGCTCCACACAAGCACTAAGTGGCACATGAGACATGCTCTCAAATATCATATTGAATATAAGAAGGATTACTACTAGCAGGCAGCAGAAGCTGCTATGACATATCCAGAGTGACCTTACACACTGACATTTCGGTAGATTTAGATGAGATGTTACGAAGAAATTCTTTACTCAGAGGGTGGTGAGCCACTGGAACAGGTTGCACAGAGAAGTTATGAATGCTCCATCCCTGGGAATGTTCAAGGTTAGGTTGGATGGGGCTTTGAGCAACCTGGTCTAGTGGGTGGCATCCCTGCCCATGGCAGGGGCATTGGAACTAGACCATCTTTAAGGTCCCTTCCAACCCAAACCATTTCATACTTCAATGATTCTGTAACATTAAAGTAGGACAGCTTAGAGTGAGAGAATCTTAAGAGACAGCAGAACAGCCCCTGAGCTTTAAGAAGTTCATGCCCTAACATCCCAGTGTCTTTTCTGTACAGCATAATAATCTATTCAGAAAACAACAACAAAACAAACAAGCCAACCACCACCCCAAAACCCCACAACATACCATGTTTCCTGGTAACAACAGATCCACGTGATCAGAAAAAGAGAAATCAAAAAAAGATTCTCACAGTTTTAATACACATCTGCTGATCTAAAATCCTACTAAAATACAGGAATTCCAGTGAAGCCACTAGGACAAGAATTGCAACAGAAGCAACTATGAAAGATGTTGGCAAACAGACATCAAAATAAAGGCTTCATAGTTTTGCTTGAGCAGTATGTACTACTGGTGCTAAATCTACCCACATGGGAAAAAACATTAAATGTGTTTATACATCCTATTTTATGGACAGATATAATCCCAAGTCATCTGTTCTGTCAAAGATATTTGATACTTGAGAGTAGCCATAATTATGAAGACAACAGAATGTTCTTGCTTATCTGCCATTAAGATTAAACAGAAAAGTCTAACATTCAAAATCAAAATAAATTCTGAAAAGCCACTAAGTTAAACAGCTATGAAGCAATTTTGAGTTTGGAAAAGTAAAAGTTATTTTTGATCTACCAAGTGAAAGTACTAACTGGCTTAGGATACGTGTAGAGTTCCATGTATCTGGATTTTGCCATGCTTTGTCTGGTGTAAACCTGTTGAATTCCAGCTCTTAGGTCATCCCATATCTGGTCCAGACCAATCTGTTTAAGTCCATGGGGGTTCTGACTCCTATTTGATGACATTTTGTATTTCCTGTGAAGTCTTCCAGTGCAGCAGCCTGAGATTTGGCTATTCCTCCATCGAATCACAAGGCAAGGAACATTCTAAACTCAGTTGTATCAACTCAGTGAGATTCTTTACACGCAGATGGTTCCTAGGAACGTAACCTGCAAAAAGTAACAGAAAATGGAAACATTATAGGACATTCCAAATTATTTCACATTAAAGATACAAAATTAATGCTTTTGCTGAAACACGTTCATTTACGCAGATGTGAAATCCATGGTAAGATCAGAAATATCAGAACCAAGGAATATAAATTTGCAGTTCCGCAATCCACTAAAAAATGTGGCTGTTAGTACCCAGATCTCTCCAAAGCCTATAGGTAGAGTGCTGCTGACAGCAAAACCCTAATGCTAGTAAGAAAATGTGGTAATAAAAAAACCTTTCCAAGCAACAGACACCATCCTGCTAGGCAGTGTTTCCTCCCTGTACAACAGTAAAACTCCAGTAGGCACTGGATCAGGTTACCCAAAGTAGTTGCGGATGTCCCATCCCTGAAGTAAAGACACAAAGCATCATTTTGCTGAAGTATAATACAGATAACATCTTGCTTGCATTTAACTTCTTTAATTGCTGGAAATCAAACCTGCTGCAGTACTAATAGTGACAGACTTTCATAACTGAGCAATGAAAGGCAGAAAGAACAAAGGTCTATGATCTTGGACTATGATCCTAAGTCAGCACTGCAGTACAAAGCAAGAAAATTAATGCCATGTCCACAATCCAGAAGGATGCTGGTTTCTATTCTAGTTTACAGAAATGTCAAAATGGCTATTGGCCCTGAAGTGGCTGTACCTTTGTTACTTGGTTACAAGTATTTTACTTGTAATTACAAGAATTACAAGGTAAGGATGTACCTTACCAAACTCTTTGGGAAGTTTTTGCCTTACAGTAAGAATCCAAAGGGAGTCTATTATTTGCAATGTTAGGCTTAATATAAAACATACAAAAAATAAAGCAAATCTCTCTCCCAACCAGGTAAGTCAGTTTTTTATCCCCATATCATCTCTTACCAAGCACGGACAGTTTTACAGATAGGCCATGTGCCAGGTCTTGCACTTGCATCACATGAACGCAACAGGCTTGGAGGAAGAGTGGCTGGAAAGCTGCTTGGTGGAAAAGGAGCTGGGGGCATGGGTCAGCAGTGGTTGAAGACCAGCCAGCAGCATGCCCAGGTGGCCAAGAAGGCAAACAGCATGCTGGCTTGGATCAGTACTAGTGTGGCCAGCAGGAGTAGGGTAATGATTGTCCCCCTGGACTGGGCACTGGTGAGACCACACCTTGAATCCTGGGTTCAGTGTTGGACCCCTCACTACAAGGACACGGAGGTGCTGGAGTGTGTCCAAAGAAGGGCAACTAGGCTGGTGAAGGGTCTAGAGCACAAGTGTTGTGAGGAGCGGCTGAGGGAACTGAGGCTGTTTAGCCTTGAGAGGAGGAGGCTCAGAGGAGACCTTCTTGCTCTCTACAACTCCCTGAAAGGAGGCTGGAGTGAGGTGGGGGTTCTCTTCTCCCAGCTAACAAGTAATAGGATGAGAGGAAATGGCATCAGGCTGGGCCAGGGAGGTTTAGGTTGGATATTTGGCAAGATTTCTTCCCTGAACGAGTGGTTAAGCATTGGAACAGGCTGCTCAGGGCAGCCTGTCCAGAGACAGGTGGAGTCATTCTCTCCGAAAGTGTACAAAAAAAGTTAGGGACAGGATTTAGTGGTGACTTAGCAGTGTTAGGTTTGACTCCATGATCTATGACACTGCAGATAAGCCATCCTACAAAGCAGGCCAGAGACCCCTCTTGGATTCACACAACACAACCCTTTTGAAAAGGCATACAAATGCCAAGTACAGAGCTGACAACAGCACACCTCCCTCCACTACTAGTTAGCCTCCAAGATACAGTCAAGATACAAGCACTGGGCCAGGGTGGGGGGACAAGAGAATTAATTCTGTGTCTGTAATAATCACTTGCACCCACAATTTCTGATTTCAAAGACTTTTCATATCCACGTTCCCACAGATTAATTATTTTGTGTTTACTTGACTTCAGTCGAGGTTACCATTATGAGCTTAAAATTGTAATGCAACATAACTTGGTTGAGCCATGGTCCTGCATGCAACATTTTAGAGCACTGACATTTCTGTCCAGAAGTATTTTAGGTCACTAAATATACAGAGTATGAACTGGGCAGACAGTTTATGCATGTAAAGTGATCCAAGCCTTAAAGCCGGACTAGGAGAAAGCATAAAGTCCTTAGCACTTTACATGCTACAAGTATGTAATTAATCAACAGTCCATAGGAGAGATTTCTGCTGTGCCTCAGTAAAACGAAACAACTGTCATAAAAAATGGTTATTCCAGACATATCAGTACCAAAAGAGAAATACTAGAATCTTTTCTCCCTTTTCAAAATTAAAGATATTTAAGAGATTATGCAAATCACAATGTTCACTTCCTCTGTATTATCACAAAACACTGAGTAACGTGCTGCCTGAAAAGCTTTAGCTCATCTTATTGTCAAGAGAGCTAAATTCAGTTCATTTCATTATGATAAAAAGGCAGAAGTACACATGCACATACTCCTCCCTTACAAATGTCTCTGGCTGGTAAAAGCATTCTATGAAGCATTTATTTAAGCAGAAGCAAATATGCTTAATTTCCCTGCAGTTTCATACAAAGTTGTATAAATTTGGTGTAAAATTTGAGCAGTTGCTGTTTTACCTCCCCAACAATGACTTCATTGAGGGCTTCCGTGTCCTTCCCACACCCCTTCTCATTACAGCTCTAACCAACACTACCTCAGCATCGCACATTACTTCATGTGCCAAGTTGAAACAAATAAAACAAAAGCCTGGATGTGTTCTTCACAGTAAGAAAGACACTGAAATTCACTTTTATTTTCAAATTTAAAGAGCATATATAGAAGTCACTTTGCCAGCAGGTCAAGGGAGGTCCTCCTTCCCGTCTCCTCAGCCCTGCTGAGGCCCCTCCTGGAGTACTGGGTTGAGTTCTGGGCTCCTCAGTAGAGGACAGACGTGGAGCTACTAGAGTGAGTCCAACACAGAACTACAAAGAAGATGAGAGGACTGGAACATCTCCCTTCCGAGGAAAAGCTGAGGGAGCTGGGCTTGGTTAGCCTGGAAAAGAGGAGGCTGAGAGGGGACTTCTTCAGTGGATAGAAGTATCTGAAGGGAGGGTGTCAAGAGGATGGAGCCAAGCTCTTCTCGATGGCGTCAAGCTATAGGACACAAGGCAATGGGCACAAACTGGAACACAGGAAGTTCCACTTAACATGAGGAATAACTTCTTTACTATGAGGGTGACTGAGTGCTGGAAGAAGTTGCCCAGAGAGGTTCTGGAGTGGACCACCATCTGGACACAGTGCTGAGTAACATGCTCTAGGGGACTCTTCTGGAGAAGACAGGTTGGACTAGATGACCTCTGGTGGTCCCTTCCAACCTTAACCATTCTGGGATTCTGTGAACTTGGAACTATAGTTTTTACACCTTCTTTTACTTAAATGATGCATAATCATGTTCACAAAAAGCCTTTTTAACTAACATGGTTTTCATTCGGATACCTGATTACATGGATTTTTCAGGTTTTGTTTGGTCATCTTTAGGAGAGTTTACTTTTTTGTATGTATGAAGTTTATAGGCTACTCCTAAACTCAACTGTCCTTACTAACCCAAGGTCTCAGGTTCTCCTGTACTACAAACAGGATGCAGATCCCACAGGTTATTTTAACTGAGCTTGCAGTAATAAGCTTCACAGCTTCTTAAAACACTGATTATGCTCAGCTCTTACACCTTGGACAAAGGAAGGCTGCAGACTAGGGGAAGAGTAACACTGTGGGCAGAGAGAATCGAGTCAAGGTATGAACACAATGAAGAAGAGGAAGAAAGATTTACACAAATCAAAAGGTACTGAGCATTCCCATTCTCTCTCTGGCTTGAATCATATATAGGTAGAACCTGCATTAAAAAAACACCCAGAATATCCCAACAACAACAGCAAAAATCAAATACCCAGAAGCTTTGCAGGACGACACACATGGAGATGCATTTCTTCTATCAGCCAAGAAGATGTAGAAAAGGATAATGAGGGAGGACAAGCCATGGAAACACAATGGACACCCAGCATGCCAGGTAGAAGACAGAACAGCACACCTTTTGAGTAGCAGCAGAGGGTAGCACCCTCGCTCTTCCCCCCTCCTCCCCACCCCAGCCCTGGTTGAAAAAAAAACCTGTCAGGAAGTTAACCACTGGGACACATACTATTCCCTAAACCAGTGATTTTCCCCAGCAGCTGTACAGCAACTGTTCCCTGATTTAACCTCATAACTACCCAGGCTGGATCAACAATGCAACAAGTGTTTAAATCTGACAATGTTCCATCTCTGAAGTTACATTATCAGCTCAGGAAAATTTTATTACCAAGTCCTTTAGTCCTGTCTGTGACAGATCTGAACTGCAGTGTGATAGGAACATCTACAGTCAATCTGTAGTAGCTCCTCCAATGGAAAACTTACAACTATTATAAAACAGCAAGTTACTAATATTGAAGCTCAACAGCTCTCTAATTTTCCAACCATTACATATTCCTGCCTTTTCCTCACTGAAAATTCTCCTTTAAGAAGAGAAACTGAATGGTCTCTGTGACAAATTAAAAAAACAACAACCAACCAAAACAAAACCCAAACCCACAGTGTTTTAACTTTGTACACTGTATAGGTTACAACTTTTGCCTAGGCCTCAAAATATTTGTTCCAACAAGCACTTCTCTACACAGAGATTACCTTGAAGAATACTTAAATTACAAGTTTTTTATTAGTTTACTCTTGACAAAAAAGCAAATGCTAGCTCTTAATTAGTACCTTTAAAGCAAGTTCAAGCATTCCTAAAGCACACTGAGAACTTCCAAGACCAAATTTTCCACACTTCTTTCTTCCAGCTCTGTGCAGCAGGAAGACTGCTGTGCACGTCCTGCTGGCAAGCCCATCCAAGTGGGACACCTACTCTGTTTTCTTCCTGAGGCACACTGGCAGACCTCGTTGGACAGCATGGGAAGCACAAGCGCACAGCCATGCTGTTGAAGAGCAGCACTGATCCAACCACCTTACGCTTTTATCTGACTGTGCCTCAGCAAGTTAGAAAATCCTGGGTGAAAAGCAGAGTACAGGCGACATAGGTACTATCTGTAACAGACTGACTGCCTCTTCATAAACAACCTCAGTTCCCTCAGCTGCTCCTCACAAGACTCATGCCCTAGACCCTTCATCACCTTCACTGGACACACTTCAGCAACTCAATGTCCTTCTTGGAGTGAGAGGCCCAAAGCTGAACCCAAGATTCGAGGTGTGACCTCACCAGTGCCCAATACAGGATGATGAACCCTGCCCTAGTGCTGATCCAAGCAGGATGCTGCTGGCCTTCCTGGCCACTCGGGCATGCTGCTAGCTCATCTTCAGCCAGCTGTTGACCAGCACTAGGAACTGAAAACAAAAACTTGAATGAAAACACACAACACCACAGCAAACTTCAATGCCAAGAGAGAAGACTCCAGGTACACCAAACTCACACAACCACTGACACCCAGGACATGACTCACCATTAAGCTGGGCCCTACTGAAGTAATTGTGACTACACAAAACTAGGCACTTCTTGAGGAACATAAGAGATGGAAAGGAGTACTTGGAGATCTCAACAGAGAAGTTTTAAGAAAAACACTTTTAGAGCTGAGTATCCGAGATAACTTTCTCAAAGGACTCAATACTGTTTTCATAATACAACTAGAATGCAAGACCTTACACCAAGACTAAGAATCAACTAAATTCAAAAAAGCCACCCCAAAATCAGTATCCAAATAAGCAGATGCATCAAACAGCTTAAATTATTTAAGTTAAAGCAATGAGATCTTCTCAGCCAACATTCCGAAGAACAGGCCCAAGTTATAAGGCAAGTTCAAAGCAGTGTCAAAAGCACTAAGGCAAAAGGGTCATGTAGTTTAATCAACTATTTTGTCAGCCAAGGAGTTGGGTGCATATGCCTAACTTAGGTGCCTAACTTAAGAAACTGTTCTCGGCGTGATCCCCAGATAGGCAATGGAAAGTGTCCTCCAGAGGGGTAGCTCAGATCAGAAGCCTAGTTCTGTTGCCCTGAGTTGTTGTCAAGTTACTAGGATCTGCATGTAGTTAGTTGAGAAAAGAAGATGCTGTTAACACTAGACACCAAACCTGGATTCTAGAGTAGGGCATGCAAATTTCTCCCAAGATCAAATGTGTTCCCAACTCCATAGGACAACTGCAACCCAAATATATGGCAATGGTATGACTGTGAAATGCAATCAATCTTCAGAACAAAAGCAACCAACAATAAGAAGTTGAACAGCAAATACTAAGAAACAAGAGAAATCACACAGTAGAGGGAAAAGATTTCTGCAGACAGTGTCAGTGCAACACAGACACCCAACCATCAACACATAACATTACAGCAGTTCAATGGTAGCACCTCTGGAGTGAAAACTACGCACTGTGGTGTCTCTGAAGTGTCTTATTACTTCCCAAAGGGGATGCATTCCAAACATACTTCCTATCAACTAAGTACCAATTCACATTATGGTATTACAAAGAATATTTGGCCTAATTTAAGTTACATGACCACTAGGTGTTTCTGGTCTCCATGAACCATTCCTACTCCTAGTCCTACCAAAAGGTTTTCCAAGATAGGCTTTGCTCCCCCAAGACTAGCATCAGGATATATGCATTTATTAGAAATATATATATATATATATATATATGAATATATATCAGTGGAATAGTTATTCAGAAGTCAGTAACAAAAAAATGAAACCAAAATACGGTAAACCAAGTAAGTAATCTGTGTTGTCTTTGTGCTCACTGACAAGTATACAGATAACCTAGGGTTAAATTCCTTTCTCCTCAAAGGCACAGCTGGAGGGTTGAAATACAAAGTGGGGGAGACAGCATGGGATTCTACAAAGGAAAGCAATATACGGAAATGAAAGAGTAATAGGTGAGCTCACAAGGAAGGTTTTAATGACAGGAAAACAAGATCAGATGGGAAAAAAAACCCCACAGTGAAGGAAATAGTTACTGGGAGGAAGAAAACCAAAATGGGAAAGGTAATAGGAGGATAATGATAGTGACTGAATATAACTAAAAGAAGAAACATGGAAAAAGGATCCCAGTAAGGGCACAGTTAGCTCTCAGTGGCAAAGTTACTGGGAAACAAACGAGGTGATAATTTGCACCGACAAAACCTGCAGTCATCTAGATGGAAGCAATAAATGCAAAAACACACAAACAGTCAGATAAAAGGTTACAGGAGGCACCTTCTCTGGTAAGGCCACAACAGTAGGTGGCATCGTGGGGAAGCCTGGTGCACAGTCCTTGATGTGAGAGAAATCTAGAGAAGATGACAAGAAGGAGCTGTAGGAAACATACCCCAGCAGCCACAACAGAACTGAGGACAGGAGGGAATTCCTCTAGGTACAATCAAACAGCTCCTAGACAGACTCGAGTGTCACCAGGACTCTAGAGATGACTAGGACACAAGAGAGTGAAAGAAGGCAGCACAGAGGACAGGAGGCAAGTGACCACCCGAAAACAGTGCCCAGTAAGGTTACAGACAAAAGCCCATGGGGAAATGAGAGCAGACGCCTGGAACGGGCAGGCAGTGGGATAGCTGGGGTGGGCAGTCCCGATGCCGGGGCAGAGGGTGGGCAGAGCGAGGGTGCGGGAGAACGGGCCCAAGGTCTAAGATCCCGCAAGGCGGAAAGGCAGGGACAGGCTCTGAGCCGGCCCCGGCCACGCGGGGGCCGCGGTCACAGAGGAGGGCAAGGAGGCGGAAGGAAGGGGCGAGCCGGCACGGGGAAAGAGAGAGGGAGGGAAGCAGGCAGCGGAGAGGCTGGCCGGCCACCGGGCAGATCCGGCGGGGCCAAGGGGAGCCGGGCAGCCGGTGGGGCGAGCTCCTATGCCCCAGTAGGGGCGATGCGTTTTGAGTGCGCAGTTCGCGGCCTCCCCGCTCCGAGCTGGCTCACGGCCCTCGGGGCGGGGTCTGCGAGGGGGCCAGATAAGAGCTCCCACCGTCTCCTTCACTTCGGAGCCAGGTGCACGCCCGGGAGAAGAATAGGCAGGCGGGCAGGCAGGCCAGGCCCGGCCTCCCTTTCCCCCGCTCCTCACGGCGTGACTCAGGGCCGGGCCTCGGTCCGCCAGGCCAGCACGGCCTGGGCCCAGCCGCGCCGCCACCACCGCCACCTCCCGGGCCGAGTCCAGCCCGGCCTCACTGCGACACAACGCCTCGGCCTCCCCGCACTCACCAGCATCGCGCGTCCCGCAGAGTCAGGCCGCGTCCGCCCGCCCCTTCCGCCTCCGCCAGGCCCGGATCTGCTGCCGCCACCGCCGCCTCCCCCCAAGTGCGGCCCAGAGAGCGCCGAGGCACCGCCCCTCGCCGCTCGCCCCGCCCTGGCCCGACTCGACTGCCGCGCATCACAGTAGGGTTCAGGCAGCGGGAAGGATCCCCAGATCTCTTTCTCCGTCCCCTGCCCTGAAGGCGGGCGTGAGGACGGGGCAGCAACGCCGAGACAACTCGAGGTGACCTGAGCCCTGGCGCTCCCTCCCTCATCCTCTCGGGAGAAGAGCTCGTGCAGGTCGCGGCCTGGCCCTTCCGCCGCTCACGCTGGGGCGGCTGAAGGGCCTGCGAGCCGGCTCTCGCAGGTATAGAGGGCTGGAGGGAGGATCGGCGGAGGTCCTAGTCAGTCCCTTTTCTATTGATGGGAAACGTTTATGTCCTGGACCTACAGAACTGCACCAGAGCCAGTGTTGGAGGCCGAAGGGATGTCCCTGTCGAACAAGTGTTAACCCAAGCTGCGAGGCTCTCATCTGAGTTATTCACATCAAGAGTCATTACCTCGAGGTGAAGAACGCAGCATTAAAGACTTTGATGGTGATAGAAGTGTTGTGCTCATAAGAACATAGTTATAAATCTTTCTGTAGTAGTGAATTTTGGGTTAACAAGTAAGCAACTTGGAAAACAACATTGCTGCGAGAATAGGGCAGAAACAGACGAAATTGCATCGTTTAGCTGTCAGCTGGTTGGGAGATGTACTTGATCTGATTGATTTTAGTTGCGTGAACCTGTTTGCAATCTTTGAACAAATTTAAGCCAAAATACCTGGGGTGGGTAACTTGATGATGATAAAATATAAACCTTGTAACATACTTGCATCACTTCTATATGGATGTCAAGTGGGGCAGTTAATCTTTCATTGTAACAGTATGAAATCAATTATAAAAGTCAGACCAAAATTAAGACAGGTTTCAGAAAACCAATATTTTGGGAGTCAGTCCTGTCTTATTTATTCCTGAGGACTGTGGAATTATATTGCTGTGCTGCAAAGGAAAAGAATTAGGTTTGCAACCCAGTATCACAGGTATGCATCGAGGTTCTCTGTACTGTACTCTCACAAACCATGCTGGTTTCCCTGCCAAGATGAATTCCAATTCTGATCCAATTTATAGCAGAAGGCATTTCAAACAACTCAAATGAGGTCATAAAAAAAGTTCTTATCCTTTGCACAAGTATTAAGAGTTCAACACAGAAAATGCAGTATCTTGCTAGGAAAGGAAAGAGAAAAAGGGAAAGCAAGAAGAAGCACATTTCTTTGCTCTGCAAAATTCACTTACATCCTGGTTCCACCAGCTGTACACCAGTTTTGAAAGCTGACCTCCCAGCTAACAGCCCTTAGTCACCTAAGTGCTTGAGAAATTGCTTCCCTGTACACCAACACCCTACTACAGCACAGCCTGTTGAAGTGGACACAAGCAAACCACGGACACAGCTCTGCTTGTGAAACAGTACTCGCTAATGACTCAAGCAGCACTGTGAGAAAGGAACGGGGTGATGTGTGGCAGGGACACTGTCTTAGTTGGCTGGTGGGATAGCAATGCTGACATTAATTTTTCCTATGTAGACTTGCTTTACAAATACCATTCCTAGGCATGACTAAGTTTCTGGCTTGCTAAGGTAGGTGAGTTGTACTAGAGGAGAGCTTGTGTTAGTCATGCTGGATGCTGTGTCAGCATAGTGTGGTAAAGACAGGGAAGAGTGAGGGCAAACAAAGTAGTCTGTGGGAGACAAGAACCAAACCTGGAGGAAGGGGAACAGATCATAAAAAACAAGGAGTGATCCAATGGAGCCAGGAGAACAAGCTAAGGGGAGAAGGTAAGGAGACATTTTTTGCCACTGTTTTTATCAAAGATGAGTTCTGTGATGCTGCCAGGGCACCAGAGACTCAGGTTGGCAAAAAAACCTAAAACCTAACCCAAACAAAAACCACAGAAAAAGAGGTAACATTGCAGAAGTGTTTAACCAACATGACCAAGCTGCTGTTTGGAATTTACTGACTCTGTAATATATGCCAAAGTATTGAATACAGTCAGACACAGCACAGGATGTCTTGCATAAATTACAGCCAGTTTGAAGAGAAACAAATATTTTATTGATTATGGTACTGACTGTCAAGGGTTAGGGCTGGGCTGACCACTAATCCAGGGACAGATGCTCTCTATTATCCCCTTTCCCCGAATTCAGGAAGAAAAGGGGGAATTAACAGAGAGAGAGATAGAGGTTGTGTATTGAAAATTAAAACTTAAACTGCATTAAGGAAAATAATAACAATAAAATGAAATATATCCAAACTATTACCACACCCAAACTCCCCTTGATGGCAACTACCTCACCATCACCACTGATACTGTGGGAGAAGGACTCACCAGCAGATGGGAATCAGACTCAGGGGCTGGATCCTGTAACTGCATTCAGGAACTCTTGGATCTAGATTGAAGGCAGAGCAGGACAGAACAGTCCTATAGCAGCAGAACTGGGCTACTGATCCTCACCAGGAAAGTTACCAGTCCACCATCCCAGATAGCTCAGCTACTCAACCTCTCCTTTTTTGTATTTTCTGTTAATCAGGTGCTAAATAGCTTAATCATACACCTGCCCTGCTTGGGTCTTAGGCCTTATGTAAGAGACCCTAAGGCCCAAGCTTGGTGTGGGAGTTTCAGGAACTGGCCCTCAGTTTTATACTGAATATGATATATATATAGCATGGAATAGCTTGTTCTGACTTAAACTAGATACTGAACCCAAAGAAAAGAAATTCAAACTAAATGCAGCTACCAAATGTTTTCAGTCCTCTATGTGTTTAACAAATATATATATGAAGTACAACTCTGATTTGCACATCTGACTTTTCTTAAAGGTATGAGTACATTAACTACTCTTCATCTGGGTGATTTAGTCCAAAAAATGTCCAAAAATATAGTTTGTGTGATTTCTGTCTCAATCATAATGAGAGAGTTTCCAGAATGTCTTTATGTTCCTATCCCAGAAAAATGAGAAAACCTAGTGATTTTTTTTATAGCTAGGAGACTTATTCTGTTGGCTACTAATAGCTAACTTCATACTATTGTGGGGGAAAAGTGATGGACTCAGTTTTCCCCTAATTCTCTGATGTTTTTTCATAGCCAAGGTCTAAACCTAGATAGCAACAGATGATGTACATTTTTTCCCGCTAAAAAGAAAGCTAATTTAAAAGTCACTTATGAAGGAATCAGAACTGCTGTTGCTAAAATAAACTAAGAACATTGCGTTATTTGTGACTGATGCTTTCAGTTATTTGTTATTATGTTTGCTTGCTTTGTTCAGTTTGCAGTGGGTCTCCCACATACTGCAAATTCGTGTACTTTGCTGGATAACAAATACTTTTATCTCTTCATTATAAAAAAGGCTGTATAAAATGAAGAATAGTAATTTAGTATGTGAAAAACCTAGTGCTTCAAAAAGCCATTAGAAGTACACTTGAACAATAATTACAGAGAAAGGATTTCTCAAGAGCCAGATGTAGTGTTCAGGCCCAGATGCTCTATCCAGGTTAAGTGCCATGCAGATCAGGTTTTAGTTCCTGCTAGCTTTGTTCTTTCTGCTGAAGACACAAACCAGCATAAACTTTGATCCTTTAAGATAGACTTGAGTAGGATTACTGATGTTTAATATCATGGCAATACTATTAGAGTATCAGACTGACAGTCAAAAAGTTCACTACCCCCAATTCTCTACCATTTAAGGCTATCTGTCAAGATGATGCTAGGCCCATAGGGAAAACAATGTTAAATAATACTAGTGATTCCCAAGGTAACTAATCCCTAAGGAACAACATAAGAAAACATTTGACAACAATTCTAATGACGTTAAGGTCAGTAAATGGCACAGATGCATTGTACACCCTAACAGGACACATTGTGAATGGTTAATTCACCACCTATTAAGCTGTAGGCTGAACACAGAGCAAATGCTAGACTGGAGACATCTTATTTTTCATCTCTTCTTACCACTAAATAGGATACTGTTTGTTCCTCTTTGTTTCCTTGCCATGTAAGATGACATGATAAAAGGGGGACTAATGATTACCAAGATGGTTAGACAATGTATGCTGGACCTGACCTTGCCATGTTCAAGAAAGCACTTGAAATAAAGCACATAAAAGTCTATGTCAAATTGATTGTCTAAACTAGAATATTTCCCACACTTTAGAACACCTAAATAAAATGTTAAGTGCAATTTAGTTTTCCACATGGACAGTCTTGGTTTTACCTAATATTTACCATTCGTCAATGTCTGACAATAACTGATACATCACTGTAGCCAAGCTCCACCACCAGAAGAGGTTCTACATATGGAAGCTGGTCAGCTGATGCAAACATGCTTGCTTGAGACGCTAAATACTTCTGCTTTCTGGCATAAATATAAAAAACTTCGTAAGTAAAACATCCTGAATACCATTATTTAACATTGGATATTCCACTGAGATGATTGATGTGCAGTAGCAGACTACTGTGCTTTGCTCACCAGCAGAGTATATCCTACTGCAGAGTTTTACAGAACAGCTATGGTTGCTCTGAGCTTCAAAATAAAGCCATTTTCAGTCAGAAACTAACACTGTGAGGAGGAACTATGAGTCAACATTTGTTAAACTGATCTCTAATGAGCTAGAAATTGTCATTTGCTCTTTGACTCAATCACCATCAGTAAATCCCAAGTCCCAGCTCAGCTAACCCCTGGTGATGATACCTGTCATGCAACCTGTATGTTTGGGGTGAGTGTAAAGCTTTGACACACTCTAGAATTATTTAATTATCACAGTTATTAAACTCTGACAAAGCTTTTATGGAGGCTGACGTGTGTTTACCTTTCACCATGTGTAAGAATGTGTTCTTATTAGCTCTCAGTCCTGTATACTTAACCACGGACGCTGAATTCTGCCTGCATTCTTATGCTTTTTGTGGTTAATAGCTGTGCTCTGGATCCAGATAGCTCCTCAGCTACACCCAGACACCTTTGCTCTCTGTGTTAGCTTGCACACACCCTGGCTCAACCTGCACTTGGGCAACTGCTTGCAATTTTCCTGAGGAGCTGCAGGAGAAAGTGACTGCCTAGCTTAGCTTTGCCATTGACAGCAGGAGCTGTGCTTGAACATGCTCGAGGAGCAGTAGAGTTACTGAGGCTCATTTTACCTGGCCAGAGATAGGATAGATCCACACTTGGACAAATTTTTGTCATTACCATAATCACTGCTCTGCTTATGCAAAGCAACCATTGCAACCAGTTCAACTAGTCCCTTGAGAAATCCCATTCCATACAAAAGTGAGGAGCTGCCAGTGCCTTTCTGTATCACTTAGCTAAATAAAAGAAAGTCTGCCAGACTCATTTTTCAGGTACACAGTGCCACCTAGTCCCTGATCAAACAGGCTAGAGAGGGATTTCTAGTGTTCCTGAAATGCTGAAGGGTTTTATTTGACAGGAAGAATTGCAGGAACAACTTCTGTTTAGACCAATGTTGAAGCCTCGCTGCACTTCCCTCCTGCCCTTATCTCATCTACACCCCATCATCTGCACGCTTGACTACTGTTGCTTTTTGCAGGTGGCTACTTGCAGAAGCTGAAAGGTCTTTCATCTCTTCAGCTGGCATATCACTTCAGTTAGCACCAACCACTTGACCAAAACCAACTATTGCCCTGCTTGGATGTCCCTTCCTACCTGACTTAACAGTTGCTCCTTGTTATCCTCCTTCTAGGACCATTACTGATTTACTCCATAGAATACCCTGGCATGCTCCAGTGGCTGGCCAGCCTCCAGCTGTGATAAGCAAACAACAGGAAGCCCATTACATCTCTCAAAAAAAATATTGACTATGTCCTCTCAAGTCTTCTGAGAGGCTGAGGGAACTGGGGTTGGTTAGTGTGAAGAGGAGGCTCAGGTTTCAGGGCAGACCCGAGCCTTCTCTTCAGTAAAAAATGATCTAAGCTTTCTAATTTAGGGGACTATTGACCAAGTTCAGGTCCCACTTTGGGGTGTTTTCTTCAGGCAGCATACAAAGATTTCCTTCTCTTTACTGGAGGTGTATGACAGCAACTCACTACTTATATGTGGACACAGAGTGTTATGCATGCAGCTCACAATCTTCTAACATTACAGTTGCATCAGGAGATGTCTAACAACTACATAAGGTATCTTGGGGCCAGCTGAAAACCCACTCAGTGCCTAGCTTTAAGTATTCTGTATAAAGCCCAGCCCACAGAAAGCCTCTCAGGCTGCAGTGCTTTAACAGATAAACTGATGTTATATGAGATGCATTTATACCTGTTTCAATTTACAGGGACCACCAGCTTCAGTGGAACCTGGAAACCCCAGCAGCTCTTTTCCCAACCAAGAGAATTTGAGAAGAGGTTTGTTAAATGGTCCTGTGACAAGCTACAACAGCTGTGAGTGACTAAGGAAGGATAATGGAGGCATAAAGGCAATTTATGGTCTTTTCATTTGACTACGACCTGCACTGGAGCAGGATACCAACCAGCAATGCTGAGGTCTTCCCTCTCATGTCCATGCTTTCAGACAGCCAAGCTGTTGGATGGTGTATGGGTACTGTCATACAAGACGCATCACTGCCACTTTGAGCATCCCTTGAGATGATAAACTCAGAACTAACCTGGGAATGAGAAGAAAAAAAAAAAGTCCTTTTCTGTGTTGTTGAGAGGAAAGCTATAGGACTGCTGGTCCCTGAAACCAGGCTGCCAGCTTTGGCCTACTCCCTAGAGGGAACTGAAATGGTCTGAGATGCCTCAAGTCCTCCTGTCATAAACCACCTCCAGCACCAAGCTTTGTTGTGCTACCACCTGCTGCTGTTCCTGTGGGCAGCAGATGTCACTCTTTAGATTAACTTGCTCAAAGGAGCCGTTTTGTTCCTAGAACAGACCTATGTATACACACTCACATATTTGGTTCTCAGCAAAATATATAAACCAGAATCAGAGAGTGAGGACAGAGTCTCATCCAGAGTTTCCAGGATTTTTGTGACTGCACTGTGCTATTGCCAGTGTTCCCATCCTCCTTTTTATTTTTCTGGTGTAAAGAGTTGACTGCTTTCCGTATCTTACCCTCCAAAAGCACCTTTCCAGACTGCTAAACCACCTGCATGGATGATCATCCAATGCCATTGCAAGAACTAGCCTTTCTTACAGCTTCTCCCCAGTATAATAATGGGATGGCATGATAAATTTTCTCCTCTCCTTTTTTAAAGTGGGAAGGCACAAACTCACCAAAGGACTGTCTGCATCAGTCTCTGCTTTCCTGTCACCTGTTTTATCTTCCCTCTCAAATTATGGGCAAATGTAAGCATTTAATAATTTCAAGAGAGTGGACTGAATGTGTGGAGGAAGCTAGAGTGGAATGTCCCTGTGACCAAAGTCAAATGCTCTTACCTGAATGATAGCTCCCAGGAGAGACTCACTCTTGCCTGGTGCAACCCTGATGACAGGAAAATGATGGGTACTCCTGCTGTACCATCAAATCATTCCTAATTTTTTTACCCAACCCTTTTCCTGTAGATAATTCAGTCCCTGCTGTGACACTATGAGTGAATTGTGATTGCATGCTTGGTCCTGGAGCCAGTTGTAGGAGAAGCAGGGGGGGAGGGTGGGGAGAGAAAAAGCCAGTGCAATTTATTGCAGCTAACTGCACTGCATCAGAGTGATTCTTCTTTCTGCCAGCCAGAAACAGTCCTTGTGGACATTACAGACAGGAGAAAAATGGGAAAGTGGACGAAAAATAGCCTAGAAATTTGTTCTGGGGCTGTAACAATGCACACTGTTAGGTCTGAAAGTCCTAACAACAGTCCTACAGCTGGTCTTGGTGGACCACTAGAATAGTCAGGAACAAACCAGGAGAGTGCTTTACCCTGAGCAATTCTTGCATTGGGAAGGAAGCTGGCAGCTAGACCTAGTCAGGAGGCTTCCAGAAGCCATGTTCTCTAGTGCTCCTTCCTCCCTCAGCCATCAGATGGATGAGAACTGCTTTCTCTCTCTCTTCCAATAAAAAAAAAAAAATCTATCTTAATAAATAAGCCTGGCAGTGTGAATCCTCATCCTTTAAGCCTTCCTTTAGAACAGTAGAAAGCACTCTTTCACAAATCCCTGACACACACAAGTAGCACTTTCACTTCATTTCCTATCCAGCTAAACAAACATGCATCTGGAGATGGAGCACAAGGCAGTAAGGCTAACCTGCCTACCACATCCTATCATGAGACAACTGGAGGATTGGGAGATTAACACGCTTACCCAGCACAGCCCTGCAAAGGGAAATCCTGTCTCATTGACTTCTGGGGCTTAGTGTTCCATAGGATTTCAAATGCAGCTTTACCAGAGCCCTTATAAATCAAATCAAGCAGCTAAACCCCTCACTCCTGCCTTCCCCTTCGCCGTATCCTGCTAAGACACTTAGGATTTTGAAACTGCTCCATCTATGCAGTTCTTTGCCTCACCCCAGTACTGGGAGGTTGTGGGAACCCTTTTCCCAGTTAGTGAAGGTTCCTCTCTTCACACTCCTGAGAAAAAGGTGTCAGAAAGATCTAACCTCCTTAGCTGAGCAGGCACCAGAGCGATGCATTTTCAGAATTCCATGAACTTTACACCTTTAAGATGAGGAGTGGCTGAAACTCTTTAGGCCCTTCAGGGTTTCCAACCTTGTCCTCTGAAGAGAGCAGCTGAGGCGTGTTGGCCCAGTGACAGGCCAAGGGGCAATGGGCACAAACTGGAACACAGGCAGTTCCACCTAAAGATAAAGAAAAACCTTCTTTTCTGTGAGGCTGCCAGAGCCCTGGCCCAGGCTGCCCAGAGAGGTTGTGGAGTCTCCTTCTGTGGAGAGATTCCAAACCCACCTGGACATGATCCTGGACAAGCTGAAAGTGACTGGAGCTGTGAGGAGATCCCACTTGTTCTGCACAAGCACATGGTGAGTAATCGTGAAAGAGACAGCCAAACACGTAAAGATGATTTCAAATACTCAAAAGCAACTGCACATACACACAGAAAAACAAAACCAAACCAAACCAACCCAAAACCAAACCAGTCCTCATCTGGCAAGGCTCTTTTAATGTTGTACTTTTACCAAACCACAGTACATACTTCAAATAAGGCCTAACAGATTATACTCTTTATAAATTTACAAACAGTTTATTCTCCTTAAAGAGATCATATTACTTGTATCAGTCTTGTGTATTTCAATGAATTATATGTTTATTCAAGCATAACATAGCAAATGTAGCCATAAATCTGTAGACTAAATGTCTATAACAGAGGAATCTCAGATACACTATACTTTCAGATTAGGATTTGTTCTTTTGTTTAATATACACATTTTTCTTTAAATAGGGTAACCATCATATCCTGGTTAGGCTTCCCGTGGGAAAATTGTGCTCAAGAAAGAAACCTGTGGACTAGAATAACTGCAAACAGGTGGTCTTGGGTCACTCACCAGGAAACTGGACCAGCTTTGTAGGCACATAACCCTGGGATTGGCTTTCAACCTGGTTTGGAGGACAGAGGTGAGAGGCTGCTGTTTCCTTCCTGGTGGCCAACAGCCCTGGTCCTTTCCTGGGTCCAGACTGCTCCACAGCAGCAGGAACGAGATTGCTGAGGAAGCACAACAGCACTTCCACCTCTAACCAAGAGCCCAGGTTATTGAGAGCTGGTTGCCTGCTAGAGATGCATCACTCAGATGTGGCACACAGAGTACTTTTTTAAAAAACCCAAACAAACAGAGGAGTAAAAGAAAAAAGGAATTAAAATGACCTGCCTCAGCAGCAATTTTGACAGTCTTATGCTACTGCTGTGTGTATGAATCTACTTCTGACCCCTCACCCACATCCTAGTCTCTGCTGCCCCCTTTTCCTGCTCAACAGGCTATAGCCATAGCCCAGCTGTTGCTAGCTCCCCCAGCAAAGCCAGAGAAGTAGGAGCACCTCAATAAGCTGTGAAACCCCCAAAAGCTTGCTAAAGAAACTGTGCGTTGAGGCCCTCAGGATGGTCAACACCATGGGCTGTGCAAGGCAGGGGTTTCTGCAGTGTTACATAGCACCACACCTCTCAAACACCTGCTTGAGTTCCTGCTTGAGCCCAATATGTCCCTGCCAGAGAACCAATGCACAAAGAAAAAAAAAGAAAATAAAAAGACACCGAGACAAAACCCCAATCCAAACCATGCAAATTATATCTGGATAATAAAAATCAAAATCCAAGCCCATAGCCCAGTCCCCTTGCAAGAGACAGCTGGTTGCTCTCCAAACTGCAGAACCAGCCACTGTGTAGCTCCTAAGTAACGAGTTTGGTGATAATTACCATGCAGAAAGTAAAGGCCACTTATAAAACATCTCCATAAAAATATCTATTTTTCTCTATATCTCTATTTATACATCAGTAAGAAGCTTCAGAGCAAGCACGTCCCAAGCATCCCTAGTGGAGAGGAATCTATTTCATCCCCACAAATCCATAAGTGCTCTTAGTTAAGAGATGGCATCCACACACAGGATTAAATCAGTAGAAACCAGGCTTGTTAATTAGCACTAGTCAAAGGGGGCAGGCTTGTTGAGGAGCTGAAGCCAAAGGAACTCCCTGGACTCATGCTGCTCAATCCATGGTTCAGCTCACCAGGACTGAAGATCTTTCATGGGACACTTGCCCAGCTCACTGATGGGCCTCAACCCACTGAAGAGCAGAGCAAAAGAGAAGATCCTCCTTAACAGCGTATGGGTGAGATTGACCACACAGAACAGATCTGTGGAAAGCCACTTTCCAGGGCTTCAAGGAGTTAATGGGGAACCACAGCTGGAGCTTCAAAAGATCAGACACAACACAGGCATTACAATGGGGTGAGGATATCGTCTCAGGTATTCCAAAGAGAGAAGCATTTTTTTCCCCTGATCTAATAAAAATAACATACTTTAATAACCCACGTTGAGAAGTTTCTTGGATGTGCTAGTAACTGAAATCTGTAGAGTGTTGACTTGCTGCTCCTGTTGAGATGGACTTTTAGACCTCCAAGAGACTAAAACCACTAGAGGCTTTTATAATGTCTCTATTTTTGTCTCCTACCAGGCTACCAGTGGCCTCGTAGAGATGCAACAAAAGCACAAAAGAAAGGGATGGCTGAGGGTTAACTCTGCCATCCTGTGGCCCTAAGGAAAAGAAGAGCTGTTTTTTGCTAGACATTTATTTTAGTATTGGTATCTCTTGGGAAGATGTGAAGCAAGCCAGAGGAAGTGAGTCTGGTGAATGGAATGAGGTGCAGCTGCCTCCTCGGCAGACTCTTTGCCAGCGAGTGCTGTGATTTTGGAACAAACACAAACAAGTTCTAAAATAAGGCTGCAGATGGCAGAAACCAAACTTCTACTCTCAGTCACCGAGTTCTCTCAACAGATGAAAATCTGCTGCAAAAGTGCCAGGTGACAGAAATTCAGTGGCACACAACTCCACCCACTGCAATAGCCAGGTTTTAGGAAGGTGAGAGGCATCACCTTGGTCAAAGTATCAAGTGTTGCTGGGAAGGAGTCTGAAGATGACAGGGAAAGGTGAGGAATTTCTCAGTGAGAGGGAACATTTCTAAGGTAGAAATGGTGGAAAAAAACCCACCTCCCTGGAATTGTCAGCCCATTTCTTTCCATGCTGGCCTTGGAGTGGTGGGTAGGGGGTTTGGGAAGAAGATCATCTTACATGTGCACAGAGATCTTACTCCTGTACCAGGAGCTGTGTAAAAAAATAAAGAGACTTTATGCTGTGTTTCAGGGTGTGCAAAGGGAATTCCTCCTTGGCGCCTCCCCCTGTTGCACTTGGTGTTTTCAGGGATAAAAGTCTCAACGGTGCAAGCCACACAAGAAAACTCTGCAGACAGACCTTGATTTGTAATAGAAATAAATTACAACCAGCCTCTGATGCTGTGTCCAGTGCTTTGTGAGGGCAAACCACAGCTTCATTTCTAAACATTTACCCAACAGAGATTTTTAAAAGCAGCAGTACAAGGCTGTTGGACCAGCTTGTGAGAGGTTGGTACAAGGCTGTTGGACCAGCTTGTGAGAGGTTTATGGACTGCACCAAGGTCAGACACCTTCAGTGACACACAAAACATAAGCATGAGGATGGGCAGTTCAGAGAATAAACATTTAAGATACAGGGGATGGCTATCTTACCTCTTTTCAGCCAAGTTTTTTATCTTCCATCCCTCCACAAGGGTTTAAAAAAATAATACATAGACTTGGCTGGTTGTTCCATTGCTAACCCAAGCCATGACTTCTTCCTGGTGTTGTTGGCATAATCAGGGTTTTGAGCATAGTGCTTCAAGAAGTAGTCTGCTTAGATGTGAAAGTCCAAGTTCAATAGGGGGTTAAAAGAACTGTGTTACAGATCGTTAAATACATCAATAAATGTTTTTTGGTAACCAGGTCCCAATCTGCTTTCATCTGAGGCACTACATGTACCTGTTACTGCAGGGCAAAGTCTGAGTTCACCTCCAAAGCTGCACTTAAAATTTCAAGAGTGGTTCAGCTAACACTGCAGCCTCATGGAGTTGAAGTCAGTTTGGTATCCTACCCACCCACGTTGTGGCAGTAATTACCTAAAAGCTGTAGACATTGCATCCCAAATAGCCTTAGAATCCAGAGGTGCACATGCACACCCACACACTTCTGGCTGCAGTGAGACACATGTGGTGACAGCAAGAAGCAAAGACTTCTCTGTGTCACAGTGTACAAGTATCAGAAGGGCTTGAAACTTGAGCCTTCACTCCCATCTCTCTGCGCAAGAGCCTTCTTATGTACAGGAAAATTATTCCTGTAAAAGCAGGCCTCTCCTCCTAGGGACTACAACAATTGGTACAGATAAACAGCCAAAACACAGTCACAAGGCATCCCAAGAGGACTCTGCCACTGCTGTATTTCACAAGGTATGCTAAGGTCTGGGATGGGGTCAGGGCTTTGGATCAGTGGGTAAGGCAACTCACACTGCAGACAGAGCAATAGTTTGGGACAAGCACTGTCCCTCTGACTTGGGTGATTATTCCACTGATGTTGCTTTGCCCACATTTCACACTCTGCCACTCAAGTGCACTTAACAGATGCTTCACATTATCCAAAATTTTTACAGCCTGACAGGGTAGTTTTTTAAAAGGAACAGACCCAAGTCTGTTGAGCTGGGCACACATTTTCCTCAATGACTTCAAGAAAAGGCTCGCATTCATAAAGGAAAAGACAGAGCTACAGTAGGAAAGAAGGCAAACAACCTCCACTCAGCCATTAGTAGTGTGTAACTCTCACGAAACTGGCCTTAAATGCTGAGCCTGAAGGAACAAATGTAGCAGGACAGATGGCAGCCTGCTTGCTGCTCTCTGCAAAGTGATCAGAAAGGGGAAAGCCTCAGGGAGGCAATCCCTGCAGTTCTACCAAACCCTGCTCTCAACCTTCAGCCACCTCAACAAGCATAGACTTACTCTGCCTGATGTTCTCCTCCCTAGCAGGTGATCAGGACTGCCTGATGCACGAGGAACACGCTGGCACTACAACTCTTCCCTGCTCTCAGCACCCTCTCTTCTTACAGACAACTGCAGTTCCTTGTCTTGGGCACTGTGGGTCTTCTCTTAATAGGCCTTTCCAACTTCTGTCTTTTCCAAATTGATTTCCTGGGACTAGAGAAGGCAAAAAATATAGGTGATGATCAGAATATGCAAAGCATGAAGGAACAGCTCTAAGAGTAATTAAAACTGGTTTGATTTTCCTTAGTTATTTATTGTTATCATTATTAAATTTATTTATTACATTTATTTGTCAAGCTGGCTTCTAACAGAACTTCAGTTAGAAGAGACATACCCAGGAAGGCTTAGGTGTACACACATTGTCCCTCTTTTATCCTAGTTCACACACTGTTGCTGTTAGAAGGCAAGGTTTCTGTTTCATTTATTTAGGATACACAATGAAATCTGATTAAGAGAATTTAGGTTCTGCTTTCCAGCAATGTCACCTTCTCAGGATCACCAAGCCTGCTGGAATGTACAGTTGTTCAAGGGAGAAACCGTATTAAAAGCTATTGCTTGTCAAACTGAGATAGCTTCACAATTCCATACATATCCTGGAAATCAGATGCATCTGCCATCAAAGGGCATTGTTTTAATTAAAATGGAATTATTTACTAGATTCTTAAACTGAACTCTTAACACTAGAATAAACTTGTACATATACATCACTGCTTTGGCAGCCTTACTAAAATACTGAATTCTTTCACGTACATCTAGGGCATTATATTAAAATGCTGCCATAGCTTTGAAGTGGCAACTGCTAGAAGAGATATAAAAGGTATAAGTGACTTTTAAGACAAGAAAAATACAGAGCAGAAATGCTCCAGAACCTAGTAAAGATACATATCCTTATCAAATACATCTCAATCAGGAAACATGGAATAAGCAGTGCATTAAAGACTTGATTCCACAGTGCCAGACTGGATTGTGGATGTCACCTGGAGGATGGGTTGACATCAGAATTAAGAGTTTTGCACTCTTTTGGCTCTGGTGGTCTGCATGTGCTGTGAATGACGATCCAAAACACTACTTACATTATTTCTCTAATCCTGGTGGCAGTTTGGCCATTGATTCCCATGGAATCAGGAAGGATCCTTTTAGAAACCCAACTGGGACACTCTGGTTTCCCAACCAATACAAGAAGCTACATTTCTCTGCACAGTTCAAATAGGTGAGGCAGCTAAAAAGAGGTCCTAGAATACTGATTCTTTTAATACTCTTTGGGGAAAGTAGAGAGTTTTATAAAGGCTGGATTTACTCTCCCCTCCAGCAGATTTTCCCACTACAGACAGATGGACTGTTAAGCAACATCGATTTTTGGCACAAGTAAGAGCGGATGAAGTAAATGATGGATGTTGTATCAATCTTCAGTAATAGGCTTGCAGAGGAAGAAATCCTCAGAAGAGGTACAGTGCTAGAAAAATGCACAAGCTACTTGGGTGTCCAGTTAATGGAGAGATGCAGATGCTCGCAACTTAATGTCAGAACTTTAAAATCTTTTTCAAATGTAAGATGCTGATTTACAACTATTGCTTGTGCAATGGTCAGAGGTTGTTTTCCAGAAATTCTGCTTGTGGGAGATTAGCTGGTAACCTTCTCAGTGACTAGATGTCACAGGCATCCATAACCCAGAAAGCTGTCCCTAGCTCCACCAAGGACTGAGTTAGGCACAGACCGAGCCATCTCTCACCTCTAGTGCCACGCTGAAGGCATCTGGCAGATCTGCACTGTGACTGCTAAGTCTGTTTCTCCCATGTGAGGCAGCAGAGGACTCTATAGTCTCTCAGGACACAAAAGTCTGATCCTCCTCCTACACATCAAATTCAAATTAGTGAGTAACTTTTTGCTGCAGATTAAATCCCAATCTATGCAAATTATGTTGTATTCACTTCTCTTGGTAACCTGATGTTGCAGGCAAGGATCTTTTTCAGAGTGGACTACAATACCATTAAAATAAAACTAAACATAACATATTACAGAGAAGACAATGCCTTCTCCATCCTACAAAGACATCTGTGTTTGCTATATGTTTTGCAGAATAGTTAGTGGTGCAGGCCAGATCCACCCCATGCTGATACCCTCCAAGGGGTGAAGACTTATCCTACATCCACGATTCAGCAAGAATAAGGACTCACCTGCTTGACTGAACACAGGAGGGGGAGAGGTTAATACTGGAGGCAAAGACTGCAGAGCACAAGAGTGACAGAGGTCATTTTTATGCCTACCTGAACCCCTCTGCCACATAATGTTACCTGAGAAACAGTCTTTTTTTTTGTGAAACTGGTGACTTCTTTGTATGCTAATTCCATATCCATAAATAGAAGAAATCCATGGGCTTGGTTTGCTCTGATATCTATGGTCAAGGACTTCAGAAGAGGACTTACAGGCTACAATCCTTAACATCCACACTATTTGGCCTTGTCTGCCTGACAAATTGTGCTTATTAATTTCTTGTCTGGTAAGACTCCAGTATTTTCTTCCCCCTCCAGGATTCCCCCCTCCATGTTAAAGCATCAACTAGAACAATGAAAGATACAACCCAAAAGATAAGGAAATTAAAGATGACAGCACTGCTCAGTGTCACAGATTGCAGATTTGGGTGAAAAGTAAATCTTTCCTGTACAGAAAAATGGATTCAATCTGTATATACTAAACACAGCAACATTACAGGCAAAGCAAATCTTTAGGACTGTCACAAACAAATATTTTAAAGGGAAATTCTTGGTATTGTTTCTGTTCTTTTAGCACATAGCAAATGCCCTGCAATACATTCACTTCTTCATTCTGTTCCACTGCACAAACTGCCCATTAAGGCCTGAAATTCCTACGCCATCAGACCAGTGGAGAACCACACTGCTCTACAGAGGGTAAGCTAAAGCTATGTTATTGCCACCAAAGGAGATTAGGACTTTAGGCTGCCCCTCTGCCTCTCCTGGTCTGAGCCACGACATGGGGTGCAATGCTGCACTTGGCACTGGCCCTGCTATTCTAAATAATGCCTTACAAAACCAGAAAAAATAGTTCAGGTAAATCTCTGTGTTGAAGAGTGACTCTCCACTGTGTGCTCTATTTTCCTCTCGTGCTGTCTTGGCAGTCTCCAAGCCTCCTTCTCCTCACCTTCCTGCCTGTGATAACACTGCCAGCAGAGCCTTTCCTTGCAAAGGGACTGAAACGAAGGATTTGGAGAACAAATGGCTATGGTAGGGCTGGAAAAAAAAGCATTCTGTGAAGCCTGTGGGTTCAAATTGCACTAAGATTTTTGCAACAGCCTATAAAAAAGAAACAAGAGCAAACAAAGCCTGGCTCTAAGTCTGTACTACCAGTGCTTATGCCTAAGTACAGCATATGCCAAAATGCCACTGGCAGAGCTGGGTTTAAACTGGCACATACCTCAAGTTATCAGTGCCATAGCCAAAGACAAAGGAACAGGCTAGGTCTACAGACTTACACAGCATCATCATCCTCCCTCAGAGACTACCAAAATAATAATAATACCAATGATAAAACTCCAAAGCTTCCCGTGCTTTATGATCTTCCTCTCTGGTAGTCGTAGCAGTCATAGTAACTTTTACATTGCTGATGAGACTTGTATGCAGTCAACAGCCTTGGTCAAGAAGCTGGATCCTGCCAGGACTGATGACACACTGAAGATCTGGTGAGCAAGGTTTGCATGAATCCTTCCCCCACCTCTGTCCCACCCCCACCCTGAACCCCCAGATCAACACCACCAGAATGAAGGCTGACAGGGTCACGGTGTGGGGCTGAGGACAGCCTGTGCGGAAGTGGCCAGCCATGTAGGAACACAATACTGGGCAGAGAGGAAGGTCTGCCTCTTGTTCTCAGGACAGAGCTAGCCACTTCAGAAACAGCTTTTAAAAGGTGTAAAAATCCAGCCTGTTTCTTGTTGTGGGTGTCCAGAACTCTTCAAACCACAGAGAAATCAACAGGTATTATGTTGATCAATGCTGAAGCTGCAAAACTGTTCTTTGTTGTTGTTGTTTAGATAAGGAAGGGGCAATTTTCTGTAAATAAATATTAAAAAGTATCTTGAGATATTCTTCTTCTTTCTCCTCCAGTCTCAGTGGTATTTTCCTGTCCCTTGCTCCGCCAGTTGTGCTGCTCTTTTGACCGTACATGTGCTCGAGTGTCCGAAGCAGACTGTTCTCTCCCCGCTGCAAGAGTCCCCCCAAGTCCCCCCTGGCCCAGCTGATATCCCCTCCCAGGCCCCAAGCCCCATCCCCAGGAGCTCAGATCAGCCACTCCTTCTTGCTCTCATCAATGGTCTCGGTGAAGTTGGGGTCATTGTTCATGATGGCAGCATCAGCACTCTCTGCTGACTCTGCCCCTTTGGCCTCGTTGGTGTGGTAGGTTCCCTTGTGGCGAAACATGTAGCGGATCAGGAACACCAAGGTGCAGAGAATGGTGAAGATCACCACAGCAATGACACCTGCACAGAGGAGGGAAGAGAAGATGTCGCTAGTGAAAGCACCTGCAGATTCTGACACAAAGAAATGATCCCACAACTCCTCCCAGCTGAGCCGAAGCTATGTGGGCAGTTAAACCGCATCACAGGTGTTTGGTTTCTAGTCAGCTCTCAGCAAAGAGCTTGAATATGTTACCAAGAGCATTTCAGCTGTCACAGCTATATTGCAAAACAGCTTAGAGAAGTAGATTGTTTCCTACCTCCAATAATGGCAGAATTCCTGTTAACTCCATCTCCTATAGCTTGACCATTGTATGGAAAATCAGCACTGGCTGTAAGGAGAGAATTAGAGGTTCATGTTGTAGTAGCAGTGACTCTTCACACAGGAGTTTACATACAACATCCTCAGATACAACTTATATATCTAGAGGTCAGAGTTTTCTTTATCTAAATAAAAGAAAAACATCTTTCATTATTATCTAATCTCTCGGAAATTCTTGCTTCCTCCTCTTAACAAAAGCAAGAGCTTTTTAATCTGTCCTGGGAAACAGCTACCTATCAGCCCAAGAGATGTGCTGCCAGTTCCCTGAAATTCTGTGCTCACACAGCTGTGGCACAGAGCCACTGGTCTGCTGTCAGGACACACCAAAGACATTTCCCTAAAACCTACAGCTATTCTATTTTGCAGCCAGGCATTCAAGACTTGAGCTTGCAAAGAGAGTCAACACTCAGTGACACCTCAGGATTTTGAAAACATGTTGGACACCAGATCCAAGGGAATGCATTAATCTCTTTCTCCACAGGATCGTAACACAGAGGAAAACAAAAGCAAGTTCTCTAGCTGGTTTTGTCAAATTATGTCAGCTTGGCTGCTCAGGTGAGACTGTACTGCCATGGTCTGAAATTACAAAGCACTCCTTATTACATACGGTAAGTACAGACACTAATGGCTTGACTCTTGACAGTAGGAACTAATGTGCATTCAAGGTCACATTCCCCTTCCTGAAGGGACTGGATTACAAGAGAAACTCTTAAACATAGGCACAGAACTGATGGAGCAGGAGCAAACAACTCCATCACATAGCCCACATCACAAGTGAACAGCACAGCCTGGAGACTCCAGTTGCCCTTTCCTGCTCACCCCAGTGCCCATGCCCATCCCACCCCTGCTCTCCTCCTGAGTGTAGCTCTGTGAAGAGCTCCCATGACAAACTACAGCAATGCAGAAAAACAAGAAAAAGTCTGAAGCAGTATTAAAAAGTGCTATGTCTTTTTATGCTGTCAGGCAAATTTTCCATTGAAAATTCCTATTTTTTATTTTATTTTTAATTAATACATCTATTTTTCCCCTGCTTCTCCTTACTCCTGTTTTTCCAGACAGCTGTCTTTTAACTCCTGGTAGTAATATCTACTGACACTGATTTCACTGTGACTCCAGACAAGAAGTATTGGTGTATTAGTCATGCTGGTCTAAGCTATCACTTCCATGAAAATTTGATGAACCATGCTTACATTTCACCTTAAGGAAAACAAAAAATACTTCCTTTTGTAATGAATGCAGAATATGAAACGAGTTGATGCTCTCCAAGGATCAACAGAGTTAAGTACTGCTCAAAGTCTAGCTGTATATAGCTAATTGCTGATAATGATCCCACAGGGGACACTTGAAAGAAAAACAAAAAAACCAAAATAAAAATCCAACCCAACAAATAAGATTACCAAAGAAATCTATAAACTTATGACAGGTACAAAAAAGGAGAATAAAATAAAATGAATGGTCACTGGAAGAAAAGGCTTCTCACAGCCAGGCTATGAACAACAAAATCAGGTTGTGCACTTCCAGTGTTCATACATTTAGAAAAAAGGAACGGCTTAGTTTGGGGATGAGGAATGGCTCAGAGTGGAGAGTTTAAATCTAAACTAAACTTAACTAGCTGTAATGACCTGTGATCTAGAACAATCTCTTAGACAGGAAGTGAAGTGCTTCTCAGCCAAAGGACAGTAAAGAGAAGGCAGTCATACGAAGTGTGTAGGCATCTAAATGCTTCCTTGTCTACTCCCTTTTTTGCCTAATTTATGCCATCTCTGTTCCTATTTAAAGTCATCACTTGTGTACAAAACAGAACTGTTGCAGCGGATGAAAAACCCCCCTTTTTTTTTTTAACACTACCACCTCCGTGTCTTGACATTAGGTAGCAGCATTAGCATTCCAATCACTGCTTCTGAAATAGCTACAACACTGGTCCCTCAAGGAATGCCTGAAGAATTTCCAAGCCTGGCCGTCTGTCAGCTGTCTGACACACTAAACAGAGTGTCAGAAATCTCACACTGAGATTACATGTTCTTCAAGAGAAGAGAAAGCTAGGCATAATTGTGTGAAGGAACTAGATGAGGCTGAGGGAGGCACTTTTATTTCCACTCAGAAGAGATTTACAGTAATTCAAGCACCATAATTAAACCCTTTAAGGATGAAGCACCCATTGTGCCAAAATCCAGACAGATGCTCTTCCTAGTTATCTGCTTGATGAGGAGAAAAGTAGAAACTGTTGAATCTCTATGTTTACAGAATCCCAGACTGGTGGGGGCTGGAAGGGACCTCGGGGGTCATACAGTCCAACCCCCCCTGCTAAAACAGGGTCTCCCACAGCAGGTCGTAACTTCCATCTAACAACAGCCTTCACATCCATTTCTAATTCTGCTTACACTTGGGAGATCAAATTTAGGTGTGTAAGGCTGCACTATGAACATAAGGTAAAGACACGTCATTTTTAAATAACAGTCACTGATCAGGCTTTTTTGCCTCCTTTCTACACTTCTTTTGATGTAACCAAGGCAAATTGGATTGTATGACATGAACTGAGATAATACAGATGGGAGGAAACCACAGGAAGGAAGGAAACTTATTGATGATCTGCTTGGGTTTGATTATTGACTCCTTTGTTTTCAAATCACCAGAAAGTCACATTGTAGAAAAGAATGAGTTGCTGAATTCCTGCACTTCATCACCACGAGAGGATCACCATAGCAACAGGGAAAGACTGCACTGGAAGAATACTCACAAGCTGAACAAGATAATGCTTTAAGATAACATCCCAGCAGCATGGCAGAATGCCAGCCAGGGGTGGGAAGGGAGGGAAGTGGCATTTTAATAATGACAAAGACATTTTAAAAGAACTAATATTGAAAATGAGAAATATGATGTGAATTCAAGGTGAATGGAAAGTGGAAGACAATGAATCCAGGAGCTGTATGTCCAAATCAGAAAGGTTTCTTATTGATAAATACCTGCACTTGTCTCTAAGGCTCAGCTGCAAGTGACTGATGTGTGTCTTTATGATTTTCCCTTTAACCTCTCTGTTAGAACACCCAAAGATGTGTTGCAGCTAGCAGGAGGTGACCATGCAGTAACTAGATCCAAGAGTTGAAGGCAAATATTTCATGTAGGTCACCTGTCAGGCAGAACCTGCTTAACATCTAGTAATTATCTGTAAGGTCTGATCCAGCACTGCAGTTTGGAGGTGCAAGGATCATTACATTTGCCTTCTGGTGTATCTGTCACATTTACATACTTATCTCTGATCCCTTCTTACAACATTTTTTCATTCCTCAAAGTTCAATTCCACAGTATTTGAGAAGCAGAGCTATAAATTCACACTTAAAACAGGAATCAGGATGAGTGCAGAGTATGCCATGAAGGAGATTAAACCCATATGATACCATATGCCTAAAATTTTTTCCTGTTTTTTTTTCTCTTTTCACAAAAACCAGCTCATCCTCAACTTTTATGTTTTGTTAAGATCTGTTTAAAATTAAGGTGACATAATAATAAAAATTACAGATAAAAACATGTACAAAATGAGAAATCTTGTTCCTAGTAACTTCTGCTTTCAAAGCCACGTTCTTTGCCACCATTTCTTTGTGGCACAGTGCATGTGGTTTTTGCTTTAGAACCACTACAAAGGTTCCTAAGAATTTCAGAAGAGTTTTGTCTTCACCCCTTCAGCTCTTCTAGTGAAGGAGGAAATTCACAATGAAAGTACCAAGACTCTTTCAGCTTCGGAGCCAATTTGCTAATGCAAAATGACACTAAAAGCAAACATTTTCATTTAGCAGTCATCAAGGTCATCCATGTGCAAGGCTGCATAGTCTATACAGTGCCTGTTTTTCCTGAGACTGAAACAGAGCTAGCTGTCAGATCACCAGATACTTTGACAAAACCTGAGTTTTTCTTTCCTAACACTGACACAGGAGTTGCTGTGATACCTCCTCTTTGTATCATGGAAGTGTCACCCAGAAAGTCAGGAATTGTCCATCCACACCTGAATGCCTTTTCACTCCTGCCCTGGTGAAACAACATTGCCTTGCTGTGAAATTTCTTTCTACCTTAACTCACTTGACATTGTGGCTCCTTCAGCATACAGCAGTCCCCCACTAGAAGTCTTTAAAGCAATACAATCTTTTCCCCTCTACTAAAGCTTCTCATCACCAAAAAATGCAGGTGGTTCACTCTCACTCTAGCTGTCAATGACTGAAACAGTCATGTCAAGTCCAACTACAGCAAAATCAGCAAATCTTTTGGCTTTCCAGCATTTTCCATGTGAGATTAATGCAATTGTGACTAATGGGTTTTCCCATTAAGCAGTCAGGCATTTCAAAAGACAAATCAGCAGTTTATATAAATATATTTATGCCTAAAATTAGATAGGCTTTTTCTGTATGAAGCTGACTACAACATACTCACTTATTGGGAATACAGCACAGAAAATGCTACTGTGCCTTATTTATCTGTGGTTTCAACCTTTTGCTGACTACATAACACTAGAGAAAATGCTGTCACAGCAGTTAGGCCAAAACTCTATATTCAAACAGTGTTAAGATGCACAGAAAAGCAAAATAAAGCAGTATATTACAAAAAAAAAAAAAAAAGGGCAAGGAAAATATCTTGAAACTGTGTTTAGAAGTGGTGGCAGATCTCTCTCATTCCAGCTTTGCATTTCCTATAGTGGCTATAGTCATCTATCAATCAGAGAATCATAATGGTTGGAAAAGACCTCCGAGATCAAGCCCAACTGTCCACCCAACACTCCCATGCTCACCACTAAACCATGTCCCCAAGCACCATATCTACAGGTTTTTTGAACTCTTCCACTCTGTTTTGCTTATCCTTACAGAAAAAGGACATATTTCTTCTCCGAACTACTCTGCCAAGCTAACACAGCATGCACCTCAGCTCACCTGAGTCTAAGTGCCACGGGTCGGTAGCAGCTGACATTGGTGGGATGGTGAGTGGAGATGCTCCACAGTTGGATTCCACCAGTTCTCCTTTGATGTGGACGTGCGAGGAGGCGTTGGTAGGTCTCAGAGCTGCTTTGAGTGGAGCGATCTGGTTGAACTGTACTCTCGATAGGCAGCCAGTGAATCCTGGAGTGTTGTATTTATATATATCTTGGTCAATCTTCCCAATTTCTAAGGCAAATTAAGGAGACAAAGATTAATCCAAACACAGCACTGCTTTGGAAGGCAGAGCAAGCCTGAACATTGGATTCCTAGAGCTCAGTTCTCAAGTCTCTCTCTTAGGAGACTGAGAACGTGCTGTGTGTCAGACTCTGCTATGTTTCCTTCCGTTTCATCACAGATGGAAGCCTACAGGCCTTGATGTGACTCAGCTTCACTGCTATGCTATCATTAAAATAAAAGGCTGGCATGGAGTCATCACATAATAAAAGGTCTGGGGGAAAAAAAGATCTTTTCCCCAAGAAGTGGTGCCAAAAGAGAAGTTAAGAGGGACAGTCATCACCATCATCTCTCCTACCTGCTGCCATGAGAGATACCCATTCCTTCAACCTGGTCTGCTCCCCTCCAGTTTTCTCCTGGTGGCCTGGGATCACTACTGTTCACTCTTGTTCCGTTTCTCTCTCCTCACCAGGAGACCACTCATGGAAAACCACCCCTCTCTTCCTGCCCCTGTCAGTAGTGAGAAATGACAGGAGCCCATCCAGCCGTGCTGCAGAGGAACAGTGCGTGTGCTCCCACACCCAGGCCTATGTCAGTTGAGGGCCTGCCACCAGTCAGCCATTTTACACCTGCCCACTCTGGGCTGACAAGCCCTTTGGCAGCCATCAGCAGGCCACAGGGCTCACCACTGCTCTATACAACAGCCTCTCTCCCTCAAAGTTACCTTCTCCCTTCTACAACACCAGTTAAAATGATCCCAAAATGGCCACTGCAAAACACCACACATGCCCTTACTGCCTAGCGCCTGCCACTACAGCCTGAGTCACAACCAAAACCAAACCATCACCCTCTGTCTATGGGCTGCATTAGAGGCGGTATTAACATTTCAAAGCCTCACTGCAGTGTCTAATATAATATTTACATGGCAGTGAGGAATTTGGCTTCCTTTCTTCTCCACTAGCACAACCTAAATGAAAATGACAAGATGGCAGCACCGTGTTTGTGCTGGACCAGAGACACTGAGGTGCTTCAGAATGCTCTCCCCTGGGTCAGAAGGGACAGGAGGCCAGTGGAAAAAACACCACCGAGCTAAGAAATGCAAGCTGGTATCTCAGGGACTGAGAACAGGGAGCAGTCCCAGGCTGTTCAAAGGCAAGCTTTTCAGATAGAAGCATTTCTGGGGAAAAAAAAAAAAAGATGCATATAAATCACAAAATAGTGTCATTAAAAAGGTTGTTTCCTGAGAGGAATGAAGAGAAAGAGGAAGAGTTTTACTGCAAGAGTTTAGGGAACCGCTGGGAACTATACCACTCAGACAAGGTTCCTGTTTGACCACAATATTCACTCTCTCTTCAGTAAAATACTCATGGTATATTCAGTGAATAGCTGCAATTTTGAGTAATCTTTATAATCTAGGAACAATCAGAAGATCATATTCCTCTTTTAACACCATAAGCACTATCAGTAACATTTCAGTGATTATCTTGCATTAATATTTTTATGTATTCTGTGGAACTTCATGCCTCCCACTCACAATCCTGAATAAGAACAAAAATCCACACACGACTGTGCTACTTTAGCAGCTTCAGCACCATTCTTCCCTCTGTGAAGGGTAAGTGATGGATACTAGATTCTGAGAGAACTAAAGGAAAAAGCTAAAAACACCTAAGACAACACCTTGCTGTATTTTTGCTTTCACAAATGATGGCTGTGCAAGTTACCTCATGCAAATGCACCACCAGCTCACACAATAGCGCGAAAACAAGATGGATCAGCTTCTACAACCATGAACAAGTTCCTTCCCATGGTATCCCATGGGGCTCAGCACGCTGATCTTCTCTGATGTTAGGCCATTATACTTTGCTTCCCTGTGTATCTGAGCATCCTATAAACACACCCCTGGGGAGTGTAATGATTATCTAATTAAATATGCCTTTGTTGTCAGAACTAAAATTCAATTTTCTCCCTGTAACACAGGAGGGAGAACAAGAAGATGACAATCACATTATTTAAAAGAAAGGGAAATGCACAATGCAACTACCTTGCTATATAAGCTAGTGCAAAGTCATACAAGCACTGTACTATGTAATATTATCATTACCTAATAGGAACATTAGTATTATTGCTTTCAGACCTGATGCAGCAATCTTCTGCTGGCACCCTACTGACATTACTTTACATTTCATTACTGACTGCAATGAAAGACTTCCAAAAACACTATTTATAAGGCTTTTATAACTTCAGTAAATTTTTGATTTTATTGGTTTTTTTTCCTCCTTGGCCATGTAACCTGCTGACTTGAGATGAAGACCATCACTGCAAGACAGAGACCATTCAGGTGAACCCATTCTAGTACAGCTGCACTGCAGTATACAAATCCATAACACTGAACAGTCACACAGTAATTATGCATAATTATAATAACATTTTTAAATGTCTAGAACTAGTGAACAGTAAACTAAGAACCTCACAGATGTTGCCCCAAGTCTTGTGTGTTATCATTCACTGAATCTACACTGAACGTAAATTACTTGTTTTATCTTTAACAGTAAAAGACAGAGGAATTTACTCCTTCCTCATAGTGATGAAAATAGTACTATTACTCTATTGAAAATTATGTTCTACAACTGAAGAAGAAGTTTTCTTCCTAGGTAGAAAGATGTGGAGAACATCTATTTTTGAGCAAGGTCGTGATAGTACCATTACTGACTACACAATAAGTTGAAATTCATTAATCCATGAATCTAGAAGAAAACAAGCAAAAATAAATTGTACAGATGAAAGGATTGTGGCTGGACATGTGTTTATGCAAAAAACCTAAAAGCAGCACATATTAATACTAATTAATGTAATTATCTGTAAGATTTTTTGCACTTACTACACTACCTGCAGATGTAGAATTGTGGCTCCTACCTAGGCACTATTTTAAGACAAACAAACAAGAAGTTTGGTTCAGATTATTACCAAAGTTGACCTAGTTAGCATGCATCTGATGAGCTGCTTGTAGAAGCAGTCACATTGCTTACTACTTCCCATATCTACCTGCAAGAGATTTATAAAGGGCAACAGCATTTCTAATAGCACAAAAGGTTACGGCTATTCTGAAAAGGTCCAGCTCCAATTAATTCTGCCATCAATTTTTTTGTATGTTCTTGTAGCATCACTTAGAAAGACTAGAGAAGAACACCACCTGGATTTAGTAGAGAAGAAAAAAAAGTGTTTGGTCTCACAGCCCTGAGCAGGTTTTTTTCAGATAAAAAAAATACTTTCTATTGCTGTAAAATTCACCATGTGAGGATCCTTGAATGATCTGCAGAAGCCTCTGCAGCAAAAAGCTGCAATCCAGCACAGCAGAGCCATCTCATATGGGGAAGGACAACCTTGGACTGTGTTACACACTGACCTTGGAAAGAGGGTTAGGAGAGTCAGCCATGAGGAAAGCAGAACTCCTATTGCACATCTTTGTAAACCTACAGACATGTTTTTTATTAAACAGATGTCCTGAATAGCTCTGCTGAATATCTTTTCTAGTTGATCTGTACATTTTTTCTTAATAGGAGTTCTAAATGCAGATCAATACAGAAAGTTATAATGAGTTCAGCACTTTGCAGTGTTCAATACAGAGAGGATCAAGGTGCCTATTTATGGTGATATATATTCCATTAGGAAGGAAACGTAACAGAATGTGAATTACAGTTTTGTGGCTATGTACAACAATGTATGGAATAAAGATCCTGCTATAAATTCCCTTGGAGCTTCCCAGTGATGCCCTTCAAAGCAGGAATAGGCAATAGCTAAGGGCACAAGAAGGCTCTCAGTAAATGTTACAGCCATCTAGGTCTTCTTGATCATTGAGAATGAGAAAGCTCTGCCCAAAGTAGCTCACAGCCAGGCAGGGCAAAGAAAAGCACTATAATACTGGAGTGATCTTGGTTTGACAGAAGATGTCTTTTAAACAAAGGAAAGCCTCAGCAGCACAACCAAAGCACTTTGTTTATTTTACCAAAGAGTGTTTCTAATACAATTTACACAAGATATAATTTGAGTTTTGCTTTGAAAATGGTTACAAACCCAGATGTTTGGTTTGAGGACAATGACCTATTTATAGATAGTGTGAACTGACACCCAGAAATAAGCTGAATTCAGAAGCTGAATGCTTCTGGAAAGGGAGCAGCCACATCAGCAGTGGGAGAAGCCCAGCTTTGCCACAGCGGGGGCATTTCTGGCTCAACTACCAGGACATTCTGCCATTTCATTGAAGATTAAGCATCCACTCAGTGGGGAGCCAGAAGGTAATCTGTTATAATCTCTATAACCCTTCAAAGCTGTACTAAATTGAGCCTAAATTATCTCCATATCATAGTTTAACAGACTGCACAGGTGAATTCACCAATTCAATTACACGAACCACTAATCACTTTTGGGTCAACCTCAGCAATAGATTTTCTATTCAGAATAAAGAATCACGTTTTCTCTGGTCCCCTGCATCTCAGAAAGGTATCTTGTTACTGCTCAAACCAGCCCAATCAGCATCTTAAGCATCTCTCTGTCACTGCATCAGGCTCCACATAATAGAGAGCAGTTTAAATTCTGCTGAAAGGAAGCTATTGATTTCAAGACAATACAGTCCACAGAGACCACACAGCACTTCCTCTTGTTTGCAGGATTTGATGCCTAGGTGAGCACTTCAGTGCAACATCAAACCCTGGCACATGCCAATACTTGTGGTATAAAAACCTGAGAGAATAAAGAAATTAAGCTGAATTAGCCAGAGGGAGGCCACAAAGATAGTGAAGGGTCTAGAGGAGAAGCCAGATGAGGAATAGCTGAAGTCACTTGGTTTGTTCAGCCAAAGACAGAGGGGAGACCTCACGGTATAGGACTTCCTGACAAGGTGAAGCAGAGGAGCAGGAACTCATCTCCTCTTTGGTGACCACCAACTTTTCCAGTTTCCTTTTCTAAGAAATTATAGCTTACATGGAACAATTCTATTTAGACAGTTTGCATCTAGACTGACAAACTCACTTGACCATCCCCTGAAACACAGAGAAGATGCTATTTGTGGTATGGGAAGCACTGTGCCAGAAACCCAAGGAATTAACATTAACCCAGCAGTGCCAACTGATAGTGCTGCCCAGCAAACACATGCTGCTTTCATTTGCTATCTGACACTTGAGAAATGGCCTTTTCCACACTGCAAATCACAGAAAAATTACTCATGAAAACTGTCATAGCTCAGTGCACGTTTCAGTGGCAGCAAGAGGCTTTATTTATTAGCATTACTGGAACAAAGGGCATTTCTTTGTGAAACATTCTCCATCCTTTCCTCACAAACTAGGAAGGATTGAAGCAGGTGAAAAATATACAGGACTAGAGAACCTGAGCTGGCCTGGAAGCTGTGCCACAGCCCTGGAACACTTCCAAATCCCAGTACCTGGCAGAGGAGTCACAGCTTTTGGCTCCCACTGTAATGGAGACAGTAAATCACTGCTGTGAAATGCACTCCTATCAGAGTCCCCTTATTGCAGAAATAATACAGACTAGTGCTGGGCTGCAGCTCCTCAGTCCAAAAAGACACTGTCAGGAATGCTGTGACATGGAGATGTTATTTGACAGCAGCCTGGTTTTACATTGCCACAAGCCAAAAGGGTTTCAGGACAAGAAGCTGGTGTGTGTCCACCCCCCAGTTTTTGGTACTGATGGCAGAGTCACTGATGTTTCAAGATTTGGTACAGGACGCAGTTTCCTGGAATTTTCCATTTTAAAACTTCAGGCATTGCCAACAACAGCTATTAGTCAGGAATTCACAATGCCTTTTAATTAAAAGGGAATTAAATGATGCTACAAGGTTCTTAGTAATTGCATTGCAAAACCCACAAAACTAAGGCCAACAGTGAAAAGGAAAATCACTCTTCCAAGAAAACAAGGTATTTTCTTCACATTTTGCTAGTAACTTGCTCTGTATAACCTTGAGTGAGTCACTTCAAATATTTATGTCAACCTCTCCCCATCCCTCTTAGAAAGGACATAAAGAATTCCCCCCACCCTCTAGCTGGGGTCTGTCTCGCTTGAGATGCTTTGAGTGTGATCTAAGTAAAAAAGGTATTGGCACTGCTTTTAAATATGCAAGCAAAAGGAAATAGGTTTTTTTTAAAACACTCATGAACTTCTCAGAACTTTGGAAAGGTCCCTAATGGTCCCAAAGAGCAATGGAATAATGAAAAATCATGTTTTTCATCCATAACAATGACTTAGATGCTTAATCTCTCTTGTCTGCAGGTAGGCTCCACAGAGTGAGAAGCAGCAGATGATGGGGGAGAAAAAGAGATTATATACCTGAAATTTCTTGTAAGAAACAAACCACAAATCTAAATGACTGTCAAAATTACTAAGTCACTTTAGTATCATACATATTACCATGAAAGAAAAGTTATTACAGACAAAACACCCTCAGAATGAGCTGGAACACTGTATTTCAGCAGGATTTATGCCCATTCCGGTTTATGGTCATGATAAACAATCTTTGCAGCATCTTTCATACCCATTAGTGAAGAATGTAAAACACAGGCAGAGAGGTAGCATTACTATGCAAAAGAAATATGCAGTTTCATGGACGTGGTTTGCCTAAATGTGGCTTTATGAAAGCTGGCTGCAACATCACTCAGCAAATGCTTCTCAGGCCAGAAAATGAATAAATCAATAGTCAAATAAGACTCCTGCAGCTTGTAGTCAAATGTGATGTGTCTTGGTCAAACTCCAATGCATTTAGTTATGTTGTGCTTTTGTTAAAACTATTTAAAAATAGTATCATCTCAGTCTGATGATTACTTTGCAGTTTAATGGGTACCCTCCTATGATTATCTGCAAATATGCTTTGTGTTCTCTGTCACTAGCCCCAAACACCTCAAATAAAACTGCAGTCTCATCAAAGAATGAGTAGGCTGAAATCCCCTTTCTTGCCTCCCTCCTCCCTTGCTTCTCTTCCTGCCTTTTTTTTTTTTTAATCAAAAAGGTAAAGCTCTGCAATCTGTTAAGAAACCACTTCTAGGGATGACAATATCAAAAATAAAACTTCATTAGTCCCACAATTTTTCTTATTTATTTAATTAAAAAGTAATCCATGTCCATTGCACCTACACTTCAATAATCTATAAATGAAATTATTTTGGGAACTGACATTTTTCAGAAGACATGTGCACTGTCACATTATGATCAAGCAATGACCTTTCTAAGGAATGGCAATTTTAATTCAGTTATCAAAAGCCTGAAAACAGATGCAAATGAAAAGCTGGATGCCAGCAAGGATAAGAACACTAGAGCTGAGTAGGTTATTCTTCCTCCAGCTTTTTTCACTGTTTGTTTTACTTCTTCACTTGGAATTTATTTTTTCCTCAGATCAAAACATCCACTTTTTGTACAGGCAATACCAACCTAGCTGCAGTACTGAAAAACACTGCTTATTTTAACAACTGGAAAAATACTGTAGGACAGTGTAGGGAAGAAGAATCAATTTCATTCCTTAGAAGTCATTTCTTTTATGTTTTTTTCCCCCCAGTCCTGTATGCTTCACAATTTGAAGCTGAGCAATTTATATCTGAAGAGTCACTATTATGTCTGAAAGTCAGTGATGGGGTTGATCCAAGAAATGCTGGAGGCTTTTGCTTCTTTTCCTTTGTTACAAGTATGCCTATGCAAAATCATCTTTTGTATTTTCTCTGCTGGAACATGCTTACATGCAATGAATTCACTCCTGAAAGCTACTGCTATTGGATGCACAATGTCATATTAACATGAAAATTTAACAGCCTCATTAGACAGATCAATGACTTATCTAGTTCATTGTTCTCTTTGCCAAGGAAAACAAAAGGTGACTGACAGTAGATGACTCGCAAGCAGTGGAACAGCATGGAGCATATAAAATGATCCTCCTCTCCCAGAATACCTTCTCAGCTTCCCATCAAACGTTTCTGAGATGAAGGCTGCATCTTGCCTTTTATATTTAGCTACCTGCAGAACTGTCTCTCATGAACGTGTCCTTTTTTGGAACCCACTAATGCTTCTGGACTTCTGCAGCATCCCACACCATTGCGTTCCAGTGCTGGACTCACCCTGGGACAAACTACCTTCTGCAGCTTGTTTTCAGGCAAGGTCATGGAATGTCTCCAGCAGTGCTGTGGAAAGCACTGCACACCTCCCCCATTACAGAGCTGTAGTATACCAAAATTAGGGTAAAGCAAGTAAATCACCTGAAAAGGGAGCTCTCAGTCTTTGATTTATCAGAAGCCTTTAGGCACTTTAGTTAGGGTGGCAAAGACCTGCAGAAACCCCTGTCCACCTCTAAGCAGTGGAAATCATGATGCCATAAAGAATGAAATGTAAAAGCAATACACCATAATCTGGAAAGCAAAAACTGCTCTCTTGTTCAACAAATACACCGGGGATGAAAGAAATAGGTGTGGTTTGATGCCAGCCAAGACATTAACCTCTATGAGAAACAAGCAGCACACTTCCCTTTCCAGCCCTGCCAACCTCAGCTTTAATCCCTACAGCTTAACTGGACCTTTATTGCTTTCTAGAGCACGTGCAGAACATTGCATGCCTGGGATCCCCAGTGTGCTTATTTCTGCAGTTCCTGTCACTTGCTCACCCCCAGTCTCATGCAGCAGGTAATAACAGACATTTGGACAAAAAGACCCAGACTGGGTAGGGAGGAAAGATGGAAGAACTCAGATAACACCGAAGGACTAACTCAGTGACTACCTTTGTAGCTCATTAGATAGTGTAAAGTGAACATTTCCAGGCAGTCTGAACCAACACCACTAACATGTTTTTAATTATTACCGCTGCATCCAAGCATGGCACACCATTCCAGAGTAGGGTTTGAGGGCACAATGTCATTTACATTCACTATTCCAAAGTAAGGTTTGAGGGCAACAGTGCCATTTGCAATGTAATGGCTTTGTTAACTAGCTGTGGAGCAAGTACTCCCACCCAAATCCTGAAGCAGCGCTTTGGGTGTTTCCTCTCAAGCCTAATAGATTTCTCTGCTGGGGAGAGGCGAAGCTTTGATCAAGCTGCAATAAAGATAAGTATTAAAAATATGAGAATTGTAGCATCTCGTTATACTTGCTTTAGCACGGAAATACACCGAACCAGTACGTTAAGTTAGTTCAGGATGCTACAGTGATAAAAAACACTGTCATTTGCTTTTTTTCTCCTGTTTTGCAGCAGATTAAAGAGTGACACACCAGCTGGATTGGGAAACAAGGTGACCACCAGAAGCCCTTACTAACTGCTTTTACAACCAGCTCACATAAACCCGAACAAGCACTTACTCGCAGCCTCAGCATCAGGTCACCTAATCCAGACTGCCCTTCTTCGTACCCCACAGCCCCGACCACACCGGTCCCCAGGTAGAGATGAAGCCCAGGAGGACGGGATGGGGTGTCCCTACGCGCCGGCAGCATACCTCCAGCCTCGCAGGGCTCATCCCAGCTTTGTTCCCCCACCACACCGACCGGCACTGCCGCTCCCCCCGCCCGCCACCGGGACCTCGTGTGTGCGTGTGTTCCCCCCGTCAGGCCGAGAACCGGTGCCAAGTGATCACAGGAGCGCCCCGAGGTCGGCCTTGGGTGTCCTGGCAGAAGCATGCTGGCAGGAACATCCCGCAGGACAATTCCCCCCTTCCCCGGTCGCTCCCTGCTTACCCCGCGGCACCGCTCCAGACCCTACTCGGCTCCCGCGGCGGCTGCGGAAGGGAGCGGGAGGAAAAGGCGGTGTGGAGTAAAGAGAGGAGTGGAAACACCGACCAGCTGTTGCGAGGGGAGGCGGGAATACCCGGACTGGATTTGCCGAGGGAGCGGGATGGGGTTGGTCTGTCACTGAATCACAGCATCACAGCCTGGAGGTGGAGGTTGGAAGGGACCTCTGGGGATCATCCAGTCCAATCCCCCTGCTAAAGCAGGGTCACCCACAGCAGCTTGCCCAAGATCATATCCAGATGGGTTTGGAACCTCTCCAGAGAAGACGACTCCACCACTTCTCTGGGCAGCCTGGGCCAGGGCTCTGGCAGCCTCACAGCAAACACATTTTCCCTTATGTTTAGGTGGAACTTCCTGTGTTCCAGTTTGTGCCCATTGCCCCTTGGCCTGTCACTGGTTGTTTGTAGAAATCCCAGCAGAGACAAAATGTAACGTCTGCAAGCAGTGCTTCAGTCCGAGGTAGTGAGGGCTCTGAGAGCTGAAAGCTCTCTCAGCTTAGGAATCTGCAACTTAGAGATATGCAGACTCCATTTCCATGAGCTGGCCCAAGAAAGGGCTGCAGAGAAACAGAGCTCTGTGTAGAGTTTTTATTCCACCTCTTGGAAATACGAAATACTAATTTAGTAGAGAAAAGACTCTGCCAGAATCAATTTTTAATTGCCTGTATTCAAAGCTCTGAATCTGAGATATAAACAAAGTGAATGGAAAATTCTCACTTCTAATTACATTCTTGAGAAACACTTTGCTTGACAGGAATGTTAATTTCTGCCTCCAGAATGCCAAGGACAGCTTGGGAAAGATTGCAGGGAAGGAGCACATCACTGGAAGATTTCTTATGCACGATCTTACATGTAGGTGTCCTAACAATTATGCTAATAAAGTCCATGAAAAGGGGATGATAGGCATGGCTGTTGTGCATGGAAAAACCCCCTCATTCTCTTCTCCTAGAGAGTTCATTTTGGGATGGTTATGCTGGGATCCCATGCAGAGAGTAATAAAGCATCATTAGCTTATTGTAAACAAAAAAACATGACAGACATCATCATCATCATCATTCTGTGTGCTTACGTTTGTTAGTATCCTCCGAAAATAGCTAATAAAATAAAATGAGCTCTTACCTATAACCTTTCCTAAGAATAGTGCCTTTGGGGAGTTGAACTGAATGTCAGATGCTGTTGGCAGGCTGTAACTTGTTGGAGGATAGTGATCCAGCTGTAGAAAGACAAAAGAAATTATCAGTATTTTTGAACTGATTTACCTCTTATACTGCTACTGAATTGAGTCTATTTCATGAAGTTTATGCCAACACTTACAACTCTATTTGATATGAATCACAGAATCATTTTGGTTGGAAGGGACCTCTGGGTCATCTAGTCCAACACTCCCTCCAGTGGGCAGGGACATCCCCAACTAGAGCAGGTTGCCCAGAGCCCTGGCAAGCCTCACCTTGTATATTTCCAGGGATGGGGTCCCAACCACCTCTCTGGGCAACCTGTTCCAGTATTCCACCACCCTCGTGGGGAGGAACTTTTTCCTAATATTCAGTCTAAATCTACTCATCTCTAATT
>VWZO01007198.1:1192577-1257552 GCA_013396975.1 Bucco capensis
TTCAACAGTACAGGCCCCAGTACAGAGCCCTGAGGGACACCACTTGGCACTGATCTCCAGCTGGACTTCAAGCCATTGCCCACTACCCTCTGGATGCGGTCAGCCAGCCAGTTCCTTATCCACTGAACAGTCCATCCATCAAATCCATAGCTCTCTAACTTGGCATATGCTCTGCTTTCATTTTGCTAAAGGGCCAGTTAATACCCTTCCTGCCATATCTGCCTATCTCCCACCACTCCCAAGGCCTAGAAAATGCCTTTGTTTGTTCTAGTTGCTGTAAAGTCACTTCAGCTTTTGCTTGTGTGCTTCAATATAATTGGGAAAAACAACAACATCAACAATATATCAGTTTATTATTTTCATGTAAGATCTCCATTGGGGATCTATGGTACAGCTAAGCTGAGGATTTGAGACTAATGCAGGTGTTGGCATTCCCCTTTTCTCTCAAAATGGTCAGAAGCTAGCAACATATACTTTCTTGCACTTTCTTGCACTCATTTTCTTGTTGGAAATGTTGCTCAATTTAATTGTGATGACACCTAGCAAAACCTTCAAAAATAAATTCAAGAAGTCATCAACTTAGCTAAAGAATTTCATCTATAGAAAAGTCACATTGTCCCTGATATGACACAACAATTATATTACATTAGCATATTTTTTTTGCTGATTTTTAATTAACTGAAAAATATGGAGAGGAATAAATTGCCTATGCTTAGTAAGAACACTATTAAGATCCTTCAGTACAGCTCAATAGAGTCTTGATGTTCACTTAGAGGTTTCTTCCAACCTTAATGATTCTGTGATTATCTAATAAAAGAGAGCTTTTCTGTCTTTTTAGAGGCACTTCACCTAGGATTTCTTTTTGGGACAGTGAGTTCAAGGCCTGAGCTGCATTCCTTCCAAAGCTGTGTGTGATTGCCATCCAGTGGGTGCTGAGGGATAAGCAGCTGGAAGTGAGCAGCATGCAGTCTCTGTGAGACACACTAGCCTATCCATTTAATACAGGACACACAATAAAAACTGAATTACTAGTGTCAGCTGATAGCTGAGAAAAGATACTACACTGCTTAACAAAAATTAAACTGAACCTCTGAATGCACAGAGGTTGGTGTAATGAATTTGTATTCAATTACAGTCTCCAAATGGTATTTAAGGTTTTTCATTACAGCTGCTTTTCTTTAAAAAACTCATTAATTTCCTTTGAGCTTCATATAAACACAGAGTGTGGCTTTGAGCACCTGTATCACTGTCAATCCAGCCTCTGTGTCTGCACTGCTATAAAGCTAAGCTTAACCTTTATGCTAAAGACATTTTATAGGCAAATTTTCCAAATGATATGGACTAATAATAATGCTGTAAGGCTTAATCTCACACCATCTGAAGCAATCCAGCTCTGCCACTGCCCTCAGGGGATGTGTTATAATTATGACCAATGTACTATTTCCTGCCTGCATTATTAGGATGACTTATCACTTGTATTAAGAAGCTTCTCTAGTCCTGGACAAGGGCTTTTTGTGCTAAGTGCTAGAACTACTGCGTAACAAAAGACAGGCTCCTGCTCAAAGATGCCTATAAATTTAGAACACAGTAGACATGAGAGCCCAGGAAAATATCAGGGCACTGTGTAGGTGTTTAGATGGAGCTCCTCCCAGGCACAAGGAAGAAGCAGAAAGGTGACTATGAAAATAAAATAGGAGCTATTAGGACTTTTTATTGGTGATTATCCCCCTGCTGAAAGGTTAGGGGGAAAACACCTTACAATGTTTTTGATATTGTAGTTTTTGAAAATGTATGTTTTTAATAGAGCAAAAAAGGAGCAGTCTTAGGCGGCAGCTGTGTGATTCCTTAAGCTCATCAAAGGCACTGTGATTGCAGCTCAGCTCCTTCCTTAGTGTGGCACTAGAGCTTCACTGATCTTCTCCTGCCAGGTTAGCTCCTTGAGCCAGGTCCCTGTGAATCAAATCAGATCAGTGCCACAGCAAGGACAAGGCAGAGGCTGTCAAGGAACAGAGGATTCAGAGAAAAAGGCAGGCCCATAACCCCAGCATTTTTTACTGGCTTAAACTGTCACAGCCCTGCAGCCTCCCTGCTCATCTGGAAGGCACCTCACAAACCTCACCAGCCTGCTGGAAGGCAAAGCAAAATTTGGCGCAGTGCTTTCAGCTCTTTGGGTGAAAGTTCTGTAGAGGCAGAGTTGACACTGTTTAAGGAGCCTCTCCAAATCTGTTCTGCTGCTTTAGTGCAGTGATTTTGCCTTTTACAGGTGTTTCAACTAAATGTCAACTGCAGTCTTTTCTGGTAAAGTCTTGTTTTTGAAGAGATTTAGATCAGAAACTTGTGTCTGTATCCCATGTGATCAACATGGGACAGAGACACAGAAAAAACATAGACACGTGGCAGAAAAAATTAAACCAAACATAAAGGTGTTGGTTTATTTTCTATTTTAAAACCTTGAATCCTTTATGTGCCATAAGCTTGTGCATATTTCTGATGCTGCTGTCAGGGATAATCTGCCTCACTGTCAAAAAATTAGGATGAAATTTAAGTGGAAATGTAGATCCATAACTCAAAACGTAACAGAAGCACTACTAAGGAAAAGGACACTATCTAGTTTGCTTGCCTTCAACTGAAACAACTTTCTAGTGCTTCCTTTGCCTCGCTGTTGTTTTTTTATTGCACTCTTCAGTAGATGAATTACAACAAATGTTAACAGCAGCAATAGCAGGTCACAGAATGCCAAGTTATTAAAATTACAGAGATCTACCTTGGGTACCCAAAGATGACTTTCACAGGACATTAATTTGCCCAATGTGTGCTGCCATATAATGGAAAGCACCTATTTCATGTTCAGTTTTGACTGCTTTAGGCTTATTCTCAGACACTGAAAATGTTTAATGATTCTTTTGTTCTTTGTTTCTTTAATTCCAATAAAGAGTGATGCCAAACCAGCAAGCAGGACTAGGGAGCTGATTGTCTCCCTGTACTGGGCACTAGTGAGGGCACATCTTGAATCCTGGGTTCAGTTTCGGGTCCCTCACTACAAGACAGACATTGAGGTGCTGGAGTGTGTCCAGAGAAGGGCAATGAAGCTGGTGAGGTGTCTCGAGCGGAAGGTTTGTAAAGGGCAGCTGACTCCCTGAAAGGAGATATATATATATACACATATATATGTGTAAGGAAGAAATCTTTTACACTGAGGGTGGTGAGACCCTGGCCCAGGTTGCCCAGAGGTGGTGGATGCCCCAGCCCTGGAGCTATTCCAGGTCAGGTTGTTTGGGGCTCTGAGGAACCTGACTGAGTTACAGGTATCCTTGCTCACAGCAGGGGTGTGGGACTAGATGACCTCTAAAGGTCTCTTCCAACTCTAACCTTTCTATGACTCTAGAATACCCCCAGATGGGGCTCTATGGAGGCAGTAAGAGCAAGATCTGACCTACCCATAACTGCTATCTCTACCTGAACGACTGTAAGTCACAATGAAATAAAGAAGTTGAGTAAATTCAGTGAAGGATAAAATACACAAAACTGCTAGGAGCTCATGGATATCCTAGGAGTACAAATTATAGGTAAGAAAATCATTTATTGATCAATTATTCATTCATTTCTGATGCATATGATTTAAATTCTGCTGTTTTCTTGCTGTTGCTTACAACTCTCTGGAGAACTGAACACCTAGCCTTCTGCAACATGCTTATCATCATTAGACTTGGAGGGGATCTGATGTATGCAAAGCTCAGAGTCAGTATTTCTTTATATTCTGGAGAACAGATTGAGCTTAGGGTTATAGGAATGAGATCCTGTGTCAAGAGAAGCTTTGTATTGCTTTCAAAATTTCTCATATTAATAGCTTTTTATGCTACATTGTCACCCATTTGTGAAAAAGACCTGTATTTTCAACCCCATTTTGTGACTTCTGATTGAGGAAGGAGTTTAGCAGCTAGGAGTGAACTAAGTGCTAATGCATTAAACATGCAGATGCAAACAGATGTTCTGCTGTAGAAAATGCTCTGGTTTTGCCTTCTTATTGCACTAGCATTGCCATTGCAGAACGGCAACAGCCAGTGGAAATCAGAATATCCTTCTCTTCCTCGGGGGACATGCAGGGAAGCAGGAGGGATGAGTTTGGCACTAAGGATGCTGCAGTTCTTTCAGGAGCAATTCAAAGGCTGCTGGAGCCAACGGCAGGCCTGTCACTAACTTCAATGCACTCTGGGTCAGAACCTCTGCTAGGGAGTTTGTGTCCTTGGCTTTTCTAAAAGAAGACTTCACTGATGTGTGACTAGACATAATCACCCCTGAACACCTGGTAAAGAGTGATCAGGTTTTTATGACATGGAAAAAACCCTGCTAGAGCATGAAACCTTTTAATAAAGTCAAAGCAAGGAAACCTTGCCCTCCATGACCTAAAGCTCAGCTCTTGCAATGTCAGTGGGATAATGCATTCCCCATCTGCCAGTCTGGGCTTTTCCTTGCCACGGGTGAACTAATGTAGCCTTGGAGGTGTGCCATGGTAACTAGTATTTGGTATTTTACCAGAGCAAGAGAGAGGAATTCTGACTAGCAAATGTTTATTTCATCCACCTCATGGAAACAATAGACAAATAAGATGATCTGTGTCCCTCAATTTACGTCATTTGGTTTTCCTGACACCTGAATCAACTATGTATCTCCATCTCACCCTTGAAAAACTCCTAGCATCACAACTGTTAGTGTGAAAGAGTTCATAATGAGTCTTTTACTGTATTTATATATAAGTAAAGCCTCTAATAAAACTCCAGTTCACATAGTTCATGTGGCAGCAATTTATTGCCTGGCTGCAGGTCTGGCACGAGAGGGCTACTGCAGTAAGTTAGACAGAGAGGTATTCTAAGTATGAACTTGCTGTTAAGATCTCAAAGATACTGAGTGCTCTTGAACTGGAGCTTTGATGACAAATAAATCATTCTGGTGACACTTTTATGCCATGTAGAGAGGTGGAAGTGTGAGCAACAGCACCTGGCAAGCAAGCTGTCTTTAAAAGCAAGCAAGCCAGCTGCTCATCAGGATGGAGAAAGATTTAGCAGGAAATAAAAGTCTACTCAAATGTTCATTTCTCAGATCTGCAAGAGATGACTTATACTTTATGATTTGTCCTCCGGATACTGAGAAAAAAATGTATTTCTAGTGTCTGTCTTCTTAGACACAACCAAGAGTTTCTATTGGATAACAGGACTCATTTTCAAGGGAACAATCTACTTAGCAGATCCATTTCTGGTCCTATCACTTCTCTCATTTACAAGACCTTTATTTGCTTATGGACAATAAACACAATTTGATAGAAATCTTCTGTTTCAAAATACAGCAGAGGCAGGATTTCTGGATTTGCTTCGTATGGGTCCCTCCTGTCCCTGTCCTGGTATGTCCATCAGACAGATCATCTCCTTTAAGATGCCTCAAATGCATCTGCTTTCTTGTTACATAAGCCACCTGTGTTTTAAGCACATTGACCAGATGAAGACATTTTTAACCCAGCAGAGCAACACTGATCAAAATGTTTCTGGCTCTGCAAAGCCCTAGATAGGTAGTGGTCTCATAAAACACCAGGGGGGGAAAAAACCTTGGTCCCCAAAGGTAGGTGAGTTAAGGCAAGGCTGTGGTACTTCATTGTGGACATATTTTTCCACTGGGCAAGAGACCTTTTCAGAAAATGAGTTATTTAGTTTCACAGCTGCCTAAATCAGCCATCTCTGACTCTGGAGGAAACAGGCCACACCTCCTCAAATGCAAAGCATTTTCTGGCAGAAGGGAAACTAACTATCTTTAGCTTCTGTTTAGCAGCAAGAGAAATACATCCAAATGCAACAGCATGCAAGACAGATGCAGGTATCAGTATATACCCCTTCCACCCCCGCTAAAGCCTGGAATGTGTTTGGATGTATCACTTATATATTTTTCAGATACCTGGCATTTTGGAAATAATTCTATGGCAATTCTAATTCCATGCATCCAGTGTTACTCTGAGTACATAGAGCCTCAGTCAAATGACACTGGAATGCACTGAAAAGGTTTTCTTCTAATGCCTTGAAAGAGCAACTTCTTAGGGGATCTATTTTAATCCTTAGGTAGATAATACTGTAGGAGCTACTATCCTTCACCTCTTGGCTTTGTTCCCAAGGAGACTTCCCCTTTTTATATTTCATCTGTTACTGGATTTGGTTTGTTTCTTATGAACTATCAAGTCCACTGGAATCTATCCTACTGGCCTCACTCTCCTGCCAGCAGAGCTGTTCCCAGGTTTGCAGACATGACAAGCAGGGAATGAAAACAGAGTGCTGTAATGACCAGAAAGAAAAAGCTGCCTGGAAACACTGATTGCTTCTTGCAGCACTCCCCTCAGTTAGTTAAATAGTGTTAGACTATCTCTAGGGGTTGCAAACTGAGATATGGAGAGATGCACTTCCTGCCCGTGCTGTAACACGACCAGAGCTATGTGCCTTCAACACTATTCTCCATCTCACACTCATGTCACACATACACTTATGCATCTGCTCATCTTTGCAGAACAGCTCTGGACTGCAGGGTAAATTTACATCTTAAGACATTCTTATTTGCAGGCTCAGGACTTAGGGCATGATATTTAGGTTTTTTGTGCATCAGGCTCTACTGACATTTAGGATGCTGCAAGGGTATCCCTCCTGGCTTCCAGCTGCTGCTTCAGAATGCTGCAGCTTTATCCTAAGTCCTATGCCCAGATGTCTCTGATCCCCTCAAGCATCTGTAGTGACACCTGTATTAGCCCAGCTGTCACCACACTGGGATGAGGACTGCAGAACATGCCTTGATGCAGCAGAGGGAGAGAACAGCTTCTGTTAACTCCTAACAGTGCAACCTGCAAGCAGAACCCATCTACTGTACTTCTCATTTCCTAAACTGCACTGATGATGTTTCCAGAGGGATGGAGACCATCAAGATACAAAGTGCTCCAAGAAATGGAACCAAACCAACTCCACCTTACCTGCAGGACTATGTCCCGTCCATTCCGTGTGATGTTCACCATGTGGGGCTGTCCATTGGCCATGTTTCTGTGGTCAACATCAATGTTGTAAGGCTCTTTAGTGCCTCCTAGGCTGTACCTAATCTGCAGATTCCCTAGGGAAAGAAAGGTGGAAAGTACCCTCAGGTATCTTGGTCTTTACTCACCAGCTATTTCCCCTCTACTTTCACATACAGCTGTTACCACTTTACAGTGAACTGGCTCTCAGAGCTGATCTCTACAGCAAGAGAAGAGCTAGTGGTTGAGATTCTAAAGCTACTGAGCTGAAAACTGCTTCTAGTTTCTAATCCAGAGGTGCGCCATGACGAGCATCTCAAACCCAAAATGCCTGCAAACACTCAGAACTGAACAAAGCTGAGCTAGGCCTTATCAGTACAAACCCAAGCACATCAGGTAGCACTTGGTTGCACAGATCATTATCCTCACTGCAGTAAAACCCTCTGAAGTTAGATAAAGCATGATGTTTTCTACAGAGTAAACCATTGATACGCACTGAATAAGAGCAAAACTACAACAAATCAACACTGACACATCATCTACACCAGGGACTTCCTTGCTCTCACATGTAATTGGTGCTGACAGATGACTGTCTGGACTTCTATGGTGAAACAACAATCTTGGGTTATATTGCTAGGAAAGTACAGTCAAAAGTGGTTAATTGATGCCCAGGACATACTGCCAAGCAGATTTTCCTTTCCTAAACTTTCTAAAAGTCTCTGCTCTTCATAACAGATCTTCATATTTGATTAAAAGGAAGGATGATTGAAAAGTGAAATGCAGGTCCAATTACTGAAGAAAACCAGAAATATTCTGGCCCAAAAGAGCAGCCCTAGACCTTATAACTGCAGTTTAGATGGCTGATGTGGAATTTCTCTCATGAAAGGAAAAAAAAAGAGTGGCATGTGAAATACTGATATTAACGTATCCCATAAAAGAGATTGGTAGTAAAATCATTCTAATTATGATTTTCATGGGGCACTGAGGCACTATTTGGAAGCAACGTATATTCAGTTTATAGACAGTTTGAATAGTGTAACAGCGAGTGGTCCATACACAATCTTCAGCCACCACCACAAGGTTTAGGACCTTATAAACTCTGTTATATCCATATTTTAGCCACCTCAGTGGGTATCCAGACTTTCAGAAGAGAAGTACATGACACACATCAGTACAAAATCTAGCACAGCAGAACACAGGTTCAGGTCCCATGTACTTTACTTTTACATGACAAGGGTGTAGAGACTTCCTTATCCATTCAGAGCTGTAGCTGAATGTCAACCTGGTGTTCTTACCAACTATGCCTTCAATGGAGAAAGCCTGGGGCAGTTGCTTACCAGTTGGCTTGACAAGCACAGCCATGAAGTCCTGGGTGTAGGAGCTGACATACAGTAAGACACAGGGGGACTTGGTGGTGCTGAAGCTGAAGCTGAGTTCTTCTTTATTCAGGCTGAGGTCAGGTGCTGTGATCTCAGGATCTGCAGAACTCAGAAGTGTTCTGCTAACCAAATCCTTCATGCTAGTCCCTGGGGAGTGGAAGTTGTAACGAAGCCACATTCCCTCCTCAAAAAATGCTCCAACATCTTCAATAGAAGAGATGAAAAAAAAAACAGGGGAAAAAGAAATTAAATGTGCTAACATCTTTGGGATGAAACATATTACTACTGACCTGATCAGTACTAAGCTGTGCATGTTTCTGCTGCTACATTATTTAAGCACTTTGCTAATATTAAGGTCAAGAACTTCATTTTTCTCTAATGAGAATGAAAAGGACAATCTCCATTTTATTGGTGACTACCTGGATTCACAGAGCAAAGGAAAGATTTCCTTTAGGTCTAAGCCTGTATTTCCTATCAATATACAGAACAGAAGAACCACACTCTAGATCTATTCCCATTGAAGTCTTGCAGTGGATAATGCTCCTAAAGAATTTGAAACAAGGAAAAGAGATTTAAGGGACACAGTAAGAAAATCATGTCAAGGAAAAGGAAAACCAGGAAATCTGCCCAGCAAATCTGAGTGGGTTTGGAAGGACCTCACAAAGGAATGATGGCTATTCCAACACCTGAAAGATCTGAAATAGTGAAATAAATCTGAATAGGATACAGTGCTGCAAAGCCACCCACTGCTAGCACAATCCTTCAGGAGAACTGCACCACCAGAATGCTTTTATTGGAGAGAAAATCAACTAGAGAGCTTGACTCAGCAGGGAACTAGGCAAGAGACATCTCAACTACCTTCCTACATGATGCAAAGTTGCCACAGATTGATAAAAAACTGCCCCTATAAACTTCTGAAAAATCAACTCATTATCTTTATTTTAGAATAAATTTGATTTTTACTCCCTTCTTAGCATTTGGAGTCTTTACACAGTTCTAGGCAAAGGCTTTATCTCAAACCATGTGAAGCAAGTCAGAGCAAGTCAAGACAGAGCCTGCAGACTTTATTCAGAGTAGCTGATCAAAGGAAAGATAAGAAGGCAGGTAAAAACAGAATTTATTGATGCTGCTTTCCAGAATGTTGCTAAATATAGTGCTGGAAAAGCTTTGTGTTTCCCTGTTACCATACAAAAATTCTCCCAAGCTCAGGATATCCTAGTGACTGTCAGTGTGCAGCTGTATAAAACATGGAACCCAGTTGTGGAGCCAAGGTGCTATAAATAATTCCATCACTCTGATAGATTTATAACTGCCATTTTATAGGAGAAACCTTAAATCGCTCTGAAACAGTCAGGGGAGAGGCAATTCAGTTTAACAACTATATTTTACAGTAGACTCAACTGAAGTACTCCTGGATTAAAAGTGAAGAGCCCTCTCTGGAAAATACTTTGCCAACATTTAGATGAAGAACCTCACTGTTCTCTAATGAGAATGAAAATTGGGCTTGAAAGCTGACCAGAGAAAAGAGACCTGGAGGCGCTGGTCAGCAACAGCTGAAGATGAGCCAGCAGTGTGCCCAGATGGCCAAGAAGGCCCACAGCATGCTGGCTTGGATCAGCACCAGTGTGGCCAGTAGGACTAGGGCAGGGATTGTCCTCCTGGACTGGGCACTGGTGAGGCCACACCTTGAACCCTGAGTATTCTGAGTGTTTCCTGAGGCAGGCAGGCACTTCTCCTGCCCTGGAGCACTCACCCTTGATGCAGAAGGGTCCATCGTAGGCCGTGGTGGAGCAGTCGCAGGAGTAGCCATTGTACTTCTCAACGCACTTGCCGCCGTTGGCACAGTACATGCCGTAGCTGGTGCAGTGGCCAGAGCAGCCAGGCTTCACCCCAGGGGTCACCTTTGCTCTCTCCTCCAGGTCCAGAGTCACCCCATTCATCCGGAGGGAACGGATGCAGCCCAGGAAGCCTCGCTGGCCTCCTGCAGCACCTGAGACAGAAGGTATAACTGTCAAGACAAAGCTCAGTAGATTATATTGCTACTGTTCTACATGAAGTATCCTGCCAGGCTAGTGACACCAGCTGGAACTATGTGATAAGATAGTTGGAGTCCCCTTCCCTCATCACTATTTTTGACAGTAAGTGTCCAAAATTACCTCTTCTCCCAGCTAATGAGTGATAGGACAACAGGAAATGGCTTCAAGTTGGTGCTGTGACTATTTCTCTGGGGAGCCTGTTCCAGTGCTCCACCACTCTCTGGGTGAAGAACATTTTCCTAATATCTAGAGAGATAGGGAAGTGCTTTTTGCACCACATTTCATGCAGTTCTGATTCCACATGCCCCCACCTCACAGCACCAGGGCTGGCAGTCAGAGAAACACAAGTGTTGCTGGACTACCTTGCCCAAAACACAATCGACACCAGCAGCTCCTGAAAGCAGCTGGACTAACTTGTTTCCAGGGAATGCATTTTTGTAACACTGTGTGATGTCTTCCTACATCAAATGGGCAAAGTGCCCATGGGACCCAAGGGAAAACACTGCAGCGAAGTGCAGGCAACGATCAAGGCTGAAATGGTGCCCAGGTAAGGATGGGCACTGTAGGAACATGCACTTAGAGGTCTCTTCCAACCTTAGTAATTCTGTGAGAGCATCTTACCAACATAGAGCTGGCTGTAGAGCTCCAGCCGTGTGTGTCCTTCCGTCGGTGCCTTGCGCACCTCGGGCGGGAGCTGGTCTAGCTGCAGGCTGGCCTGCTTGACGTTCCGCTCGGCCATCACCCGGTGCCACTGGTCATCGTTCAGCTGGCTGGGAGATCTGACTATGATTTCCACAGGCCCATTCCCAACATCAAATGAAAACGAAACCTCTGTAGCAGCTGGAACACAAAGGTTGTAAACAAATTCACTCATACTTAGTCAACAGGAAGGAGTGATCCAACTTTCAGGGTTCATAAGCACATTCAATTCGTTCTAACTTAAGTAGGAGTTAAAAGTATTTCCAAGGAAGCTGTTGTGAGAACTTTCTACAGCATGTGATGGAAATCAAATCAACTTGGCTTGTCAAATTTAACCAAAATAAATGAAGAATCCTAGAAGAGGACTTTTTATTTCCACTAATAATTTCAGTAATGCTGGAAAAAACCTGTTCACCAGCTTTGAGACAAAATCATCAACACATCCTGGAAAAATGACACTAATTTTTGATTTCTGCAGTTTTCCAGTTTCTATTTTTTTTTTTTTTTGGGAAATACACATTTTGATTAAAAATTGGTGCAGAAGTAGTTTAGACACGTTAGAAATGTTCATTAGGTTCTCCTAGACATTCCTCAAGGTTGTCCTCAGTAAACTATATACTTGATACTTATTATTAAACAGGGATAGTGATTAATAATATCTAGATGATTTTGGAATTAAGATATAATTTTTACTTTCCTAACAATTATTTAGTTTATATAATTTGGGACTGTAAATTCTATTACGGTGGCAAAACATCATATGAAAGAGTTAAGAGAAAGTGCATGATCAATGATAGCATTCAAGAAGGAGATAGCAGACAGAAGGAAAGACAACCAAGGGTTCAGTTGAATTTGACTTTTTTACATGTCAAATGAAAAAGCCACAGCATCCTTTTAATTCTTCTGAAAAATCTTGGGTGCCCAATCAGGGTCTCAGAGCTGTGGCTTCTTGTTAGGTTGAATTCATAAAGCAGTCTTATATAAATTATACTCAGAAAGGCTATTAAATAGTGATACCAATACTGATAAACAGTGGGAAATCTTTTTTTACATGGCTTAATCTATTTTTGCAAGGTGGGGACAGAATGAATTAAATGTGTTTTTATGAAAACTGGGAGTATAGGAATAAACTTTTTACTGGGAACATTCTTTCAGACCAAATTTATTACACAGCTGACACCTTTGATGTTTTCCTACAAAATTGGCCCCTTCTAAAAGAATAAACTAAAAGCATATTTTATTGTTGTTGTAGTCTCTTCTCTCTGCTGAATAAAATAATTTCATTTCTTGAATGAACTCCCTTTCATAAGCCATGAATTCAGTCTGTTTGGCCTTTTGCACTTTACAAGACAGAAAAACTGTGTGAGCCAAAGCTTGCCATTACAGGAATAAAGATGTTTCATTTTAATTATGTCTTATAACTTCAGAGGGTCTGCCAATAAACTCAGGCAAATTAGGAATTAAGAGTAAAACCTCTCCAGTACTTCAATGATACATTGTGTGCAACAGACACCAGTTCTCTTCTGACTGGCAGACAGCCACCTAAACATCTAACTGACAGCACTTTGGGAAGGCAGAGCTACAGTGGAACTCAACATGAAGGGAAACCAGAACTGAACACAGCACCTTCCTCATCCACAGCATCTGTCCTCTCTATGAGGGATTTGATTTTGGTAATAACTAAGATTCAGCTATTTTTATTTAACTTTAAAATAAGCTCAACTATCAACCCACCAATCAAACAGAGATTCCCAGCCTTCCTACACAGCAGATTAGATTGCTTTGGGGGATAAAAAATATTGCATTTAAATAAAGTACTAAATTGTCTCATGAAAGATCATGCAAAGGGCAAATATGCCCTAAGAAGATAATAATTTATTATCATTAGATATTAATTACTTCAGTTATGCTAATTACACTCCAGCTGTCCTGTAGATAAGCACTTGGAAACAACTCTCAGCTCTTCATAATTGTGGTTTAGTCAAAGTAGCAATTTTCAACCATGGACTTCAAGAATGAAAAGTAACACTATCAGTCCTGTCTAAACAGGCAACCAAAGCAAAGATCTGTGAAAGGTCAAACATCAGATGGTGAGAGCAGGGCTTGGAAAAACACATCTACTTGCTCTACTTCTCAGGCAATACATACAATTTCAGATAAGACAGCCTTCCCTCCCATCCACCCAGCCCTCTTCCAACAGCTGCTTTGCTGCCTGGCAGGAAGGAGGCAACAGTTACTCAGTTGAAGGTCGTGTTGATTCATCTCAGGAGGGTTAGCAAAGCTTGTGAAAACCCTACAGCAGCAATATCTTCTGGTCTCTTTCCTGAGAGATGACTCACACAAAGGGAACTGCAGGCAGAGCACTGAGTCAAAAAGGAGGAGGTGTGTGCTTCCCTGCCTGTTAGCGTGTTCTAACACACTTCATTATAGCCTTTCAACTAAAACACTCTAGCAGGAAGCTGGACTGGTCCTGGGCAGCAGAAGACACCATAACAGGGAGGAAGGGCAGATATCAAGACAGAGCTTTCCTATGCAGCATACAAAAGGGTTTTGTGTAACAGGTAGTTATTTCTTGTTAGATGAAAGGCAAAACAATAGTGGGTGCTAACATTGAGGAAATCAGATGATGTCTGAGCATGGAGAAGTACCAGAGAGATTTTTGAGAGGAGACAGCAGCTTCTTTTCCTATGAAAAATACTGTGAAGTTGTCATGGTTTAGTGCAATACAAGCCAAAGTTAGGGAGAACTATGCTTTTTGAATGCAAACCTGTTACCACTTTGTACTTTACATGAGCTTTAACTGATTTATAATACACTGCACATAAAACGACTATAAAAGTGGCATTTATGGCCATGACAAAAGCATCCTAGCAGCCTTGTCAGGAGAGGGGTCATGCTGAGGGAACACTGTGCAGTGGAGGACCAGCAAAGCCATACTGACACTGAAGCAGACCAAAATAGAGTAACCTGTACCCAGCAAACTGCACCATGTCAGATTCTAAGCTTCATACAGAAGAGCTACTGAGGGCCTTAATTTCCCCACAACGCTGTGCCTAGGATTTGCTACTCGTCAGTTTGAGGATGTTATCTTTAAAAGAATAACCTTTGCAGTGCTTCTGAATAGACTTTTATTGTTTGTTTGTAACTTTCATGTTGTCCTGGAAAAGGAGGGGAGTTTGCACATACCACAGTAAGATCATCTGGGCCAAACATTTCCCTGAAGAAATGTGATATTTTTCCATTTAATTTGGTAACTTCTTTCTGGCCCCTGGGATGAAGAGATTCCTCAGCATCCTATGCATTCCGTGACATGTGGCTAATGCAACATGCTCTCCTAGGGGGTGGATTTCTTAAAAAAGAAAGTGACCTTCTGCAAGGAAAGCAAAATAACAACTCCATTAAAAGGAACAATAAAGGTCACTCTGGCTTCCCTACACAGCTAGAAAAATAAAAGCAGTGGAAAATGTAAGCTGCATTTACATTTAGAGTATCATGTGGAAAAGTCATTGAGATGGTAGATAATTTGGGGTATGCAAACAAGTTTTTTTTCTTCTCTTTCAACATCAGTGACTTTTGATGCTGACTTTTGTGCAGCCAGTAGCTCCTGTGGCAAAGGAAAGCACAAATGCTTTCCTGGTGCTGTGATGTGCTGTGAGAGGCTGTCACAACAGCCACAGGGCCAGCAGGACTGTCACTGCTCCCATTTACTGCAGGGTAAGCTGGATGAAAGGAGAATAGAGGAGACACAGAACACTTTCCCCCCGCCAACTAAAGTCTTTCAGCTTCACTAAGTGAAGTCCTTCAGCCTCACTAAGCAGAATTCAGGTACAGCTGAGGATTTCAGCACCTTCCCTGGAAAGTTTCTCCCACAGGCCATTGAAAATGGTTTAAATAATAAAATTACCTTGCCTCTTGCTATCATTATGCCCTCTTTTTCAGACCAGTGATTTTATTAACATATAATGCTGGGCAAGATTTATTTTATGAGAATTTTTTTTTTAGGGCTTTTAAATATCACATGCAAGTTTGCAGCTCTTTGGCTCCTTACAATGCTGATTAGGATGGGCTCTCTTTTTTCTTTCTTTCCTCTATTTCCAAACCAGCCATGAGATAATACAGAAAAGCACACAGAGCTGAAGACTTTGAAGAGAGAAATCTGGCATGGAATTCTGAACAGTCTTTTCAGGTCAGTGTCATTTAGGTAACTGATGTGTCAGAACTGGTTCTTTCCACCTTTGTATTTCTCCCCTCAATAAACAGTCCCAATACACCTCAAGCACTCCTCCCATATAAGGCAACTTGAAAATACATCCAGCAGTTTGATTTGGAAGTTCTTCCAGAATTTAGTGAGCTTACAGGTTTTACTGAATGACACACATCTTGAAACTTATTATCTGCCATGAACCTGCTTCAGAGATCCAAAGGACTGATGGGAAGCACATACTCACATTTGAGCTCCAGTTTGATGAAGTCAGTGTTCCCCAGGTTCTCCAGAAACACCCCATCAGAGGCTGATGTTTTGAAGTAGAAGGAGATGTCTGCACTGGTTTCCCCTTGGAAAGTGGAGAAGTGAAGGTAGGATGATGAAGTAACAAAGGAAGCTGCATTCCAGTAATTCCCTGCATGGGACAGACAGGAAAAACATTTCAGTGCTCCCTTCAAGCTGTCTGAAAAGTTGAAGCTTTTAATGTCAATATATGCTACAGCTGAAAAAGAAAACAGCCTGTACTCCTTGATTCTGCTACTTCCTTTCTGTTTTGGTGGATACAGCACATCAGGTTTCATAAGGCAGAACAGGCTAATGGTACACTGATTTCTGAGTTTCTCATTTATCATATTCAGCCATACCAAAATGTGTTGCTATTCCATGTTTGGTAGAGCAACACTGAATGCATTGGAGATGATCAGATCAGATGGGAGAAATGCTAACTTGGTGACTGTCTCGCCTCAGGCACATTTTGCTTTCATACACTGCCACAAATATAACTTGGGATCTACTCCACACAACTACACCTATTTCTTCTTCAAATGTAGCCATGTCTATCGGAACTCTGTTAGCACAGAGCACAGGGAAGATCCAGTCAATGAAGCTAAGCAGTAGAGACATAATTAATATGTGTCCCTAACAGTTCCCCAAAGCATTTCCACTGGAGAAATACCACAACTAATAATATTAAAGCCCTCTAACAGTACTTTGGCTAGCATGCCAGCCAACACTGGGTAAGGCAGCATTACACTGCAAAGACACAAATACTCCTAAGATATAGGCGATACAATAAAGCAACAAGACACCAAAACAGTTTCATCAGGATGCTTATGTATCCAGATTCAGAAACTTACTCAAATATCACTAACTCACCACAGCTGAGTCCTTAATACTCCAGCTAATAAAAACAAAGAACTACTTTCCATTCCAATCCAAACTCCCAGAGCTCAGTTTTCCATTCTTGGATTACTGAACTCAGTGATAATGCTATTATTCCTCTAGTTAGCACTGAAGGAATAGGAATAAGCATGCTGAAGCTCCACAATGCTTACATGTAACACTGCTGGCACACAGCCAAGTCCAAAGTGTTTTAATTTGTGTCATTTATGAATCTCTATTCAAATTTAAATGGAACAGCTGAGTTAACAGAAGAAGGCTTTAGGTTTAAACACATCCATGCTATTGCCTTCCCATCCCTTGCACTTAATTCTGTCTCTCTCAAGGATGCACAGTGAGAGGCAGTAAAAAATTCCCAGGAGGAAAGCTGTAAGTGAGATTTGGTGTGACTCTGTGTAGGTGCACATGGGAGCAGATCATTTGTCTCCTACTTCAGACTAAGCAAGAAGGAGATGGAGGAAACTGGGAGTAGGACTTAAACCTTAGCACATGGGGCATTGCAGAGGCAGGCAAGGGGAGAGCTTAGTCCAGTCCTGGAGGAAACTCCATCAGGGATGTTTTCCTGGATCCAGATTGAAATCCAGCTCATTAAAGGTCCTACACCTCTTTCTCAGGGGTGTTGCCAACCCTCAGTTACTGTGTTCTTTCTGGTCTGTATGGTGCCAAACGTCTCTTCTGCTCCATCAAGACTCAGTCTCAGACACAAGGCTGCACTATAATCACCAAGCTATGACTTTTACCATACTCTGTAGCTACCAGAAATCACCCAAGCTACAAAGATTAATGAGAAGAGACAGCTTAAATCCCAGATAAAAAGCTGAATAAAGACTTGAAGATGTTTCCCATGAAGTCCCACCCTCAGGGAAGAGGAAGGAGATGGTTGCTACGATATTGACAAGGACAAATTCACCTCATCCTGAGTGATGCAACAGGGACTGACATCTCCTAACTTGCTAACATAGAGTAGCTGGGCTTACAGCAATCAGGCTTTCAGCTTCTCCTTGGCAATATTTTTGTCCAGAACTTGCTTGCTAGCTCCATCAATATCTTCTTTGTTAGCATGATTGAAAATCATGCTTTAACACCATCAATTTCCCTTTTACATTTAAACCCCATTGAAATGGAGAATGGCAAGAGCAGCACTGTAAAAGATGTCAGTGCTTTTAGCCCTGCCAGGCAATAGCACCAGAGAAGGAACGCTGCAGAGTCAGGCAGCTCTCAGGGATTACAATAGACCCAAAAATTTCCAGGGTCCTCATCTGCAGCAAAACAACTTTTTTATCAAAACCATTATGTGAATAAAATGTAAGAAAAGCCTATTTGAGAGAGGAGTGATGTGTGAATGGGAAACTGTTCTGTGCCACCAAGTAATGGGTTGAGATTAACCATACAATTATGCTCAACAAATCAAGGGGGTTTTATCCTTTCTTCCTCTTTTTCCACTCTGGGAGACAGGAATCTAGATGTGCATACTCGGAGCAGTTTGGCTATCAGTACAGCAGCAATCACAGACCTCCTCTTGCTATTAATATACATTAAAAAGCCCTTCTTGTTGTCTGACACAGTGGCCAGTTTCAACTCTAACCGAGCTTTGATCCTTTGTGTCTTCTCCCTGCACACCCCAACCACAGCTCTGTAACCTTCCTGCAAAGCCTGACTTCACCTTTTCACACAGACTGAAGCTCTAAAGACACAGACTTCTTTTATCCAGAGCAAGATATTGAGGAGCAGGTAAGTCTTTCAAGAATTACAAATGCAGGCTAGCCTTAAATTGCTTACTTAGAAATGAAAGTTTGTCCTGTTCTCTGGGATCAACTGGAATACTGTGGCCAGTCCTGAGGGATATGTCCCAGCTTGGGTGAAGACTGCAGTAAGAGGGATAGCAGTTTATCTCCTTGCTGTTATAAATTATCTGTTTCCACAAAGATTCTCCAGTGTCATAGCACTTAAAAGACATAGATCAATGGATATCAACAACAGATGCTCAAGTCTTCTTTACTCTGCCAGTCACTAGCCTTGCTGACTGAGGGAGAAGTGCGCTCACATTAATCAGTGAAATGGTGGAGTCAATGAATCAGATTCAGTGATGCAGAGAAGTTTCCAGCACCTGCTCTGTTACCTACAATCATCTTTGGACAATCATCTCTCAGAAGTCTTGCCTTCTGGTCCCAATCAGGATGCATACCCTGTCACTGCTGGCATCATTACTTTCATCCATCTAAAGACTGAAAGGTCCTGATCTGGCATGGTTTACAACCTGGAGCTGTGTAATCTGCTGATGGAGCTTTAACGATGCATGTTAACTGCTGTCCTTTCAAGGGAATTTTTTCCTAAACAATAACTGACCTGCAAACATCAGCTTGATCACCTCTGTGCCACAGCAAACTCGTTGTGTGGGAACCCTGTCACCATGCCAGAATGGTCAACATTAAATACAGGAACCTGCTGCTGTCCACAAACCACAAATCCTGAGGATCTGATGATTCTCTGCTGCCCTGCATCGTATGCAGACTTGGTGTTTAGAGCTACACAAACCAACTGTCACAGTTCCCATTCCCATCTGGTAATGCTGCATGTGTTGATGCTCAACACATGATGGTGCAAGATGGAAGGCAAAGACACAAGGACAATAATGCAAGAAAACAATGACCTTTCTTAATGACTCAATTCCTCTGTGTTACTGAATTTACTCCCTGTGCTGTGGAAATGAATGGCAGGAAAGGGCAGTTTCCAACTCCTCCTTTTCTGCTCTCCAGATCCTTGGCTAGGTATTTGGACAATAAGATGCAGCTCCAGAGTTCAGTAGAGTCAGAGAGCCATGGCAGCATGATCCAGTAACCATTCTTACTTCTGGGATTCCTATTTGCTATCCCTGGCATAACTTTTTATGAGGGATGTGCTGAGCATTTCTGGAGGAAAGTTTTTCTCCTCAGGGTGACATTTCTTTTCCTGTCTGTGGTTTCAAAGTCACCAGTGTTTGGCTGTGGATCTAGCCTCACTGTCCTGACACTATGACCATCTGATTTGTGTTCTCCTTGGGCAGCTCCACTCTCACTATGGAAAATGTTCTTCAGAATTAAAATGTAAGATGCAATTTAGCCTCAATGTAGCACATTAACTATTCTTCGTGTCATTGATTCCAGAATTACCTGTTATTCAAAGAGATCATCAAGTTATTTGGCTTGATCTTCTATTACTGGATAGATTTCAGAGCCTTCTGAACTAAAACTGAGAATATTTAAGTCACAAGAGATGATTAGGTCCTTTGATGAATCATAGTTTTCAGAGCTTTGATAAAACCTATGGCTAAAATTATTTGCCTGAAGTATTCATTTAATTCAGCATGTGCACTAACACAAAGTGTTCCACTGTTTAACTTCTCCAGAGACTCCTTCCAACCTCAAACTCTTCTGGGAAAGCATGAAAGATGACCAGGAAAAAAAAAATAACAAAAAGCTTCTGGTTCTGCCTTGAATAAAATAGGCAAGGAAATCCATCTCACTCAAAATTTGAAATGAGATTAATATTTTGGGGTGAAATGGTTTGTGGAAGCAAAACACTCCTCTTCATCTACATGAGATCTGATTCTCTTTCACAGCATTCTGGCATAGTTCTACTGTTCACAGAATCATTAAGGTTGGAAGAGACCTCTAAGATCATCAAGTCCAACCATTTATAGCATTACACTCAATTGATACAAATCTGAGAGCACTTAGTGAATGCTGACTTCCTAAATCTTTTTCCATGTCAGCCAAAATAAGGTGCAATGAAAGAGAATATGAAGTGTGAAAAAGATGTCTCAAAAAAGAAACAAAGACTTTTCTCTGCCTTGCATTTCCTTCCTTCCTCCCTTCCTTTCTCTCTTCTTCCTCCCTCTCTTCTTCCTCCCTCCCTCACAACACAGCTTGGTTTTCCCATGCTAAACATCTCTCTACTCAACAGAAATCCATAAATTTGGACTTGTAAGGGATGTTTCAGCTCATGTATAACAACAAAAGACCTCAGAGAAAAACTGCCTGAACACATTTTACAAAGCATGGCAAGTACATCTAAACCCAGCTTTCCAGAACACAAAAGGAATCCCTTGCCATGAAGCTCTTCCTCTGGAATGGAAGGATGACTTGGGGTAAAGGCACTGTGCCACAATTCAGTCATTCCAAACTCCATGTCTTGGCTCTGACATTCTTATCATGCATGACCCTGGCCAAGTTGCTGATGGTTTATGGTTCCAGAGTCCATGATTTCTGAGGTGAAGAAGCTCCCTCTTCCCTTTTTGCCTTTGTTACGTCTCTTTGAATCCTGATCTTGTAGAACTGTCAACGTAGGCATTAAACTGTGGTTACAATCTTAGGCTGCAAGAGCAGAGTACTGAACCTGGCTGGAATTTGAACACAAGTGATACAAGTGTTGACAATAATTTCCATAAATTTCCTTCTCGCCTTTCAGATTATCTAAGAGCATTGCTGCTGTGTGAAGTCATTAAAGGAGTGTCAAAACGAATCGAGAACAGAGACCACAATCCTGAACGTTGTTCTGCCTGCTCAAACAGCATCATCCCCAAAACTATGGGCAAATAAAAGATCTATCAACACTTAAGAACCAAAGATGACAAATATTTCACTATGTGTTAAGCACTAAACGTTTCTTCACAGTGTTTTGTAACCCTGCATGAGTGTAACTGTCTCTTGATGACCAAGACACCCATCAGGTCGCATTACTCATTATGACATTCTTTCCAGTATACAGCTAAATACATTTAATGAATCACTTTGATCACTGAAAATTGCTGGTGAATTCTAATCAGGCTCTCTGTCACATGTGATATCATGCAGCCCAAACCAGGAGGCTCCTCAGGACTCCATTTATCAGAGAAATAAATACCTGCCATGGCAGATGTGATCTTTTTGAAGGGGGACATCACAGTCATGCTTGCTATCATGGCTGCTAGAGCAGGCTTTGGGTGGTGAGAGAGTGTTCATGCTGTACTAAAGAACTGGAGCTTTGGCCTCTGCTTGGTCTACATAAGAACCCATTCCCAAATTGTGAAGAGGATGGGCTGCTTTACACGAGAGGTGTGCTTTGCTTGGATCTAAGAATGGTCAGTATTTGTCAGTAATCCAGGGTCCTCTCCTTTTTCTCTAGATACGCTATTTACTCTCAGATCACTTCAGTGAGAGCACTCTCAAAGGCAAATAATACAGTATTACAGGAAGATATCTATTCTTCTCCCAAGTCTCCTCCTTTTCTCCCTCCCTGAAAAAACTCCCCCTAAACCAAGCAACCAAGCAGGAAGAATAAAGAGTACCAATTACTGATAGATTCAAATCTGATTTTTCTGGGCATGTGAATAGAAGGGTTAGCCAGCAGAGGGTTAGCAAAAGGGCAGGAGGACTCTGCCCTTGGTTCCACATGATGCTTCAAGGTAAGCCTGTCAGAAGGCAAACCCTGCTAACCAAAGCCATCAGTATTTTGATGGGTTGTGCCTTCTGCACAAAGGCTGAGGGAGAGAAACTGGTACCTGCCTTCCTGGCCACTATCCGTCTGAGCCCCAAGTAGTGCCTGCCACCTGCCAAGGAGAGGGCCAGCAGAAGAGACAAGCTCAGCAGCAGCTAGCCCAGAGCAGTGAAAGCAAATGGCCAAACACAGACCCCAAGCAGAGAACTTGAGCTCAGGGGGAGCATCAAGAGGATACACATGTCCAAACAGCACTGGAGTGACCACAGGGAATGTGGAAGACAAGCTACAATTTCAGGCAAATTTGGGTTTCACAGAAGACTCCAATAAACACTGCTTGGCACTTCTGAGGCCATATTTGCTATGTGCAGCCTGGAGCTACTTCTCTAAGTGTTTGCAATAAATAATGCAATTGTAATTAACACAGGATATAATAATTCTTATTAAATCTAAATTGAGTGCATGTTAGGGAACTTAAATTTGTAGTGCTGCCCAACAGGAACTGCCAGGAGTGGCAGCTTTAGCCCCATTACTCCAAGGTTTATCACTATGCAAAAACTGACCTGCTAAATGCCTCCCCTGGGTATGTGTAATGCCATAAAATTAAACACTGATTTATCACTTAAATAAGAGACATCAGAGATCATCAGGATGTTAAACATCAGGGATGGCTTGTTTTGCAAACCAGATTTAATGGCAGATCCAGCTGCTACTCCTCAAATGGAACTGGAACTAATAAACAACCTTTTTTCTAAACGAAGCCATTTCAATTGTTTTTTCCCCAACATTTTTTTTATACCATTACAATTTTGTTGTTTTTTTTTCCTCACAACACAGATCACATAGTAATGGAACAACCACCTCCACCCCTGCCCCTGACAGTGTCCTGTCTTCACTAAAGCAGCCCATTATTTACACAGCTGGTGGTGCTACATTAGAATTCATTTTTCTCCAAAAAAGTTAATGATGGAAGTTAATGATGATGATCATCTATCAGGCTACGTTTTCAGAAGGATTACAAGGGTGAGGTAAGTGACCTCAGATGTTTCAATCATAGAATTATTATAGTTGGAAAAGACTTCTGAGAGCATGCAGTCCAACCATCCCCCCAACACTCCCATGTTCACCACCAAACCATGTCCCCAAGCACCACATCTACATGGTTTTGGAATGCTTATGTTGAATTGTTGTTTTCTCGTCTGATCACTTAACTTCAGCATCTTGAAGAATCCAACTTCCTCTGCTCTGACACCATCTACAACCAATCTATGCCTTTCAAAAAATCCTCCATCAGATGGCAGCAAGGCACAAGCTTCTGTGAAAGGCAAAGCAGGAGGAGTGCTTTGCCTTTCTAAGGAAGTGTCAACAAACAGATCAGCTTTTTTCCCCCATCCATCTATCTAAACAGCAAAAGAATAGACAATTTTCTGCACTGCTACATCAGCTCTCCAACCTCTGTAGGCTGCTCCTGGTGAATGTGTCTGAAGCAACCTGCAACTCTTGTTGCTCAGGAGCTGCAGGTACCTTGCCAGGCTCTCCGCCCCTCCATGTTACCTAGCATTAGGAGGGCAGGAAGAGATGGTCAGTGGCTTCCCAAGAAGGATCACCCTTGGTCTCCTTGCTGCTTGCTTTAGAGCAGCTCTCCCTGTGACTACATGACCCTGCCTGCAGCATGCCTATGGGTCACTCTGCTCAGTGTTTACATCCCCCCAAGCACTTTGGGGAACTCTTTACCATCTCCTCTTCTCAGCACTTGAGAAATGGCAGCCTCCGTGCTGCCAGTCAAGCTTGCACTAGCTGCCTGCCAGTCTTTGAAAGACAAGAGTTATTTCTACAAGCTGCAAGCTCCGGGGCTAAGGAATCGGGCACAGTGAGTTCAAAGCCTGCTGAGATATCTCTGGTGACTGGCCAGACCTTGATTACTGGGAAGCTGCACTCCTCACCCACAGAAGGTGGGTGGATAATTGGAGTGCCACTATAGCTGAACAAATGAAGGCAGAGGGACTGACCTACAGCACAGGGTGATGGCTGCTCTGTTGTCATCTCCTGAGACTTCTTGCTCTGCCAGTAATACATCTTAGCTGCTCATCACTCACCCTCTGCCATGCTGCCCCCTGTATGGCACTCAATCATTCCTCATCTTAGCTTCAGCATTTTTCTTTCACTGCTTTCCTAGTGGCTTTCAACTGCTTATCAATACTTAAAGGGTGGGCATCAGGAGGATGGGGCCAGTCTTGTTTCAGTGGTGCCCAGGGACAGGACAAGAGGTGACAGGCACAAACTGATCATAGGAACTTCCAGCTAAACATAAGGAGGAACTTCTTTACTCTGAGAGTGGTAGAGCACTGGCCCAGGCTGCCCAGAAAGGTGGTGAAGTCTCCATCTCTGGAGACATTCAAATCTCACCTGGACACCATCCTGTGCAACCTGCTGTAAGTGACCCTGCTCTGACAGGGGCGATTGGATTAGACGATCTCCAGAGGTCCCTTCCAACACCTACCATGCTGGGATCCTGTCTGAAACCGTGTTTCACCATGCCTGCAACAACAACTGTGCACAGCCCCGGATGAGCACTTGTGCTTCTGCCCGCCAAGAACCACAAGACTCAGGAAAAACAGAATTTCTGCTTCCTTTGTAAAATGCAGAGATTTCATTCCTGAACAAGGACAAACTGATCACCTAGTGCTGTGCAGAAGAGGAGGGTCTGTGGCAGGTGGGTAGGGGACAGCTGGAGGGGAAGGAGACTGGCTGAGGCAGCAGGTTGTGTTCTCAGACAGCCTGCTCCCATCTCAGAGCAGAAGGAAGAGCTCCAAGCAGATTTCCATTCCAATTCATAATCTTCTTCCTGGGCTTCTCCAGTGGTAGGACAAAGATCCTGTCTGGATGGTTTCTCTGCATGAGACAGCCCAAACAGCAGGGAATTCTGTGGCTAGGCACGTGGGCACATGTGCCAGTCTGGTGTGGGAGCAAGAGTCACCCTCTGAGAAATCATACCTGGCACAGCATCTGCTCAGATCATAGCAACTGGAAGACTGAAGCTCAAGAGGTCTGTGCAGGCCACAGGAAGCATCCAAAAATAAAATACAGCCTTAAGGCTGCATGGGAGTTGTTTTTATTTCCTTTAAGCTTGAATTCTTAATACCAACAACCAATGGATTCAAAAGCAAACAAAGTGACATGGAATCACAGAATGGTAGGGGTTGGAAGAGACCACCAGAAGTCATCTAGTCCAACCTCACACATTTTCTGTCTTGTAAGGACCACAGAAAGCATCTGTACCATTCAAAAAGAACTTAAATGAGGGAATTAGCAAGCCAACAAGGGAATTAGTAAGCCAACTCGTTTCATTGTAATGGAAGGGCAGAAGAAAAATTCTAGATAGATGTTTTGAAAGCTTCCAGGATGGAAGAACCAGTCCAGAGAAATAAATATTCATCTGAATTCACAAGCCCAAACTATCCCTCTACATTGTAAATGAGATAAGATTCTATGCTGCCTCTATTTTCCCTACAGAGCTACAGTAATCGTTTCTCATTCATATTTTATTCTTTATCTCCAACAAACCACTGTGATGTTGTCCACTGGGGGCTGATGACATTTGAATAGATGGAGACAAAGCTGGTACAAAAAATGAGTGTGCAGAGAAAAAATACTGCATTGTAATGTGTGTTTCACAGCAGTGGAAACATATGGTCCTATAGCATACTCCAAACTGGTTGGGTAAAGTCAGCATTTTACTTAATGGCTATCCTAATTTTGCTTTATTTGATTTATTTCTTTATTCAAGACTATCAGGGTGAAATGTCAGTTACAGAAACCCTACACCTACTTTGACAATACCTGTTACAGTCCCAATCTTGAATTTTTAAAGCAAAAAACCTCCCCTATAATTATTTTGCCTTTTTTTCAAGCATCTTAATTCAGCTGTTCATCCTCCCTCCCTGCCATCCTCTCTCCAGCTGAGATGTTGATGCTCTCCTTTTGCTAGTGCCTCTACCAGGGCAGGAGAAGGGAATGCTTCCTGCATGTCCATCACTCCTTGTCACACTGCCACCTTCCTGGACCCATTCCTGGAACTGTCTAATGATCACAGAGTCCTTCTTCCTGAAAACAAAGATCAGGTGCTGTAAATGAGAGCTTGAAAACAGTGTCTAAATGATAGGAAATTAATCAAGGGTAGGGAGCAATTCTTTACTCAGAGGCTGATAAAACACTGGAACAGGTTGCCCAGAGAAGCACTGGGTGCTCCCGACTTGGCAATGTTCAAAACCAGAAATGGTTTCTGGTTACTATATTCACCATTTATTCTTTGACTTGCAGTATCCCAGCCCAAGGTTTTGTCTCGCACTTGAACTAAGCAGCTGGGGCACCACACTGGTGTAAACATCTATATGACCCCAAATAAATCATCTCTTCTGCCTGAGAGGGCTCAACATGAGGAGAAAGAAAAGCCTGCAACATACCAAATATAATCTTAAGAGTGTGAAGCTCTTCTTTTGGATTACAGATGGGTTACCTAAGCAGGCTTGAGAGAGATGAATCTCAGGTGGCACAACTTTTCCTTTTCCTATGAGAAAACAGTCTTATTAATGATTTCCAGGTCAATGATGAGTGGTGTCCCTCAGGGCTCTGTCTTGGGACCGGTGCTCTTCAACATCTTCATTAACAACCTGGACATGGGTATGGAGTGCATCCTCAGCAAGTTTGTGGATGACATGTAGCTGAGTGGTGTGGCTGATATGCCAGAAGGGCAGGATGCCATCCAGAGGCATCTGGATAAACTCGAAGAGTGGGCCCATGAGAATAAAATGAAGTTTAATAAGCCCAAATGTAAGGTCCTGCATCTGGGTAGGAGTAATCCTAGGTACAAGTACAGACTAGGTGAGGAACTCATTGAAAGCAGCAGTGCTGAGAAGGACTTGGGGGTCGTGATTGATGAAAAGCTGGATATGAGCCAGCAATGTACACTCTCAGCCCAGAAAGCCAACCACATCCTGGGCTGCATCAGGAGAGACATGACCAGCAGGTCTAGGGAGGTGATTCTGCCTCTCTACTCTNTTTCCAGTAACAGCAAAGAACATGATCTCTGGATAGTACGGCTAGAGTATTAGCTGCAAATTTGAGTAATATGTCTCCAGACAATTCAGCAGCACCTGTGATACCAAAACCATCTACGTATATTCCACACTTGATGTTTTTGGCAGCTTGATGGACTGCATGTTCCATCACTCTGACATACTGAAAGAGAACTCAATGTGACTCAGTGGAACAAGGAGCATTAGCTGCTGGGATTGAAGTTCTTCCTAAGCAATCACCTATCAATCCATTTCAAACTAAGCATACACAGACAGTTTGCTAATAACCTAAATTAAATGGGTTATCTGAATACCTCCAAGTCTTTATGATCAAGCAGAGATGTTTTATTTCCACTACTGAGCTCACATCTGTAGAGATGCCCAGGAATTGTTCACATTGAACTGAATCAGCTCTCTGAAGGTTCAGCACTCCCAGTAAACTCATGGAGGAGTTGCGCAGGTCCACATTGTTGGGCTACAGAACACAAGAGCTGCTGAACTAGGTTCAATATTACACTTAAATATGATATTCAGTAAAAGAATCTCAGTCAAATTACAGTATGAAGCTGACCACTGCTTGAGCTCTCTCCTCCATGCTTTAGAGAGGAAGGCATGTGCTCATAGGATTGCTTTCTTCCTCTGTCTTCAGCTTAATTTGCAATGCCATAATTCCATCTTGAATATGTATTTTTTGGCTACTTAACCTGCATTGATTGCTCCTTTTCCATTCCCCCTTCTTCTTAAAAAATAGCACTATCTTAAGGGGAAAAAACCGCATCACAAATTGCAAGTGTAAGCTGCTCTTATTAAGGCCCAAAAGATAATGCAGTCAGATCTCATTATGCATATAAGTTGGAAGGCATTCTATTTGTGTGCAAGAGATATTCATGAAGACAGCACATATACTGTCTCTCAGCTGAAGAAAAAGAGGCTGGCACCACCGCACCATGTTAATTCAGTGTCTTTAACTGCCTGCCTTTTAACTACCTCTCACTCCAATGGCTTTCCCCCTCTTATTCATTTTATCCTTATTATAAATGTATCAGACTTGTAAATATCCATGTTTGCTATGCTCACTTCTGATAACTGACTGGCTAGGGACAGTCCTTGGAAAAATGGGACACTGTGCTGCCTGACTGTTAGAAGGTTAGACAGATAGACTGCAAGGAGTGTAGTGCTGAGAGGAGAAGGAAATGAAGGAAGGAAAACAGGCTTAGGATTCAATATGGTCTGGAAAATAACATCAGGAGAATGGGTGGTTGGGGAGAAACCAGCTATGTGAACTGGAAATTACTGTCCAGTATGGTAACACCTACTATTAAGTTGATAGTTCCCAAAAACGCTGAGACAAAGCAAATTCTTCTCCTAGCAGCTTCTAAGACCTAGCAGCACAGAGTATTAAGAGATCTTAAGGCTAACAACTCCCATTTAAGTTGGTTAAATATTGTCATCCTAAATCCATATTGCATGTAGGAGGTAACTGATGCAAAAATCCAAACTATTTGCTTTGCCATCTAAGTCTATGTCCATGACAAAGCTGGGACCAGGATCCTCCAGGACCTTATCATCAATCTCTTCATAGCAATACCTCCCTTCCACCTGGCAGAGCAAAGAAATACTAGCCAGTAAAAAAAAAAAAAAAAGGAGATATACCTTGCCATAACCTCAGTATGAAAGCAAGCATCACAAATTAGAGCCATCCTAACACATTAGTCCTGAACTTTGAAATGTCAGCCTCATCCTAGTAACTCTTCAATGGAATTTTAAGTAAATAAAGGAAAGCAACTGACAAGCTCAACAGCCTTATCAACAGAGACTGTGCAGGAAGTGGAGGGATCAGGCATGGGTTATGTGAACAAAGCAAGAACTTGGTTATTTTCTTTTCTTTCCAAACTCCACAAGTACAAACAGTCTTTTCATTACATAGCAGTTATTGCAATGATTCACTTCCTAAAAGAAGTGCTGGAATCTCAAAGTAGAGCTGCCAGTGAAGACGGATGCCCATCTATTGCTCACAGAGTGTGATAGATGGTGGAAAACAGATTGCCTTTTGAAAGCTGATATTGTAGTAGTAAGTACTATTAGGAATAGAGACAAGCACCTTCTAAATAATAGCCTTGGCTAGAAGTCTAGCTACCACATGCAAAACATTACACCTACATGGAAGCTGGCTACAGTTTGGATTTGCCAGGGCACATGTAACTGCAGGACTGGGACACAGGTATCAAAGGATACAATTCAAGCTACAACAGTTCACCATATTCACGTATTTCATCCATACATCCCTTTTGGTTCTAACACTCCCTTTCATTATTTCAATGCATGTGGTGGCAATCACTGCTGAAATCTTTGAGTGCTATTGCAGTATCAGCAACTGCTCCTACTAAATAACTTCCTATCACTTTTATATTGCAACTCTGACACATGCCTGTGTGTCTAAGTAACCTTACACCAGTGCTTTTCAGTCTAATACTGCATAAATTTCTTCTGCAGTAGCTCCAGCTTGCTGCTACACAGCCCAAAGCCCCCAAATGCTGTATTTAGTAATACAGGCATTCATGACACTCTCTTTAAAGACAGATCCTTCCAAATGAAATGTTAGCTCAGTGCTTGAGCTCTCTGAACCCTTCATTCCTGAGGGCCTGACTTTAACTTCCCTCTAACAAACTGTAAAGGTAACTTGAGTGACATTGCTGGAAAACACAGCTCCTCTGTGATTCCTCCACATTAGCTATGATTTAGGTAGCTGCAGTTTGGCCTTTAGTAACCTACAATGGTTTTCACCCCAAGTGCAAACACATTTTACAGCTCCACAGGGGGAGCAAACATTACGCGTGCCACACGCGCTCTCACCTAAATGGCAATAAAAACTCCAGATTATATGATTAGGCAAAGGTTCAAGACCTTCAGTCCCCCAAGGCGCTTAGTCAAAAAGACACAGGAAGTGAGAAAGTAGTGTGGAAATCCTAGATGTTGATCTGGCATCTGCATGCCAGCAGCTTTGCCATTTCACAAAATCATCTCACACATCACAGTGAAAAGATTCTTTAGGGATTTCATTTACTCTATGACTAGAAATACCTGCTCATTTATTTTTTCACAGTTTTCAGAATCATAGAACAACCCGAGTTGAAAGGGACCCACAAGGATAATCAAGTCCAACTCCCATTTAGGCACAGGACAAACCCCAAGGTCACATGAGGTGACCAAGGGCATTGTCCAAGTGCCTCTTAAACACCACAAGATTTGGAGCCAGGACCACCTCCCTGGGGAGCCTGTTCCAATGCTCCACCATCCTCTGGGTGAAAAACTTTTCCTAACATCCAGCCTGAACCTCCCTCAGGACAGCTTCACGCCATTCCCCTGTGTCCTGTCACTGTCCACTAAAGAGAAGAGTTCAGCCCCCACTCCTCCTTCTCTGGTGAGGAGGTTATAAACTGCAATGAGATCCCCCCTCAGTCTTCACTCCAGGTGAGGCCACACCAGTGCCTAGTAAAGTGGGACTATCACTTCTCTCTCTCGGCTAGTGATGGAGTGCTTGATGCACCCCAGGATCCGGTTGGTCCTCTTGGCTGCTAAGGCACACTGCTGACTCATCTTCATTTTACTATCTATTATTACTCCCAGATCTCTCTCAGCAGAGCTGCATTCCAGTCTAACATTCCCCAGTAGGTAGGTGGTTTTTGGGTTACCCTTCCCCAAGTGCAAAGCCCAGCACTTGCTCTTGTTAAATTTCATTTGATTTGTGATTGCCCAGACCTCCAATCTATCCAAATCTCTCTGGAGAGCCTCACATACTCCAACGGAGTCCACAGCACCCCCCAACTTAGATGTAGGACTTGAAGGACTAGTAAGTAAGTTTGCAGATGATACTAAGTCATTTTTAAAGTAATTGTTGAAGATATTGAACAGTATCGGCCCTAAGATGGATCCCTGCAGTACCCTACTTGTCACCTGCCTCCAGCCTGAAATAACTCCATTTACCACAACCCTTTGGGCTCTATCTCTCAGCCAGTTGTATACCCACCTAATGATTTTTTTATCTAGCTTAATGTTCAACATTAAGCTAGATAAAAAACTAGGGGTTAACTATAACATTGACAGATTCCATGTTTCCAGTTTCTGTCTCATGATGCTGGGTATTGCATATCCCATCNCTGCTCAGCCAAGCTGGCCTTCTGCCTTACCTACTTGACTTCCAACATTTAAGGATTGCCTGTTCCTGAGCTCTCAGGAGATGGAACTTAAAAACTGACCAACTCTGATGCACCTCAGAATGTTCAAAAATTTTTTCCCAGGGGACCCCACTAAGTAGTTTCCTGAGCAACCCAACATCAGCTCTGCTCAGATCCATAGTAGTATTTTTACTAATAGTTTTGTTCCTATCACCAGAGATATAAAACTCGATTGCCTCATGATCACTAAGGCCAAGTCCACCTCCTATAATCACATCACTCACAAGGCCCTCTCTGTTAACAAGTAAGAGATCCATGAGAGCACCCATCCTTGTTGGTTCCTTTATTACTTGCACCAGGAAGCAATCATCTGGGTATTTTACAAATCTTCTACACCTATTAGTACCAGCTGTATGGTATTCCCAACTAACATCTGGCAAATTGAAATCTCTCATAAGGACAAGGGCAGATGATTTACTAGCAACCTTAACTCCTCAAAAAATATTTCATCAGTGTCTTCACCCTGACTAGGCTATCTGTAATAGGCTCCCACAACCACATCAGCTTTATTTGATTGTCCTTTGATCCTTACCCAGAGACTCTCAACCTTATCACAATCAATAGTGAGTTGGGTGCATTGCAGCCCCTCAGCTATGTACAATGCCACCCCTCTGCCTCTTCTACCCTGCCTATCTTTCCTAAAGACTTTATAACCATCCAGCACAGCACACCATTCACAGGACTCATTCCACGATATTTCACATAGTCCAACAATGTCATAACTCAGACTGGGCTAGAACTTCAAGCTCTTCCTGCTTATTCCTCATGCTGTGTGAGTTGGTATAATAACATTTCAAGAGTGACCCTTTACATTCGCTGTTCCTTGAATCAGGCAAAAGTATCTTACCTGTACTTAATCCTGCAAACCTTGAGGAGCCAACCCATCCCTCCTCATTATCATGTCTCATACTATCCCCTACCCCCTTCCAACCTAGTTTAAAGCCCTATCTATCAACCCTGCCAGCTCATGAGACATTACCCTTTTACCTCTGTGAATCAGTTGTTTCCCATTATATGCCAACAGACCAGGAGAAGAATAAATCTTCCCATGATCAAAGAATCCGAAGTTCTGACAGTGACACCACCATTGCAGCCATATATTAAGAGAATAGATCCTCCTATTCCTATCAATATTTTCTTCAGCAACTGTGGGAAGTGAGGAAAATACTACCTGAGCTCCTGATCCTTCTACTAAATGACCCAGGGCCCTGAACTCTTTTTTAATGGTCCTTAAGTCACTCACCTCCAGATCATCAGATCCAGCTTGGATAACTATAAGAGGATAATAATCTATGCTCCTCACCAAACTAGGGAGTTTACTTGTGATAGCTCTTACCTTGGACCCAGGGAGGCAGCAGACTTCCCTATGGTTTGAGTCTGGTCATCATATCGGGCCTTCCGTTCCCCTCAGGGTAGAATCACCAATGACAATAACTTGTCTTTTCTTCCTTACAGAGGTAGTACTAATGCAAGTTGCAATCTGTCTTATCCTGGGCAACTCTTCTAACACAGAAGAGCCTACATCTCCATCTTCCTATGTTAACCTGTCTTGATCCAGGGCCTGATCTCTATTATATGTAGGCAGTGTGCTTCCACTCTCAACACTGACCTTCAAAAATTAGGTGGTTTTTTTATTTGGTGAAAAAAATTCCTTTTCTTCCTATCCTTTCCAGTCCTATACACATGGCACAGAGAAATATAGGTAACTTATTTCTCTCTGGCTCAAATAAATAACTGCCATTAAATACAGATTGCCACAAATTTGGAAACTATGTGATTGCTTTGCTCGGAGTTCACCACTACCATCCACAAATAATTGAAAAAGAAAAGGCAAAGGCTATAGAATTCACTAAATTAACATTTCCTATCTACTACTGCCCAAAAGAGTGCTTAAATCCCTTTGTGCTGCCTAAATCCTTTCAAAAAAATGGATGATAAAACTTTGAAATGCAATGCAACAAGTGATGAACTATGGCTCACCACTGCTTTAGCTTCAAATCCCACAACCCCAAATTTCCTAGCATCCTCAGGTTTTATTTCCTTACTCCTATTTATAATCACATAGCAAAATTAAAGGCAAAAAATTTTTGCAGTATTTCAGCAAAGAATTAGTAAATTTGTTGTGGTTTTGAGATGTGCCCTGCGAGGAGCAGGACAGGTATGACAAACAGCTCTGAGCATCCTCTCCTGAACACTGGACTGCAGTATCATAAATTAAAGCAGCTCCAGAGAGTGCTCCTGCTCACATCTCCCTGGGAAGCTCTTCCAAAGCTCCAGTTAAATGTCCCTCAATTCCTCTCCTGCCAGGCTCATTTGCAGGCTTCAAAGAGAGCAGCAGGGATGCAATACAGACCTCCTAAGATCTTCCTTCTAATACTCCTGTCCTATGGCCATTTCCCTCCAAGCATGGCCCCAAACTAAGATCCTATTATGAGAAGAAAATGTGAGTTCCTTATCCTGAGATAAGTTAACAAAATAATAGTTCTGAGTACAAGGCTAGGATTTACTTGAGCTAGGCCTGAAATGGGGAGCTTGTCCAAATATTTGCCTAACTTTTTAGAGCAGTACATATCAAAACTGCATTCTACTTTACATAAACACCATATGAAATGTGGAATACTTTGGGATTATATACATAATTTTGGTATTTTCACTCTTGCTCTACTTTAGGTGTATAATGCTCACAGGCACTTACTCCTTGTAAATGCTGCAGGGAATGTGACCTACAAGTTGCATTAGAATATGATTTGGACTTGCCCCATTTGATTAATGTTTTGAGTAAAAATTCAAAGTGCTTCCCCCTCTGCTCCCCTGAGAAATGACTTTATAAAATGGCAGTTTGGAGCATGTTTGCTTCAGAATCTCCATATCAAATGTGCTCAGTTGTACAGTTGCAGTGCATAAGAATACAAGAAAAGTAGAAGTTTTTATCCCAAACAGTCAGCTGAAAGCCAAACTTGAGGAAAAAAAAGTCTCTCTCCTTCTTTGCATCAAACAAGTAAGGAAGAATGCAGAAATAATTCAGCCCATACTTAACACTGGTGCATTTCTAAAGTTTCCCATTTATCCATCCACTGTTGCTGTCATCAAAATACATAAATAAATAATGATAAAAGAGATTCACAAGCTTGGTGTAAATAGGTAATTCCTGACTCTGGAATAGTCCTGACAAACTGCTCATTGAAAAGATGCAAAATGTTATTACCTCAAACAATTCCACAATACAAATCATTTCAAACACATTGTGATTCCGGGGCCAGTATTCTCCTGCAAGGAGGAGGTGGAAAGGGAAGGAGAGGTGCTTTGAACAACCCCTCACAGTATCCCTGATGAGGACAGAGCTGAAGAGATACAATTGCTCAGTATCTAACCAGCTTTTTCTTCCTTTCTTATTTTTTTTTGACTGAATTCTTTCCTGCATTTTTTATGGAACACCATTTCCTACTTTTGTTCCCAGAAGTGAAGGACACATTCTTAGGGTATAGTGGCTCCTGGCAAGAGATGAAATCTTTTACTTTGAACTCCCTACTTGACAGTCTTTAGATACTCTCCTCACATCTAACAAACAGCAAGGTTTCCACAGGTTTTCAGCTCCCTCTCTCAAAACCATAAGCAAGCTACACTCTGGTGAAATGAGAAGTGAGCAGCGGGGATGCGCTAAGGAATTATAAGCCTTGCTTCCTTCAGGTGGCCCAAACAATGACCTATTTCTCTGCTTGCCTGAGCCTGCAACAAATGTATCACATTCTACCTAGAAAGTTGTTTGCAATATATTAAATGGATTCCCAATCATATCTCATATTCATAAATTCACACAAATGTCTTACTGTCATTTCCCAAACTGTTTTTTTTTCCTAGAAGCCTTTGATAAGGAAGGTGCTACTGTTCTCTTTCTTTACGAGGAATGATCAACTTTCACAAATTAGAATGAAAATTAAGAGTTTGTGGTCATTCTTTTCAGTCCATGCACTTAAATCACAATGACAACAATATCGAATTGTTTATCATTGAAGGTGGTAATTAAGCATATGCACAAAAGCAGGGACATTTCAGCATGATAACAGCTTACAACAACAACTTCACAACCTGTGTTTGAAGCTATTAAGATTAAAAATGTATTCCAAGTTCCAATTTTAAATTGCATTATCTGATTAGGCCTAGTTTAATACTAAGATGAGCAAAACAAAATGCAAAGTGCCCAAAGCTCAGTATGGAGGAGGTTTGGATTCAGCCCATTCAAGTGCTGATTTAACTCCTTAACCCAAAGGCTTTGGTGAGGAAGAGCATGGACAGCTGGAGAAAACCTGGAGTTGGATGCTGCAGGCAGGAACTCCATGGTTCAGTGGCACAGGGGTAATAGGCTGATGGTTGCTCTTGATCACAGAATCATTAAGGTTGGAAAAGACCTTTAAGATCATCAAGATGAGGCCTTTTCCAACCATCATGTTTCCATGACCTTTGCCTCACTCCTTTCTAGGGGTGAAAGTCCTCTACTTACTACTGTGAGGAAATATTTTTGCAGTTACCTCTGCTGAGAATGACGCAAGATAAGAAGATGCTTTCAGAAGGAGTAGTGTCCACCTGTAGTAAAATTAGAGTTTGGGTAATTATAACCTGCCTTCCCAAATTTCACTAGCAGCTTCATGATATTCCTCTGGCTTTAAGAATGTTGAACTCTGTATCCCACAGCACCATAAGTCAGCAGCAAGTAAACTTGTTGGTATTCAAACAAGAGCCTCAGAATGTTTTGGGATCAAACCCACAACTTCAAAGTACAAAAGTACAGCTATTATATTGCTAAGACTCTAAAAACCTCATGGGCTGCATTATGATTAATATACTTTACATTTCATTACATTACATATCTTATAATTCATATTGCACTTGAGCATCTGGCATATTTCACAGAGCTTTTGTGTGTGTGAAAAATAAAAATACTTATTAATCTACACTTTGCACAATGGATGCTGAAGTTCATTTACTGCAAACACTTTCATAGTAGAAACTATTCTTTTAAAGCATTTAAATTTTTCCCCCATTAAAATACTGACAACTTACAGTCTTCTATCTGAAAGGCTGCCAATGAGACTTTTTTCATGTATTCACCCATCCCAAACTAAAGCAAAACAGCAGCATAGCACTGAGATTTCCATTTCCACTCAAAATCTGAATTTCAACAAGTTTTAGTACAAATTTGTATTTAAAATACATTCTTGAGCAGCAGCAATTGAAGAGAGGGATTTGGATTCCAAAAGCTGCGTGCACAGCAGGGCTAATAGAGCCATCTCCAGACACATTGTCTCTGCTGCCTGATGATCTGCGAGTTCATTTGATGAGGAAATGGCACGGCTAGAACTTGGCATTTTGAGACTTTCAGACTCAGAAGAGTCCTGAAGGTGATTCCTTGTGCCAAGAGCAAGGCTGAGAACAGGACAAGCCCTGGCACAAAAATATGAGCTCTGCTTTGGAACCACAAGCAGCTGTTTCTGCCTTCACTCTGCTTCCAGCTGTGTATTAGCATCTATTTGATTTTATTTCATTTCATTTTTTCCCCAGAGGTCAGGGACTGTTCAGTCACTCCTGGTTTAGTCTCCTGTAAAACAGAACAATATTGATGAAAACGCCTACTGTGAGAGCTAACAGCAGCAGCATTTCAGAACTCTGCTCTAGCTCTGCTTTTTCTGCAGAGATGCTGTGGGTCATTTGTGTTTCTGAGGTGCTTTTCTGGACACGCTCCTTGCAGAAACAGTCTGATGCTCTTCAGACTAGAAAGTCAAAGGTTTGTAGTGCTGCCTGCTGCTAGCAGGCAGGTATCTCCTATCACTTATTTGGGCCCCCTAAACTGGGAACCTCCTGGCACCAGTACATAGTATCAGGAGTACTAGGAGTATTAGGTGACCCTGCCCACAGAGATAACACTAGGGAAGAGGCACCACTGGAGGGGTTCTCCTTGCTGGTCCCACTGCCTGCTGTCCCACTCCAGGGACGGTCTGTGCTTAAAAGCTGCAGGAGAGCTCTTCCTGTTCAGTTTATTCCAATGTATCTGATAATCTAATTTCTCTTCATATGTAACAGGGAGCATGCCTATTTGTCCTAGCTGAGTTTATTTATAAACCTGAGTTTATTCATTGCCCACTCAGCTATCTAATTAGCTCCTCAGCTGAGTCCTTCAAGCTGTGCTGTGTACATTGGGAATGGCTCTGGGTTTACTAATGAATTAAATTTTGTGAAGCTCCTTGATCATAGCTCAGTCACTATGAACTACTGACAAGGGAAAGGGATCTGGAGGGCCCCTGGCTTGCTGCCTGTGATGATGCTTGCTTGCCTAAGTCTCTTCAAGAGTAAGAGATAGGGGATGAGGAACAAGGTGGAGAGAGAAATCCACAGAATAAACCACCATTGCTCTAGAGATCTACAGGGAAAGGTCTTGTATAATCCTTCTCCCTACTATGCATATTTAATATAGACAGAGTTCAGAATTTGAAACCACAAGTCACTATTATCTCTTTCTCTAACTGCTTCCTTGAAAGCTGCTCTCATGAAAAATATTGCTCCTCTGGAACTAGAGCAAATCAGATGATGAGAGTTGACATGCAGGCATATAACAATGCTAGAATTCGCTGCTTGATATTGTCAGGCTGAAACCTTCATGATTCTGCAAGCTTAGCTAAGGCTTTCCAAGTAGAGATTACTGTAAGCTCCCAACAGTAAACTGAGAGAATTGCCTTCAATTGCTTTAATGAAGAAAGAAAAAGGAAAAAATTTTGTAAAGCAAAGGGTTTTCCACTCATGCCCTTTCAATTCGAAGTTAAAACCTTGACTAAAATTTTCAGCATTTTCAAATTTCGTCTGTTTTGCCTTGAAGAATCAAACAGGCACCTCACAAAATTTTTTAGCACGAAGAGGAAGACTGAAGAGGAATTGCAACCTTTCCTCTGAAACCTGCTCTCTAAATACTGCACTGATGGCACTTCACAGGTTGCAGCTTTCCTTTGGAAGCCGGCATATTCAAAATTAAATGCAGAGATTACTAAATACAGAAATTTAATGGTGCAAGGTCTCCATAGCATCATCAATGGAAAAGGGAGTAAGGAGGCAATTCTTCATGTTTCTCTCCCAATTTTCTAGCCTTCCCCCCCCATATTTGCAAGTTTTTCCAAAGAAGAGAAAGGTCAGAAAAATCTCTAAAAAATACTTAGATAAAAGAACTAGGAGGCTAATTCTTCCCACATGATATTGATCCTATTCTCTCAAGCTATTGTTATATTCCCTCTCCCCAGTTTAGACTTCTGATCACTTGCCCAAAACACACAGCTTTGCAATCCTGTGTTAATAGGGAATAAAGATGTTCCTTTGGGGATCACATCATAGATCCACAAAAAAAAACAACAACAAACCAACAACCCACATCATCTCAAATGAGCTGCTGCTTCTCAAAGAGGAGGATCAGGGCCTTTAGGAAACCCTGGCAAGCACCAACTGGGATGTGACAGACACCAAATACTCTGTGTATGTACCTAGAATAGAACTTGAGGACACGAGAGTTGTGAACTGAAGCTGACAGAATGCAGCCCCACAATTAAAGGATGGGGAGAAGAACCTGCAGGATGAGAAATCACTATGAAGTGCAGCTGTGACTGTGGAATACATCCCTGACCTGCCTTTTTCTTCAACCATCAGACAAGAGTTCAACTACTTGAAAACCTTGTCTGAAGGCATAATTAGAGTTAACTTGGCTCACTAGTAGAAAGATCAATGGTGCAAATATAACGAGGATCAAGGGTCTCCACCTTCTTCTCTGTTTCTCCATCTTGGTGGTTAGGCATTTCTTAGGGTAACCGAGAGCTGCTGTGTGGCAGCTGTTGGGTGCTGGGAGGTTAGATGAGCTCTTTCTAACTACCTATCCTCTACCCTGCTGCCACTCACCTATGTCTAAGAGAGATGAATTCGCATAACTTACACATTGGGATGAAAGAGACTGACCTCCCTGCACCTCATCTTCAATCATTTTTTGCCTTTTTCTGTTCCTTCTGCTCTTTAAATGTCAGCCAGTGCTGCAGGAATACACAGGCCAAAAGTATTACAGGGAGAGAGAGTTCCACCTAAAAAAATTGAACATAGATAATTTCCTCCATTTTATACCTCCTTTATGAGATTATTCAGGCTTAGGGGAGTCAAATTTAAAGGTGATCATAAATTTGTGCATGTAATTGACAGGAATCCTGAAACTTCTCATTCCCCAGTTTAGGCTCAGGTTCTCCTGGTTCCTTATTGCTCTACTGACATCTCATCACTTCTCTCTACAGCGTGGGAATTGCTTCAGCCTTCCATTCCTAGGTGTTGTCTCCTGCACAATTGCTTTTCTTCCCTTGCTCTAGTTAAGTAGTAAGATACTAATATGCATTACAATCACATAGATTGCAAAATGTTTGAAATGATAATTACAGCATAACTTTAACAAGGTTTGAGCTGAATCTGAACAGCTCCTGTATGTCATCTATCAGGCTAACGACTCTCTGCTTGGATTCCCTGGGAACTAACAGACAATCCTTCATGTGAAATGCTTCAGATCCCTCTTTTTTTGCATGGAAGAAGATAAAATTAACCTGGAATATCATCATAATGATGAGGGGAATTTGAATAAAATTAGCTCTTAATTGCATTTGAATTCTCTATCTCTGAACATAAAGCTCATAACTCCTCTGTGGAGCTTCACCATTCCTTTCTTTTACGATCGGTCGGAGGATTGATCCTGGCCATTGATTGCCATCTGTTTTCATTACTTCAGCAAATATGGAAAGAGAGCTAAATTTATGAGTGCTCTGAAATCTGAATGAACAGCCTTCTACAGTTTATACCAACATACACACTTAGGTAGAACTGTGAGACTTCATTATTAGCAGGCAGTTTGATTCCCATCTCAAACCAGGTAAAATGTTTCTGCAACTGCTTCACATTTCATGATGAATCTGGGATGTAACTTGTGGAACTGTATTATTCCTCATACCTAAATCCAAACACATCCTAAATACATGTGTCAAGCATCTATTTCCCCTCAAAAGAGATGCTCAGAGCACACTGCTTTCTTGTCCTTAAGGAAAAGTCTCCAGGCAGTATACTGTATTCCTAATAAAAATACACACGAAATTAGAGTCCAATCCTGGGCTCCCCCATTCAGGAGAGACAAGGAACTACTGCAGAGAGTCCAGTCCAAGATGTTGAGGGTACTGGAGCATCACTGGGAGGAGGAAAGGCTGAGCGCACTGCGGCTCTACCCTGCTAGAGAACTGCCCTTGTTCACAGGTTTAATGTGGAACTGAAAACTGCACTGTCGAATAGTGCTATTTTTTCCTGAAACTCAGGTGGTGTCATCAAAAAGCAAGTTCAGGATGTTGAAAGCACAAGAGCAGTAATGATGAACTACGGTCAAAATCCCTGAATAAAATCCCTCAAGGTCTCTTTCCCCTAAGAACACACAGGTACAGTCCCACACACATGCACAAACACAATCATGCACTGAGGTTAAAATCCAGTTTTGATTTGTTCCTCAATTTTTGTCATGGGCAAGAAGACTTTTTTTCCTGTCAATGCAGCTTCTCCATGAACAATGCTGATCCTGCTCTTCATGCAAACTCCCCTTCCAGAGAAGCAGAGGCAAGGCAGCTCCTTCCTCCTGGTCATCTGGGAGATTAAAGATAATAGAAGCAAAACGCAAAAAATGATTCATGGCTCAGGAACTGAAGTCTCACTGACAGGTAAAAACTGTACACGAGAGGGGATGGAGAAAACATAAATTTGAGCTGTGTGAGAAACACCTCTCCCTTAAATTCTGTGTTTGCTAGGCAGAAATGGGACAAAAGGAAAAAGAACTACTCAAGGAGAAAGGCAAATCTAGAGCAGAATACTCAAGTATGTTCCCCTCTGGGCTTATGAAGAACAGACTTGAAACAAAATCCTTGGAAGTCCTTGAGAAAAGGATAGTCTGAGCAGGTTACAACTACAGGAGCTTTGAGAACATCAGTATTTTCCCAAGGGGAATGAAAGAAAGTCTTGAAAAGGTGCCAAAAGTCACAAAAGTAATTTTGATTTAATACAATTATTGATGAAATCTCTGTAGCAATAGCCCCAGCACAGTAACCTAAGCTCTTCAATTTGGTTTCAGAACAAATTAGGAGAATAATTTTTGCAGCCTTGATATACCACCTCAGGCTAAACTTAGACAGAAAGAAAACCCCAAATCGCAGCATACTTCTGTCCTTCTCTAAAGGGAGAAGCTTGAGGTGTCCCTTTGGAATAACACAGAGACGGACAAGATCTTTCTATCACTGGTTGGACACAAGGCCAAAGGCACCAGGGCTGCATTAGTCCAACTGTATAGGTCTGTAAAGGGAATTTAATCATAGAATCACAGAATGGTTTGGGTTGGAAGGGACCTCTGGAGGTCATCTAGTCCAGCCCCCCTGCACTGGGCAGGGACATCCCCAACTAGATCAGGTTGCCCAGAGCCCTGTCAAGCCTCGCCTTGAATGCCTCCAGGGATGGGGCCTCAACCACCTCCCTGGGCAACCTGTTCCAGTGTTCCACCACCCTTGTGGTGAGGAACTTCTTCCTAATGTCCAATTTAAATCTCCTCCTCTCCAGTTTAAAACCATTGCCCCTTGTCAATGTCCCAGGCTCATATAGCAGTGGCCAGGAAGGACAACTTCAACATTTGCCCAAAATCCTTGCCTGATCTTTGCATGGAATACAATGCCCAAGCCCCACTGAACCCACATGCTGGTTAGACACCTCTTCTCCAGAAAACTCGGTAAGCCTGCTCTCCTGCTAGGTGACCACTCTGAAAAATCAGGGAGTATTTAGAAAGCATTCCTCAACACTGAAGTAGCAAATGGCAGAGACAGCCTGGATATTTAATCCAAAGGACAAGACGGGCCTCAGGCAAGACTGATGGGATTTTTTGCCTTAATGATCAGATGAGTTTTCATCATCCTGATAGAACACAGCAGCTTAAGCAATTGTTTAGAGAGGGAATAAGGCTCCTTTTTGCTGAGGACTTTTCAGGATGCAAACAGTGCTTTGCGAGGTGCAGTTAAATATGAAAACCACTTCTGGAACACAAAGATGGATAATCATGCATGGCCAACTTCTCTGGTTTTATTTCCAACAATAGTCACCATCCAAGCTTGCCCAGAGCAGCCTTAATCAGATCATAAATCAGGGGAATAGAAAAATGAAATGGTTATTTGTGGAATCAAAATAAAATCTATATTTCTGAAAGAACCACCTAGTGATTTCTGCCACAGGAGAACAATTACCATTCTGCAATGTGCACAACATGCCTAATGTTCTTTGGTTTCTATCAAAAAAATGGCACTGACGTGAATGATATTCAGATTTACTTTGGTCAGCCAAGTGAAGGAATGGCTAATTGTTGTGGTCCCTATTGATTTAACTGACTCTTTAAGAATTGGATGGGTATAGGAGGAAGCGAACTGCATGAGATACCACACATCTTTGCTTTCTTTACTCCTCCTTGCTCTGAAAGAGGAAGCTTTCAGCTCTGTCCTTACAGACTGCCAAGACCAGAGGCATAGGTACAGCTGTGACTGGGCCTAGGTGACATGTCAGGGTCTCTAGGTGTTACACAGAAGCAGCTATAAAGTGTGTGGCCAATTGTACTGCAGTTCTGATGTGACAATATGGCCCTTCATGTGCTGCAAGACATCCCTGGACTGTGGGTTGATACATCACATGCCATGGCCAACACTCAGGGCACTATAAGATGTCACAGTACTAGCAAGCTCTACAACCACTATGAGAAATCCTTCTAAGTAGATAAATTCTTTATTTCACCATTCAGGCACTCATCTTTTTTTCTTTTTTTTTTTTTTTTAAGGAGCTTTTCCTAACTGCAAAGGACTGGAGTTTATATTATCTCCTGTGAGAATACTTATTACCAGCTTTCTGACAGTAATGCATGCTCGTACAAGTAAATTCAAATTTATACATGGCAAAAGTTGGTGGTTTTGTTTTTTGTTTGTTTGTTGTTTTTTTTTTTAATTACAAATCATCTCTCTAAAGTTCAAACAGAAAAATCAATGAATCAGGATGGTAGGAATATCCTGTGTCACTCAGTCACACTCTAATGAAAGTTCCTGCTGAAATCAGATTTCATTTGTAGCGATATTTAGACTCATGCTTTAGAGACTGATCTTCCTGGCAGAACTCACAGAATGGTTTGGATTGGGAGGGACCTCTGGAGGTCATCTAGTCCAACCCCCCTGCAGTGGGCAGGGACATCCCCAACTAAACCCTATGGCAACCTGGTATTCCCAGGTGGTCTCCCATCCAAGTACTAACTGGACTCAATCCTGCTTGGTTTCTGAGATCAGACAAGATTGGGCCTTCTAAGGGTGGTATGGCCGTCCCCAGACTGAGGATATGAGGAATAGAGGTGCAAGGAAGATACTATTCCTTATTTCTTACTCATCACTTCTAAGAGCCTCTCACAAAATCTTTGTCTAACACAGCTGAGAAACAAACTGACCTGTGACTAGTCAAACAGCAGAATAAACAAGCACCAAATAGGCAATGTGACAGTTTGCTAACACCCCATGACATTTGTTTCTGCTCCTCAGGCAGCAGATCCATGGTTGGAGGGATCATTCACACAACCCAGAAGGCCCATGAGCAGAGGAAGAGGCTAAGGACATTGTGTTGTATCACTCAGCAATGGCCCAGGGTTTTGAGACACTGGACTTGGACCAGAAAACTCTTTTGTATTTCTGAATGCATGATTTCCTCTCTGCTGGGATTAATCACTTCAGCTCAAGGCAGGGATAATGGCATTGATGTGCTTTATATAGCACTTAGAAACACACAAGGAAGCTTGTAGCTGTAGAGGGGCAGAGGAGAAGGACCCACCACACTCACCCCTGTCATGCCATGAACCAGGTTCTTCAACCTGCACATCCTGTGCCTACCCATTCAATACTTCATCACTGAAGCCACCAAGGCTGACTTACAGCCCTCTTGACCAGCAAATGGGAATGGATTTTGGATCCCTTACAGATCATGCTGACAATAGTTACTGTATATTTAACCAGGCAAATTTCCCTAACATCTCCTGTAACAGAATGGCCTTCAAATCCAGAGGACGACAACAACACGTGTGCCAACTGCAAATAAGTGTGATTTACAAGTGCCTTAAGGAGCTGTTCTGCCTTTGGTGGTGAATTTCACCTTCTCAAATCCAAAACAGACTGAAGGAAGAATACAGTGCTCACTGCATCCCAACAGTTTGTGTGTAAAACCTGGAAAGTTATCCATTACCCTTATTTCCTCTCTCACCTGCTGATCAAACACCTTCTGCCAGCACTTAGCTTGGAAATCAGGCTCCTCCCCAAACCTCACAAAGTTTCACATGGGAATGTCTAGCCCTGATAAGGTCAACACTTGATAAGAATCCTTTCAAACTTCACACACCTTTAAACAAAGTTTACGGTGACAAGTTTTGCCATAATGCTATCTTTATCCCATAACATTTTGCATAACCATGATGATGACACTGACAAGAGCACTCAGGAGAAGCACAGATGTTGAGATGTTCTTATGCAATCTTTATTACTGCTTACATCTACCCAAACTCAGTTGACTAATCAAAGTTGCCAAATTTACCATAAACCAAAGACAAATATTGTTATTTTAAGTGCAGAGATGAGCCATGATACCTGCAGTTTTATAGATCAAGTATCTCAAATCACATCATGCTTTCACAGACCAAAGTCTCTGAGTAGACAGCCACGTCTCTAAATGTTCAGGAGGTGTCTACAAAGAACCCAATTCCAAGTGTAGTTTGCTTTCTACCCAGGTGTAAGTGGAAGGGAACAGCCAACTTACGATCTCCTTGGCAGCGCACAGGACCCACTGAGATCTTGGCTTCAGAGCCAGGCCGGTCAATGTCTCCAACCACCACCTGACTCACTGGCAGGTGCTCTTTGTAGGACAACAGCCCAGTGTCTTTTCTCCTGAATTAGAGAGAGAAAAAAGAAAAGAGCTGTGAAATCTATCCAAATAATGTCCTTGATCATTGTTATTGTTCAAAGAACTAAGCATCAAAAGAACAGGCATGCAACAATTTTAAGAGCTTGTTTTGGGGCCAGTCCTGAACCCAGCTGGGCTTGTGTGGCTCTCCCTGGTTTCCAGACTGCACTGCTCCAAAGGAAGAATATAGGGAGAAGGAACCCGCAGATGCTGCTCCTGCAGATTGGGCTAGGTTGGAGCAAACTACTTCCCATCCCCAGACTTCAACATCATTTACAAGGGTATCCCACTCTCCATCCTCAGACTTCAACATCATTTACAAGGGTATCCCATTCAGCAATTTGGAGAGAGGTGCTGTAAGAAAAGGGAAAGGACTTTCCCTTTAATAAAGAAAAGGGTGAGTAACAAAGCCAGGTAGGTAGACCTTCATCTTCCATCCCTGCTGAAGATCTGGATCCATGGGACCTAACCCCTTCTAATAGAAGATAAATGTAGGTCATCACTTCACTCCTTCTGAGGCTGTCCTCTGGGACTGCCTTTCTCTGCTGATTGTGACTCTTTCAAAGAGCCCTCTAAAATGGACGTGTCTATTTAAAATAAAGGATTCCTCAAAGAGTGGTTACAAGAAAGCTACTGGCACTGCTCTTCATTCCTTCCTCTCCCACAGAAAGAGCTAATATTTCTGCAGCTCCAAATCAGGATGTCAAAGGGCAGCCCTATCCCTTTCACCAGCAGCTTTAACCCCCTTTGAAGGGAATGAAAAGGAACAGCTTTCTCCATCTTTACTGACCACGTTTCTACTCATTTCCATTTTTTATTTATGCTTTCAGTGATATGGTCACTTTAAAGCTGTTGCCATGACAATAAAACTAGATTTTAAGAGATTTCTTTTTTCAGAAACAGCCTTATTTTCTGATAATTGCCAACTTAACTCCTCACTGTAGGAAATGCATTCTCCCCTGCACAGAAGCTACTGGGGACTGGGGGCACTGGACTAAGAGCTGAGATAAATACACTCAAGAGACCAAAAGTGGCTCTGTTCTGCTCTTCTAAGGCACTTGCAGTTCCTCTCTGGACATACTAATCAGCACTGACGAAGTCTAGAAAAGCTATAAATCAAGGACTTGATTATAATGCTTAACTTTGTTCTACACCCCTAGAAAGTATCACAGCTGGAACACTCCATTCCTGCAAGTGATAATGCTGCTGCTTGTATTTAAAGACTTTGCACATTAAGAGGGTGGAGAAAGTCTCTGAAGTTCTTCCTCACCAAAGAAAATTCCCTGAAGGGAATAAAGACTGAATTCAGAGTGTCTCATATTCCTATTAATAGCCAAATGAGAGATGAATGAATCTGATCAAATCCTGTAATTATTACCAGGAGATATTGATAAAATTTCAGTGTAATTTTTTATTCCTATATATAACAGCCTGCAAAGTGCTTCAGGGTGCCTTGGAATGAAAGCAGCAGAGAGCAGTGTAAGATTTGTCTTTGTTTTGATGATGATCATCTCCTTACTCTTTACAAGCATTCTCAGGTATGGAAAAAAGAAATGCATTATGCAGATATCAGTAAATGACATAGTCAAAGTAATAAGATTTGGTGTCACTATTATTTATTTGTGTAATGATTCTGCACAACTAGACCTCTGCTGCTGGAGTCAATCTGTTTTCTCCAGTTTTGTTAGACACAACTTAAGTATAAGCCCAGTCCTACAGAGGAAAATCCATCAAGAATGTACTAGAAGGAGGAATGGAATTAAATTTACAAGATGGTCCTACATGAGCTGAGGAACTGGAATTGTTCTGAGAACACAAAACATCTACTGTTGAATACATATTTATTAGTAGTGGTCTGAAGAAAACAAGCTCCCATGTATTCCCATTTCTAATGTATAGAATTGTCCACCTCTTCCCAGACCCAGATTTTCACCAGGCAAGCACCTCTGCTGTAATCCCTGAATTTCCATAATCTATCTGAGAGAGGTCTCCACAGGTTGGGTCCAGCTAATATCTGCAGGTTAATGGCTGTAAAAAACACAGTGAAGGGTACAGAGCTGCCAAGTATTAGTATTTTCTTTCTTCAATAATAACCTGGCAAGAATTTTATTTATATTAGAAGTGCTAAGAAGAGCTAATATAACAGAGATTTTAATGAAGAATGCAATTTTGGCAGCAGCCTTAATAATCTGGAAGTGAGGTAGCTGGAAATAGGCAAGTTCTAATTAACAGGATTAAACCCAGGGCAAACAAAAGCTAGGATTAAAGCAAAACTAGTTAACTTTGGAAAGCTTTGGAATTAACTTTGTGGGCATCCTATGCAGCACAAAATCCATACTTTTAGATTCACCCTGTTCCCAGGGTGAATTCTTCTCAGGAAGTGTAACTTGCCAACAACACACTCTAGGCTCAAAATGTTTACTTCCACTTGGATTTGCTGCTCTCGGGGATTCCTGCAGCTCACCTCACACACCCTTGTACATTGAGCTGGAGCTAATTACTCACCCTGGATTTGGCTTCCAAGTGGGTAGCATGGAACATTTCTCATTACTATGTGGGATCAGATAGGTGACAGTCATAATTCAAGTGGTTTTTCCACACTGGAATTGGATGGGCTGAGAAAGTCAGGAAGGATTGCAGTATTAGCACCTGGTTCACAAAGTCCCTCCTTTAAAACCCCAAGCATTCTTTTATTACATTTTTGTCCATCTGAGTGTTCTACAGTAACTAATATTTACCAAGTGCACACTACAAGCAGTTATCTCATGAACAGCTCTGCTGTGGAATATCCAACTGTCAGATCTATGCAGATAGATGATCAATTCTTTGCAGTTACCTACTCTACTAACTATCCACAAGCATTTGGATCATGTCCTATCAAACTAGCATCCCAAATATGTTTCTGGCTGGATTTTTGAGGCACAAGGATCTGTATTGGAAGAAATATTAAATATCTGAGAGCAGCAGCTCAGAGGTTTAATTTCTTGGAGTTCTTCTTGACAACTTTGACAGTTTTATTTCATCTGACTGAAAGAGCTAAATAAAAATAATGGTGTATGGCATGACAGAATAACAGATGGCTATGACTTATGCTGACTTCAGCCTCTCTATGCCTGTTGGGTTCAAACTGGTACCAAAGTGCATAACTTAGTGCTGAATTTGGTCCAGAAAACTTAATGAAGTATGAGACCTACCGCACCTAGAAAATGTCAGTAAAACCCAATTGTATGAACATCTACCACTGCTTCTACCCTTTCAGTGGCACTTCCAGTAGCGTTCACCTTCCATCATAGCAAGGCACATACCTCACACAACACTGAAACCAACCTACACCTCACACAAAGGCACCATGGGGAACAGAAGGGTGCTGTGATTTAGCTCACCTCTTCTGTTACTTGGATAGTTACGACACCAAATAGTCTTGGAAAAAATCTAGGTTGCTCACACCTTGGAGCAGAGTGCTTGGTTAGGGAACCTCACAAAATCTCCTTCACAAAGACTGGCAAAGAAGGGCTACAAAGCTGGTGGTGTATCTAGAGCACATCTGGTAAGGAGCAGCTGAGGGAACTGAGGTTGGTTAGTCTGGAGAGGAGGAGGCTTAGGGGAGACTTTCTCACCCTCTACAACTACCTGAAAGGAGGTTAGAGAAAGGTAAGGGTAGGGCTCTTCTCCCAGGTAACAAGTGACAGGAGGAAATGTCCTCAAGTTGAGCCAGGTAAGATTTAGATTGGATGTTAGGGAGAATTTCTTCCCCAAAGGGTTGTCAAGCATTGGCACAGACTACCCAGGGCAGTGGTGGAGTCAATATCCCTGGAGGGATTTAAAAGATATATAGACATGGCACTTTGTGATATGGTTTATTGGTGATTGGGCAGTGCTAGGTTATCAATGACCTATACTATAACTCTATGTTTCTTTAAGTAAATTGGTTCTACCTTCCAAATTTGTATTTCCTTTGTCTTTTTATGCCAAATTTGTTTCCTTTCTGCCAAGTTCTTCTTAATATAGATGCTATCTGAACCCTTCTAGCCTTACTTCCAGGCCTCTGTAAAATAGAGTTTGTTAGCAAGCATAAAGCTGTCCTACAAGACAAATGTTGTATTCAGGTGTGTTGGATCCTGCTCTGTGTAAAAAATTACGCTTATCCTCATACTGCATCACAGGTGACAGTTTGGAAGACACAGAAAAATCACTCTATGTGCCAGACATCACATGGAAAATGAGCATACCAGGATTCTACATTCACTAATTTCTATCACTATAGTATTCTGCATCTGAACCGGCAGCAGAGGGAAGAAAAAGAGCTGGAGAAGTGGGATGGGTGGGGTTGTGGCTGGGACAAAATGTCTAGCCATGATTAATTAAAGATAAGTAGTAATTTGGAAAGCTTGGGGCATTTGTTGACTATGCAGCACAAAAAACCCCAAACCTAAACCAGGAGGGAGACATCAATGGTAACTAAGATAAAACCACACCTGGACTATGATGTTAACAGTTTCTAGAAGTTAACTTCTAGTGGCCAAACTACAGAAAAAAAAAATAATCCTTTTCTCTTGGTGCTAGAAGCTTTATTGCTCCATTTGCAGACTTTATGAGAGGTTACTGGATTGCTTTCAGTGTTTATCACAGACAGTGCAAGCAACTTTCCTCTGTGAAGTGAAACACAACTATGCATACAACAATAGTTGCCAGGTAAACAGCAACACTGCAGGTGACTCTTGGCTTTTTTCCCCCCTTCTCCTTTTTCTTTCTCAGGTCTTTTGCAGTACTAAGGATCCACTGGATAAAATGAGAAATAGACAAAGACCCATTCTTCCTCTAAATGCTGACGTGCTGAAGCTACCTGAGTGATGAACTGACATGGTATTTTGATCAGTAGCTCTGAAGAAAATATCCCCATCCAGTCTGGGACCTGATACAAGTAATCAGAAAGATTTATCTTAAGGGCTTCTGGGTTCTCTTCCTTCTCCCTAAGCTTATGTCTAGCTCCTCTCTCCTCTTATACATACAAATCTATAGAGTCACAGTATCATTACAATTGGAAGAGATCTCCAAGATTGTCTAGACCAACTGTCAATCTGTCACCCCCATGCCACTAACCCATGTTACTACGTCCAACATCTATATGTTTTTTGAACACCTCCAGGGTAGCAAAGAAGAAACATCACCAACAGAGGTCTCTTGTTTCCACTGAAACTTGATGGACTCCCTTGTGATGCTTCAGCTAAAAGTTGACTGCTAATAGCACGAACAGCCAGGCATGCACTGCAAGCTTCATCTGCTCCAACACAGGAAGTCACACACATTTTGCATGTCTTCTACATTGGACTGCACTGCTTCAGAAAACAAAGCCAGAGGAGTGCTATCATTTCAGCAGAAAAGCAAAGCACTCTGTTCAGAGCTAGGTGCTGATTGACATACATCAGGCTGGGCAGCACTGGGGTGATTTCATCTTCATAGCACTGCTATGAAGTCATTACTCTTAAGCTAGCACATAATTAAGAGGAGGAGGATGAGGAGGAAATGACGGGCAGCTGAAAGTTGTACAGTGCACAAAGTTCAGCATCCCCTGCCCTTCCCTGCCATGCTGTGACAGTAAAGTCAGTCACTTGAAAGTGAAGACCAGAAGCTTTTCACTCAAACTAAAAACATGGAGCAGGATAGAAGAAAAAGGACAGAATTCACTTAATGGGAAGACCCCACATCTTTTAGCATGCAAACTCTGTTCCATTATTGCACACAACTGATAAGCATGGCTGAGGAATGCAAAAAAAGGTCTACTCCATGCCCAGTCATTTGACCCTGTTCCCTACTAGAGGAGTTTTAATGGCCAAACTGTAACTAGTAGGAATGAACTTCCTGGCTTCTGGCTGCTTCTCTGCTGCTAAAAGTTTCAGCTCTAATCTATCAATCATCCAGAAAAATACTAGTACTTCTGGTTGTCTTAAATCTAACATATTCTAAGGTCTGAATGCTTGACTTTCTGTCTTCAGTGTTCCTCTTTCTGCAGATTTTTGCTCTATGCCATTACACACTGTCACAGTGCTGAATTTTGATTGACTGCATTTATCTTAAGGCTAGGTGCCAATGTCAGTGGGCAGAGGACCTCTGAAAGGTAACCCTAAAAGCCTACAAGAAAAACAACCATATGTGGTAAACCAACTTCTCAGCTAAGCTCCCCTGTCTTCACCCACAAAACTCATTTATTCCTTAAGCATAACTACAGTTCTGATATTTCAACTTTCAGATGGTTAACAGATATTGTCTGGTCCGGTCTTTCTTTCTCTCTTTCCTTCCTTTTCTGGTTTTAATGTAATACAAAACAGTTATGCTTTCTTGTTAGATACAGGACCAGACATTTTAGCAAAAATGTCTTTTTTCCAGGTACTGCTTAAACATATGGCTTCATTGTATAAATACCTGGCTACATTGTATAAATACTTGGCTACATTGTATGCGGTCAATCTGTCTGGTTACATTGGAAATCTATATATACATATACTTGATGCCACATCAATAGCAGGCAGTGAAGTCCAAGCCTTACTCTGTAACCTGAAGTGCATCCCGCTCATGAAGTGCTAAAGAAAAAAGCTACTTCTGTCCCCTTTTCCCAGTAAATCCACACACAGCATCCTAGTAGGTCTTCTTACCTAAGAAAGAAGACTGTATAATGAAGAAACTTTGGACAATGTGAGTGTTTCACTTCAGGGTTAAAGAGTAGGAACCAACATTTCTTTGCAGATCTTTACATTTGCTACAGTTTGTTTTGTTTTGGAGGACAGCATTCAGAAAGAGTGACCACTTATTCCAGTTGCAGCTGTGAATGTTTGGTATTTCCACAAACTGGACCCTCTGGGTTTCCAGTGAGGTACCAGGAAAATGAGGATCACTCTAATGACTGCTCTGTGAAAAAATTTTGGCTTCTGAAATCTGGCAAGCATCAGGCAGGAACATGGTTCCAGAGGCAGAGTTAGAATCCAGTTCTCCATGGGAGCCTTCTCCTGCCTTCATCAAACTGCAATTCTTTTCTTCTTTTCTAACACAATTTCTAACTTCTACAGTAAAAATGGAACAATATTCTACTTACACTACACCACTCTGACCCACTCTTCAGCAGGTCCCCACTCTCCTTTACAAAGACTGCTCTGCCCTTCAACGATTGAGGCTCTGCACTGAATCTCTCTTATTCACCTTTCACTCCCACAATTTCCAGTCTTCCCATTTTCCTTCTTTACCTTATCTAATAGAGTCATTGCTCTAGCTGTATTCTCAACCAACAGGCCAATGACATGCAGAGTGCAATGTCTTCCTCTGAAACACAGAATCTCATCCCAGAATACTCTAATCCTAGTTCTCAACACCTTTTTCTCATGAAAGATGGTTAATGAGGGTTGGAGCCACCAGGTTAGTGATTTCAACTCATCTCTCACATATTCTACAGGCAAATATAGCAACAGCACACCAAAAAGGAGAATTTCATGAAGAAAAAAATCAAGCTGCAGAGACAAAATTAAATGTTCTGTTGTAATGAGTATCACAGTGACAAAGCTGTATGGTCAGCCAAAGTGCTGCCCTTTCCTCATAGCACTTGACTTGGCAATTCTACCATTCCTTTCTGTACTTGAGGATAGAGACTCAAAACCACAACTACACTCCTTATACTGACAGTCACAGATACCACACATGAAATGGAAATTCAGACACTTTTGCCTTTGTTCTTTGCTAATGAAGGAAATCTATAACCAAACAGACATTCAAAATAATGGCAGTATTGTACAAAATGAAGAGTTTCTGCTCATTCCCACCCTGCCTTCTTGTGAGCCACTCACCATTGCTTGTAGTCAGCATCACAGTTGCAGTAGTACTTGGGGTCAGTGCAGTTGCGCTCAATGCCGCAGGCACACTTCTGAATGCCAGGTCCTGATCCTCCCCAGTAGTAGTGTTTCTCATTGGCTTTTCCAACCCACCAGGTGTATGGATTCCCCTCTGCAAGGAATGAAAATGCAAGGTTATGATGGTGCAACAAAGAGGCCAAGCTCCATAAAGCACTAGTTGGGCTCAGGTGCTAAGAACATGTCAATGGACAAGCAGTTTGCATTTCTGGCTAACAAATGCAGTCATTGGCACTGAGCAACCCAAAGGACCTTGCCAGCTACACAGAACACATCATCCTCCCTGTATTCATGCAATTTAGAACCAGTGAAATGAATTTTTTTTTATCGTGTATGCTCTTTAAAAATTGTCCTCAGTTTCTATAATGAAAATGTGGGCAGCTTCCATAATTATTTTCAATTAGGTTCAAGTTCATCTCGTAAGCTATCATATGAATTATTCAATATTTGACCATGAATGTTGCACAGAAAGATGCAGTCAGTTTCTTTAACAACTTTTAATTGTAAAATAAATTTTACAAGCTGAATGCTACATAATGGATGTTACAGTTTCCATAATTCTCTTTGTGCCTCTGACTTACACACCTCCAAAAGACAACACCCATAATCCTAAAAATAGCCATTTCACACTCAGATTTTATCATCTAGATCATAAGTCTCCTTATCCCAGACATATGTTGAAATTAATTCACACAATTTTAATTAAAGGCAATTAAATTCCAGAGATGGAAAGAAACACCCCAAACCCTCCAAAGCCTCAGCTCTCTTAAAAAACACTTTCTTGGTTCCAGGCTTTCCAATTAATTAATTGTGAATTAATGATCACAGAAACACAATCATAGAACCATCAACATTGGAAAAGATCTCCAGGATCATCATTCACATCCAACCATCTACCTATCACCACCATGCCACTAAACCACATCCCCAAGTGCCACATCTACGTGTACACCTACACCATAATTTGACTGATTCGTGTTTGTCTCTCGTGGCCAAAAAAGCCTTTAACATTCCTACTTGATACAGTTAACAGCTGCAATGGTTTTGCAGTGCTGGACTTCAGTTAAATTAAGGCTTCTTATTTAAATCCATGTACAATGCTAGTGTTTTCAAAGCTGTTCAGTGTCAGCATCTGCAGGAGCAATACAAAGACAGCTCAGATCAGAAAACTGACTGAAGTGGAAAGATGCTCCATGGCACTCTGCAGTCAGAGAGCTGAGGACTGTAGGTCTTTTTTGGAAGCTATCTGGAGAAGCTAAATGCTTCTCTTTCATTCACTATCTTCTCCTCAGTCCCTTCATTCTTGGGGCAAGGACAGAACACATACACACATGTAATTTGTGTCTTGTATAATAGGGAGCAGAATTATTTTTCCCAGTCCCTGACAAAGGGTTTTCTGCAAATGGAATCTGAAGATATTTCAGATGAGGCACTAGTTCCCTTTGTGGTTCCAGGAAGGTGACATCAATATCTGCACAATGACTGATGGGGTGTTTCTGACAGCTGATGAGTTCCACTAGACTGAACAGATCTCTGTGGCACTGAAGCATTCCAGAGAGGGGATAGCAAAATTCAAGCTCTTGGGAGGAGACAATACTTTCCTCTTTGTGCTACAATGCAGAATACAGATGCAATATAATGTATACAGTTTTCTGTGCACTTCATGTCTAGTAAATTGGCAAAAATCTAACATTTAAAGCACTACATTTAAAGGTTTGTAATTACTGAATGGCAGAGTCAGCACAAATAAATGTCATTTGCTCTTTGTTTCACTCCTGAGTTATTGGTTCATCATTCCTAAATCACTGGATTTTACTTCAGCAGATAGTTCAGATTTGTTCCTTATGCAGAAATTCCTAGACTACCTTCTTCTCTTACTACTGAATTACCAAGTTTAATTACTATACTTTTGAACATGGCACTCTCTCCTGAAGTCTTTCTCCTCAATCTTTTCAAATTAATAATTTAGAATTAAAAATATATAAAATCATCATAATAAAGGCCATTGCAGTGTTAAAGTCTTAACAGAATAAAAATCTACTTCAATTTTAGGTGTTGTAAGACCTATTAAAATTAAATGATGTCTATCAGAGTGACAGGAGCATGCAGTTAGCTGTGTCCTCAGGGTAAAAAAAATCCTCCTCCAACAATCAGTGACCACATCTTAAAGAGTTTACACGAGGACTAGGTAAAAGAATCAAATCCACATTGGCTTGCCCTCAACAAAATGTTAAGGAAATGAACACAACTGTATAAAGACAAAAACAAACCAAACCCCAAGACAAAAGCAAAGACAAATGAGCATACACAACACATTGAGATGTGAAAGGCTGGAGAGGAAAAAAAAAAATCACTGAGCAACATCAGAACCAGATCATAGGTCTAGTGATAACATGTGACCTGGAAAAATGTTAAAAACAACCATTCAACCCACTCCAGTGTTCCCTATCCTACACTTCATATTGATGAAGAAAATAAAACCCGGTTTGTGGTCAGAGTGCTGAATACTGTGGAGAAGGCATTTTCTACCCTGTCTGCACCAGCAGTGTGCACACTACTGCAGTCCTCACACCCTGCTTGAAGGAGAGTTTGTGTTTAGGGTCTCAACCAGGTGACACAGTGCTCCTCAGATGTATATTTTGGCTGGTCCAAAAATCTCGATTTGGGTAAATCCTTACAAACTTGTCCAATATATTTCTTTCTTTGTGTTTCCTTTGTTGCCAAGGTGGGCACAAAAGCAGTCACTGTGCAGGATGACAGAAAACACAACAGCTACAAAGACTTTAGAGCTCTGAGTGAAAGACAATTAATACAGAAAATTCAAAGTACTGCTAATTGACTACACAAATGCTTTTTGGGGACAAAGTTAGTGTATATTGTTCTCACACCATGCAAAATGTCATTGTTTGAAATGTCTACAGACTTTCTGCTGGCAGGAAGATAATCTTTTCTCTCTGATATTTAGAATAATTAGAAATTATTTGCTTCACTTTTAACGAGAAATGATTTAAAACTGAGTTGAAGAACTAACTTTTTTTTCCACTTGCTTTATTGTCTTGCTTCTTAAAATATGTACAGAATGCATTACCAGCTCAGTAACTCCCTCTGGCATGTTTAGTGATGAGCCTAGCATGGCCCATTCCAAATGGACTTCTGCAATGTTTTGATCAATGACTATTTGAATCTATCAACATATATTGCACGTAACTCAATTGTTTGTTGGTACTTTATGTTTCAATAACTAAAAAGATGATATTGTACTGCTGAGATGTGGGTAAGATGACCCAGATTGTGCTGCACTTAACCACAGCATCCACATGGACTAATCTTTCAGGAGATCCACAAGTAACAGATAATGTTATGCCAGAACTCTGTCATGAAGGAGGTGCTCCTGAAAGAGCAGCAACCCTTGGAGAATGAACAGTAACATCTCTAAATCTGACACATGCCATTAGCTCTTTGCTTCTATGAAGTTTGGTTCCAAAATATTATTGTGCCTACTGTCAGATGCCAACTATTACTGCAGTGCTTCCATTTCATAAGTACAGTTGAACCACTGATGAACTAATCGTTTCTTTTTCTGGAGCTAGTCTTTTTCAAATACTACAAATAACCTTCAAATCTTTTCATCAAGTGGTTACAATTCCTCCTCCTCTCTCTCTTCTGGTTGCAATTGCTTTAATAAGTACCCCACTGTTCTTTTCACTTGTGGATTTTTTCCTTTCACTACACTCAGCTGGAGTTTCACTTTTCTCTACCCAGTTGCTATTAGAGGGGCTATTAATTCTTTGGTCTTTGCAGAAAAAGCATTTCACCAATGTAGATGATTTGAAAGCAGCCTTGTAAGGAAACTGTCATGACCAGCACAGTCTTATCGTCTCATTCTCAGTCATTTGGTTGATTTTTCTTTACCAACACTGTAACTGTGTAATCCATCAGCTAGCCTCCTACTCTGATCCTCTGATGAACTATTTTTCCACTTTCTTCCCCTTTTGTCCCTTCCTGTCTGCACATGGAGAGGTTTTTCTTACCATCTTATCTTGAAAGACTAATTTACTTCTAACATATTCTCTTTTGATTTAACCTTTCCCTTTCTATTCACCTCTCCCTTTCTTCCCAATCTAACCTTTATCTATTTCTATCTTACTTTTTAAGGCAGACTGTGTGATCAAACCATAACTTTCCATCTGAAACTATTTCTGATGTGCTGTGTAATAGCCTTGTTTCCCTGTTGAAACCTACATGCTGATGTAGAACTTCTCTTCCAATACATTGTATACACATTAAATTTCCATGAGGTCATTTCTGTATGAAGAATTATTAAAAGCTTTGCTTATTTCCAGTGCCATCTAGCTGTCCTTCTGGACATCTGATGGGACCCACCAGAGCAATAAGATCAGACAATGGCAGAAGATGTTCTCAGTATGAAAGAACCTTGTCAAATTAAACATACATAATTTATAAGGAAGTTTTTTTCTTTGCTGCTGAGAGCTAACAATTTCATGCATCTACAAAGTTTCCATGCCTGTATTATCAGAGTATGCATCTGAGATGAGCGATTAGAGCTTGAACAACAGTTTGTCTTAAAAGATGTTTTGTATGCACAGTTGGTGACAAGCTCTCCAAGAAACTAATCTCTAAATCTGCTAGAAAATTTTCTGAAGAATCAGCTGAGTAGGATTTCAGCCTGGAATAGGCAAGGTTCCTAGGATTAGGATGCACAGACCAAACTGGGAGAGCAAATCATGTGGAAGAACTTTTTCTGCAGAGCTGACTGACCAAAAATAAAAAAAAAAAAGAAAAAAAAATCTCACTTTCACTATCTCCCTAGCAAGGAAAATGGTGAACTGCTTTGGGAAATATCTACCTGCTCATGACAAGGAGCTTCTCTTTCTGTGGCACTAAATGATACAGTGAAACCTTGCTTTGCACCAGCCCAGAAAGGTGAATTTACTGCCTCACTCTGCAGGGAGCCGTTAGGAAGAACTGTTTTGTGAGCAGCTAACTTATTTCTTGCTAATGGCACAGGTTTTCTAGCTCCTCAAAAATGAGGGACATTAGAAGTGTTCCCAGGAGACAGGTATTAGAGTAAAAGCAAGGGCAGGAGCACCACCTTCTACTTGATGATAAACTGCAAAACCTGTAATTAAACTATTTTAACATGTGGGCTTTTAAAGCTGAAATTGGATCACACCAAAATCTGACTTTCTCAAGACTCAGCTTTCTAACAGCTTCTTCACATGCTATTTCTTCTTCCTCCACATTAACCAGTGACATGTTCTGGGACAGAAACCAATAGGACCAACGTCTTCCCTGGGTCTTAGATGTTTTCTCCTAAACCAATATAAAGTCTAGAGATTTTATCACTTGAACCAAAGGATTTTTTTGACAGTATATAGAAAGGGTAATGAATGCTTCTCTGATCACTCTTCCTCATACACATTTTTAGCTGGGCAGACTCTTTAAAAAAAACAAGTCAGTGCTTAAATTAACACACAGCAAAATGCTAGAGCGTTCATCATGTGCTAAGCTTTAACAGACCCAACCCCCTTATGCATATCTCTTTAATCCACTGCTTTTGGTTGATGTCTCCTCCAGGACCTGCCCAGTCCACCACCACTATGTTAAGATAAATGTTTGATGAGGTTTTGCCTCTTGCTGCTCTCATGGGACTACAAATGCCACTGGAAGGTGACTCCTGAGCAGGGCTTGGCAGGTGTGCTACTCTAATACTTCCCTGCCTTCCAGAGAGCCCCTCACTTCCTCACAGCATTGTAAGCAGATGGTTAATTTTTACAAAGCTATATATTGTTCATTTTGAAACCTGCCTAAGTTGCCATTTTGGGGGCAACATATGGCTTAAAGGAATCATACAGCATTTATCATCAAGTAAGGACAAGAATAGCAAAAAGCCTCTATAAACCAGGTTTGGCTATTGTGAGTCATATTTGTGTTCTTTGTGGCACAGCTCTTCAAGGATGATAAAACAGAACCAACCTTTCAGTTGCTCAATATAGACCTAGCTTGCATTACCTGGAAAAAAATTAAGTAGCTGGCTTGTGTTTCTTCTCCCTGTCCATATGCCTGCTGTCCTAATGTCCTTGCTGGATTTGTATTTCCATCCCTTTAAAATAAAGGCTCAGACATTTTATGTACAGAAATCTAGCTTGGGTGATGACAACTATTCCCAGGTCCTCAGATCCCAAAGCATTCATTAGGAATGCGATGGAAATCTCCCTTGAATGATGACGGTAAGAGACCTGCTCTTGAAGCACCATTAATCTCCCTAGGCACAGGAATCAGTTTACTGTCACCATCCATTCACTGTGACAGGGAAAATGAGGTTTTCTCCCAGACTTATGGAAAACAAAAATGGGTTTAGAAAATGCACTATGGTCATGATTCTAATCAAGAAAGGGAACATAATTCATATGTTGTCTAAAGAAGGCTTGGTAAAGTCTATTTGTTCAGGTTTTATTCTGTGCTCATCTTCCTGAGCCTCCTCTCTATTCTCAGCATACTTAGAACAACAGCAGCTACATTCCTAGATGGAAAACCACTGCTGTCTGTATCCTAGCAATGAAAATTCAAACAGCCACCAGCAGGACTTGGAGGCTGTTGACTGGACTATGAAAATAAGAAGCAATTTCCTCAAAAATTATAAATCAAGACTGATGTTAGCTGGAATAGTTCATAAATCACGTTACTTCTTCCTGAGAGCGAGTGTCAGCAAAACTTGAGATAAAATATATGTATCTAAGACAGGAAAACTAATTCTCATTGGGTTTTTTTAGGTGCACTTCAAACAATCTGAGTAAATTATTTATTTTAAAGTGAAACAGGAAAAGAAGGAAAATAAAAATGGTAAAATGAGAAGCATAAAACCAGATATTTAACTATTTATGATTCACTGTGCCATAAAAATGTCTTGTACCTCCTAAAATGTTGCCCCCTGGCCTTTACCCACATGACTGGGCCACATATTGGTGAATATCACAAATAACTTCTTGATAAATTTCCTTCAAATAATCACAGGCATATCAAAAGATATAGCATAAATTAAAAATAAGTGTAAGTAGAAACATACTTCAGCTTTTTTCCTCTGTTTCTTCCTAATTTCTTACTCCCAAGATGTTCTTCAAAGCAAACAATCAAAAAGCCATGTTATATTTTTGGAGACTGATCAGTGTTAGCTTTCTTCTATTCTCACCTCAGAGTAGCTATGTTAAAGCCTCTGTAGTTGGCACAGGGTCTGCTGGAGAGACCTCTTGTGCTTTAGGATGTGTGTGACCTGAATATCCTCCTCTGCTTCTTGATTCTACAGACACAGCCAGATGTAATTAGAAGTCTCCTCTCAAAGAATCCCTGGAGAGCTCCAAAGGCATTCCTGGATTCTCCTTCCCTAGTTCATGTGCTTCCACCTCCCAGTACTTCCACCTGCATGTGGTCCTGCTCCAGCTGCAGCTCCTTGTTCTCGTGATCTGGGCTGACTCAAGTGTTTGCCTGCTGGTACTGCAGAGCAGAACAACAACTTCAGCTAAAGAAATAACCATCACCTCCACTGCAAAGAGCTGCTGTTTAACCTGGAGTTACTGCAGGGATAATCCAGCAGTAATTGACTACATAATTATCACGCAGTTACAAAGACACCCTCTGCAAGCAGAGAGCTGAGAGCTGCTGGAGACTCCACTCCTTACTGAGTGAGAGGAGACAGGATGACTCCCTACAGCCAAACACCACATCCACAGTTCTATCACAAAAGGGTCTCTGTCTTCTGCAAACATAACTTTTCTACTCATTTTTTAGGAATTTAAAAGTGCACCATTTTTACAGCTGTTCAAAACTCTCGTTTAAGAATATGTTTTACAAAATCTCAATCTTCTCCTACAACTCCAGAATTATTTGAGGGGTGGGATTTTTAATGTTTTGCAAATTAAAACGAAGCCTCTGACTTTTCAATGGACTTTAAAAATCTGTAAGCTAGGACTGCAAGTGTTCCAATATTTTTCACCCATTTCCATCCAGATCCAGACTACCCTAACTCATGGAGAATTGAAGACTATGCACCACCAGCACCCCTGCAGAGTAAGTTGAGATCTATTTAAGGATCTGCCAGTTGAAAGCCAAGCACATAGCATTGCAATTCAGTAATCATGACAAACAAAGACCGTAATATTTTAGTGGATGACACAAGTCTTGCTAAGAAAAATGTCTGCCACATAAAAATACTTCCTCTCAGGACATGCTTATTATATATAACATGAGACTTCCAGAGCTCAAAGCTTTTTATTATGTGGTTATAAAAAAACTTGCACAAGATAAACTAGATCCATTTATTGCCACAGAAATCCAGATAGCTAGGGTTAAAGTGAAATAATAAGGAAATATAACACTGTAAAAAACTCCACTAGACAGGAGCATCGATCCAGAACACAGGAGGGAATTCATAATTCTGCAGTTGCAGGCTTTGTGTCTATATGAGACAAAAAATGAAGAATGTAGTTAAAGCCTGATGCCATCTCATGTGGATCTCAGAGAGCAAGAAAATGAATAAAAAATAAATGGCAAGTTAGAAACTACCTTCAGAAACAATCCAGAGACCTCCAGCCAGTGCTCAGGATGAAGACAAGAAACAGCACATGATACCACAGCAAAAATCAACCCAACGAGTCACAGCATTGTTCCATCTGGCAACAATCCTGGAGTTGGACACGGGACATGTAGTAATTCAGACTCCTACGAGAGTGCACTCCATCATTTCATTTAACTCTATCTCTGACTATCAGTTTGATGCCCTTCAATCCTTATCTTCTGAACTCCATTGGGTGGGGAAGAAATTAGAATACAAACACCGCCTCAATGAACACTGGTATGAGAAAATAACCTTCTTTAAAACTCTTGACCGGACACACAGAATCAGGGTGAATAACCACTTAAAGTAAAACCCCAAATTATGGTGTACTAAGATGCAGTGGTTTAGTATCTCTTACACAAAAGTGGCTTACTAGCAGCAAGGATCTTTTTCTTACTTGGAGCCAATTCCCTTCTAGTCCCCTTTTTCTATGGCTCGTTGATTCCAGAGACTGTGCATTCAGCTACAGAAGGTATAAGGAAGTATACATTCTATTAAGACCTCCTCAAGCATGGGAGTCCACCAGGCAGCATAGAGCTGCAACCTCCCTCCTGCTTCAGGCCTCTCACGAGTTAGAATCACTCTGGTTGGAAAAGACCTCCGAGATCATCCAGTCCAAGTGCCTCTTCTGGCTATTACAGTTTAATAGGAAGTGCTTGGGAGTACAGACAAGGAAGTTTGACATTGCCACCTTATAATGGCTCAGTCTTTCAAAGCAGTGATCTGTGAAAACCCCACAGGTAGCACTGGGCATGGAGAGAGCGGAAAGAAACTGCTGACTGGAGTCTGAGGTGCTGAGAGCAAAACATTGCTGGGAGGAATAGGCCCTGAGCAGGAGGGTCTGCTGTTTTATGTAGATAAGACTGTCTGTATAGCAACCAAACACATCATTATTTCCTAGCGAGACAAAGCCAACCTCCTTCCCCCCAAGGAAGCTGGCTGTATGAAAAGTTACACCCATTATTCCAACAGGTATGGCTGGATTCTGATTGTCTGGGATTCACACTTATCTATTGTTGCACAGTGTCATAAATTACTAACATTTTTAAAACCATGAGAAGAAGGATGTTTGCTTGAAAAGGAGAAAGCTATTTTTGGAGCCTATTTACTTGCATTTCATAGAATGGTAGGGGTTGGAAGGGACCACTAGAAGTCGTGTAGTCAAACCTCCCTGCTCTAGCAGGGTCCCCTAGAGCACATTACTCAGGATGGTGTCCAGATGGGTTTTGAATATTTCCAGGGAAGGAGACTACAGCCTCTGTGAGCCAAGCCTCTGGAACCAAAAGCTGTTCAGCTCAGATATACAGAAACCATTCCCAGCCAAAGAGTGAACTCCAGGAGGTTGGTCTCCTGGGACAATCCAGTTCTCGTACTCCAAAGACTCCCCTATAATCCTGCACTACAAACGGAATGGATGAAATCAGTTAGGAGCTGAAGTACTAGGGTATCAAAGTTCTTCAGGCCATTGGATTAAAGAAAAAAAATCATAAAAGGATAAAAAGAAGTAGGCAGCATTTTTCTGCACTAGCCCTCAGGAGAAGCTGAGAGCAGTCCTCTGCCACTACATCAGCATAGCCAACCAGATCAGTAATTAACAATATTGGCACTAATAACCTGTGGCAGCTATCAGCTGGGATTTCTGTCATCAGTACTGCAGAAAGAAGGACAGAGGAATGGAATTTGCACAGATGGAAGAAATGGGAGGAAATCAATGTTTTTGAGAGAGAAAATATAGTTTATGGGCTAGAGAAATTGACAGGTTTTGAACTATGCTAGCTCAAGTTTTAAGCTTTGGCTCCACATGCACTGCTTCTCAAGCATACTGCTCTGTCTGTCCCGTGTCCCGTGTCCCGTCCCCCGTCCCCCCCAAAAAAAGGAAAAATTGTCATAGTTTGAAAATAAGTGACAGTTTTAAAGCAGAGGGAAATCACTGCTTATGAACAGCATCTTTAAACCTAAAAAGCAGCTAGGGCATAGTTGGAGTAGGTCTTAGAATATGCTGATCATCCCTTTTCAGTTAACCGAAATGACTAACTGCTATATCAAGTGTAATACTCCTTCTGGTTGTTTCTAAGAGAAAAATGTGCATATATGAAGTGGAAAGAGGCTGTGGGCAGAAAAGCCTTGTGAAATATAAGACACAAGCACATGTTCCACAGAAGCCTGTGGAAAACTGAATAGCTGGTGATCAGCTGTGGTAAAAGTGAACTAAGAATACAATTTTTCAGTGACTTCTTTGGGGGGAGGCCTAATCCATTGGCTTTCCATAGCACCTTCCCATAAGCACTGCTGAAATAATTTTCACAGAATACTAGAAACTTCACCCAAAGGAATGCAATAGCAAAAGGATTCTGCAGATACCTTGAGACTAGAGAGGAGACAGCCACTGAGAATGAAGCCAATTTGCTGCCATTTTTCAGAGGTATTGTGCTATAGCCATCCTCGCCTCTGTGCAAAGTGAAACTCTTGTGTGACTGCTTAGTTGAATCAGTAAAAATTAAAAACGATCCAGGAGTCTTATGAAAGTGAGCAGCTGGGAAAGAAAATGAAATTAAATTAAATGCTGAAAAATATAAGGCAGCATTTGGGGGAAAAAATCGTAATGCACAATAATGGGCTCTGAATGAACTTAAGGCACTCAAGAAAGAGTGGAGTTTAAGAGCTAGTTGTAAAAAAAATTCAGTAAAGCTTTTGGAGTACTAGGAATATGTTAAGGAAAAAAAGAACAGCAAAACTGAAGACAGCTTTCTGCCACTATCTAAATGCATCTACATTTTAAACACTACCTGCAATGCTAGTGCTTGATCCAGCTCACAAAGGTTATGGAAGGATTAGGAAAGGCACTGAGCAGGATAGGAGGATGATCTAAGGAATGTAATAGCACCTGTACAGGGAGAAATTGAATACAGAGCACTGCTAAAGCTGCCTTTCTCCACACTAAATCAAAAAGCTAGAATACTGCTTTGGCATGGGGAATACAGACATGGATCTGGATTTGATGACACTGAGTCAGCAAATGAAATGACCATGTGAGAGACTGAAAACAAAAGGCTCTATCTTCTACATGCAGCATATTTCTCCAGTGAAGCTCACTGTGATGACACTGTGAATATTCAA
>VWZO01007198.1:1257607-1268531 GCA_013396975.1 Bucco capensis
CCATTTTGGAGACAAAAGCATAGCCTAAATCATGGATGAAATGATCCATTTCAGTGTTAGCAGTACAGAGATACCTCCTTCAAGTCAGCAAGTCCTCAGGTCACAGACTGAGGAAAGCTGTTCTCAGACACTTCATTTTTCTACTCTTCTCTAGGCAAATGATACTTTTGCTAGACAGAGACAAATCTGGCTCTTTGCTCTGACTCAGTGTGTCATTCCACATTTTTTTATGCCCACTCATTATTTCTAATTCATGTACTAAACCAAGGAAGTGAAAAAAAAAAAAATCAGATCTGCAACTATCTCCTGGATGGATGTGCTTCCACCAGCCTAGAAGCCAGTATTATAAACTGTGGGGACTGAGAGAAACCATGGATCAAGTTTACCAGTGCAACTCTGCAGGCTATCAGTTAGAAACCATGGTCAGGTTACTGCCATACTTTATACACAGTACATAGATACACACAGGAGAGAGATCCTTCATACAACTGTGCCATAAAAAGACCTTTTCCAAGGAACTCTGCATGATGTAAGGATCACTTTGACATGAGCAGCATTTATAGCCTCACTGGAAAGAAAGAGATGATTTCTATCTTCACTCTTGGAAGGAAACAGTTCAGATTCATTTTAGGGAAATCTGTGAAATCAGCTGTAGTTATTCTTATCCCTGGCCAAATACTAGTGCTCAGCCTTTCAAGCTCTGGATATCACTAGCTAGCACAGATCACTGTCTACCCCTTCTACATACAGGATTTAGGGTATTATTTAAAATAAAATACAGCCTTTGAATGACAATCCACAGAAAGCAGCATAGGATATTCTTTCTTACTAATAACAGGTTAAAAAAACATCATCAAGAGGAAAACAGATAGAAAGGGTGTGTACAGAGAAACAGGACCTTTCCTTCTTGAAGCCATTGATTACCATCTCACTACACTACTGATTGCCCATTTGCAAAAGGGCTGGAAAGCCTTCTCCTGGTCTCCTTTAGTTCTAACCAAAGGAGGGAAGAATTATGTCATGGGATCCCAGCTCAAGACAGTTTCAAGGCAGATGAGGCTGGAGGCAATACAAAGGTTTTGGCTGCACATCCTTGTAAGAGGTACTGCTTTTTACACAGCACAGGAAGGGCAGCATTTGAAAAAGCACTAACTGAAAACACTGATAACTTCTGTCACAGAGGAACTGCTTCTAGGGCATCTGAATGATTATATTCTGGTTGTGCTCACCAGTTCCCATCAGGAGAACCACAGCTTCTGCTCAGTGTCACCACTGACTACCCTAACCAGCTCAGGAAATTATACTCTTGAACAAGAGTTTGAGCTACTTCCCTCTGCCAACTTCTGGGTAGGCAGTTTTGAGCTGCTAAATACATGCAGCATTTCTTATCACTGAAGGCTCAAGTGGCACTGTGTGGTCTGAGTCTCAATTAGGAAGACTTTGAGATGAAAGGCTGGAGATTAAACACAGAAGCAGCAACACAAATATTTTCCCTCTCTCACCCTAAACTCTGTGCCAGCATTTCCAAGTAGGAAGCTCACTCATTTCAGTAACACACAGTCCCACACATGATTCTGCTGAAAGAACTGAACTATCATCAGTTTCAAGGTACAGAATTATCTTGGGGGGGGGAGGGGGAAGGTTCTAGGTTCCTTCTAGGCACCCTAAGGCCAGAACATCTGTAGTGTCTATGTAGATCCAGCCTCCCCCTCCACCAATTAGAGAAGGAAGATCCCTACTTTGCCCTTACACTCTTGTGAAAATGGTTTTTGATTATTTATTATTCTTTAGCTAGGCCTCTCAAAGATCTTGTATCCAAAACACAGATCAAAGCTCTTGAGCTTTATCAAAATTCATCAGTAATTTGCTTCATTCTGCACATCCTTTGAAGGCAAGAGGATAGTGCCACAATTTCTGTCTGCACAAGAAGAGAGGAAAGGACTGCTCTACAGAAGTTCATGTCTAACACTCAAGACACACCAATTATCTTTGGGCTGCAGAGTACATTTGGCTTTGTGAATAACTTTTTACCTTTTACATATTCATTAAGCTGTTTGTAGTAAATGTGTTTTTTTTCTTTAAATGAGGCCAGGCTAATTTTGCTGATAAAAAAATGATTACTAGCTCTCATTATTGTTTAATGTGGTTGGCTAATTACTTGTTATTTAGACTAAAACTGCTTCTGCTAATGTTCTGTTAATAGCCAACACTCTTGGCTAGGCTTTTGGGAAGAAATCTCTGTTTATGTACGTACTTGGCTATATCTCCATTCTGAATGCCCTTGAAAATTATTGCTTAGACTTGTCCCTATTATTAAAACTCTTCAGCCACAGAAATCCATGCTTCCATGCTGTGCCTCATGGCAAACCTGGAGCTCTCCTGGGCCTGCACACACTGCTATTGAGAGCATGTCAGCAGCTTCCCACTAGATTCTTCAGAGGCTAAATGCCAAAAATTGAATGGCATCTCATTTAGATGAGCACATAGATTGTGAAGGATCATTTACACTGTCCTTTGTCATCTGCAATGAATTTTGCATTTTTCCCTGTAAACTTGCTTGATTTATTTCTGTTATAGTCATAAATAGAATGATTTTTCAATAGAAAAATACATCAAATATTGTACCCCTGTTGAACGCTGCAAACACATAGAGCAACTGTGTAAAGTTTAACTGTATATAGTTTATAGAGTGGAATGCTAACCTATCAGATATGAGAAAGCAGTAAGAAGGTTACCTTTTGGGAAGAAAAGATTTGAAAAAATAATTTGTATTTTTGAGAATGGTTAGACACACAATTGGTGAATGCAAAACAACCCAGACCTTATGCAGATAACACTATTTTTCTTTCAATCTCTTCTATAATTGAATAGTTATTTTCCCAGTTTGAAACAAGCAGGGGAATCTTCAGAGACTCAACATTTAATAATGTTCTCTAGTGAAAACATTAACATATGTTAGTCACAATAATAATTTTTAGAAGGGATTTCTATATAATTAATCCATGTCTAATATTTTTCCAGCCTTTTATTAAGACAATGAAGATCTTTCCCCCTCATCTTTTGGGAACAATCTGATAGTACAGAGGTGGTACATGCACAACAAAAGTTACTTTTCTTAAGGTATTACAGAGCTTTTAATAGATCCAAAGCAGTGATTTGGCCAACACAGAAATTTATTCTCAGGCTTGAGCCAACACTTTAGTTCTGAATATTGACAAACTCCAGGTGAATGGAGATTTCAAAGTCAGGCTTTAATGAAAAAGACAACAAAAAAACCCCACAGTCCCTCAAAACAAATGAAAAATTCACATTTACTCCCACAGTGAGACTTGCTTTTTTGAATGCTTACAGAAGTAAACTGCAAATTTCTGCCACTGGTCAACATTTCCTAGACAGAACAAATCAGATAATCTTATAGCAGGTTTCTTTCTTCAGCTCTTTACTGTCTGCAAGTTGGTTGTTTTTTTTCTCACACCAGAATTAATTAAAAGAATAGAGCAATCATTTTTAAAATGAGAAACTGTAAACACTTTTGGACTTTACCTAACCACAGGAACTTCACTGAGATCAGCAGCAAATGTACTAACTGCTATAGTATACTTAATTTACTGCATTACATATCTGCTTGAAAAGTTTGTGCTGTTGGGCATTTTAGCTAGGTTCACCCATGCTCATCTGAATAGATATATTAAGGACAGAAATCCTCACTCCTGATTTTCCCTTTAAAGAACCCAATGCCAAGACTCCTAGGCACAGATATAAAAATACCTATGAAATGACAGGATTTTCAAGAACAAGGCATAACTGAGTTTGTATCTGTTGCTGCTCAGCACTTTGGAATATTCCACTTGTGTGTTGATTCAGAACAGGAAGATCCTGTAAGGCTTAGCTCTGGGTAGAATGACACTATTTCCCTGGAAATCATCTTTTTAAATAACAAGTCTGGAGAGCACTTCACTACCAGAGAAATAAACATAAGCACTCTGAAACTTCACCATAAATTATGTATGCGTCTCAGAGAGGTGTCAGACAGTCAACTGATCACTTTAATTGAAAAACAAACAAAAAGCTAGGGAATGCCATTTTCAAAGTGCCTGCTTCATACAAAACTAAGTGATATTAATAGGAATAAATATGTTTGTAGCATAGCAACTGAGGCTGGTTTTCCCGAACACCTCTCTACTGACATGTCTCCAGTTTTGGATATCAGCTCAGGTTTTCAAGTTGAGAAAAGGCATTTTCTAAATTTAGTAGGAAGGGAATCAGGGCTGGTTCCCAAAAGTCATATGGCTCCCTTGTTCTCTGTGAAGATACAGTAGTTTGTGTAGGGGTGGGTTGGCCTCAGCAAAGAACTTGGCTATATTCACTATTTATCCCCAGACTACATTCTGCTTTTAAAATTCAAATGTAAATCAATTCACAGATGTAAATCCAGTCAAGTTAAGAGAAGGGCAGAATCCACTGTTCACCCCCTAGAACATCAGGAAGACAGTGTGGCAACCTCTTATCAAGCAGATCTTTTGTCACCTTGTAGCTAAACAAAAAGAAATCAGAATTCTCTAGCCAAGTAAAGTTGTGTTTCTAAACTAGTGCTTACGGAATATAGTTTGTTCAAAGGAACAAAACGACGTATGGACCAAGGGTCCTGGATGAAAGCTAGATTAAAATAAACTGGAGCACCTAGACAGTTAAACCCTGACAATTCATTCCTGCTAACTGAAAGCATCAATCAGAAGGCAAAGGCTGTTTTATCTTCTTACTGGCAACTTCCATTGGAGTGTGCAATCTGCATGCAGCTTTAGATCCTACAAGAGCTGTTTGTGAAAACATTTTATTTTCTTAACACCATCTCCATCTGGCCTAAAGAATGAAACTTTTGGGGTGGGGGACATGGACCTCGTTAATGAAATTTACATTGTTCTCAACTCAAGATTGGATTGCTGCAATACCATCCACAGGAATAAAATTTTCAATTAGTTTGTAAATCAAAGCTGATGTTCAGTGCAATATCCTTTCGCTAATTAGCATCTCATCATGTGCAGTGCTTGAAGATTTAGACTGGCTTGAGCTGATGGTAATTAAAAAAGTAAGTACACAGGGCAACAATAGTAAACCTGTGCTTTATGCACTGAAGTCACATATTGTCTTTTCCTCTAATTGATCCAATCTATCTTCAGCATTGCTTTTTCTTCTGCTGTTGAGTTAGAAAATCTCATGTGGTTTTCTCATCTCTGGCTCATGTCCCTCCCAATACCAGATAAAAACAAAAAACAAGTGGAAGCACTGCATTAGGGAACAGGAGATACTAACTAGCTCCTGCTTAGCATGAAAAATCTGCCACAAAGGTTTGCCTTGGGCACATGACCCTTAGTAGTAGGTATTTGGGAAACATGACACAAAAACTGTTCTGACAGTTACTAAGTATGAAACTGCCTGAGATTTACCTATGTGAAAGGTGTCTCTGCACCAGCTTTATGTTGTCATGGCTGTGTTAAAGGCAATATTATTTAATATATACCAAGATAATTACCTTGGTAATCTGAAGTCTCAACTTGTGATTCTTTGGGGGGACTAAGGGGAGGGAGTGTGAGCACATACACTAGTGGGTATGTGCAGACTTGGAGAACTCTAGATCCACAGAACAAAGTCTTTTCAAAGAGTAGCTGTCTGTAGATGGATTATGTTATTACAATTATTAAAAGAGGCACGGATGAGTCTCTTCTCCCTCTATCCGTTAGCAAGTAGCAGAGCATAAGTAAGAGCAGAGCTGGAGTGAAACAGTTAATGATAAGCACCTCTAGCCCACCATTTGAGGGGGAGCAGGGTTCTGTATTTTGGATGAATTATAGTCTGGTCCTGTGGACTGAGAATGCTCATTAGCTGTTAAGGTGCAGCAGGACTGCTTCCAGAGTGCAGCTCACTGCTTTGCTTCATTCCAAAGGCATTCAATGTGTGCTCCAGAATGATTTCATACTGTGAACCAGAATGCAGAAGAGCAATGCCTGGCAATTCACTCTGAAAGTGCATGTCTGGTCTGCACTGTAATAGTCCATATGCATCCCATGCCTCAGCCACTTATGCTTTTAACTGGAAGGAGATTCATGAGGGTGTTTAGCATCACCTCTGCAGTCTATCCTGCCTACTAGCATGAAAGCTCACTAATGTGGCCCATACCGTGTGCCTGCCTTTAAAGGCCAAGCTTGCTGGTGCAAAATCACCACATGATATAGTTTTGGGAGGATCTCCATGGGCCGGCTGTACACCAATATTTCATACCATGCAAGCAGTTCGGGGCCAAATAGCTCAGCAGTGCATTCCAGCTGTTTTGCAATGCTCTACAGCCCAAAGAGCCCATAAACCCAATTTAACTGGTCTGTTAAGCCAGCTTCATGGCTGCTTTGTGCCACCAGGCTGGCACAACACTGCTGAAATCTACTGGCAAATTTGTCCTGTATTTTGTCCACAAAAGCTTAAACAGTCACACCTGAAGTGCTGTATTATTATATATGCCAAAATAACAACCTACCTGAACATTTTGTTGCAAAATGCAAACACAAATAAAAACAAATTGCTCATTCAGTAAAAGGAATGAAAACACTCAAAAAAAGGCTCATGCTCTCTTTCCAGTTCACTTCCCACTGGTGTTCAACAAGAGAGGACATGCCCACCTGCCACCAAGGCATGTCCAGTAGCACTTAAAGTCAGATTTTCTCCATTCCACCAGGAAGCACTTGCCTAAGGTACTAGAAATCCAGCAAGCTCTGCTGCGCACTGTTATTTCTACTCCTTTTAAAAGCAATCAACAGTCTGTCTTGAAAACACAGATACTTCAACACTGTCAGAGAGCTCTCCTGAATTCTACTTCTCTTCCAAAAGATGAAAAATGCTGCTTCATTAACAGGAAAGTTTGTTTTACGCATCTAATAATATGATATCTGAGGGCCTGTAGTGTAAGTGCAACAATAAAGCCCATTAAAGTAACTTCTTCAACTGTTTCTAAAAATATTAATAGTTCTAGAACTGCAAATGCTCTTTTACACTGAGGTAATTTGAATCTCCTTCTCCTAATATCCACTCAGGTTAAAATAGTTAACATCTCCAAAATAGTCTATGTTGTTGCCAATCCCTCCAAAGCTACTGACAACAGTAATGTGTTTACTGAGGTCTTACAGGCTCACTGAAAGGCTAGCACTAATCACAAGACAGATTTAAAGACATCTTCAGTACAGACAATTCTTTAGAGAATGTGGCTGGCTTAACTTTATAACAGTTGATAATTGTTGGGCACTATCTGCTCATGGCTAACTGTTACTAAGCCCCTTATGATGGTATCTGGAAGCTACAACCTTTTTGACTGCACAAATTTAAACTAAACTGCCTTCATATCCTACCCTCTGTTTTTCAGTCTAACTGGCAGACATACAGGGAGCACACAGCTTATTATGTGCAAGCTTGGAGGTCCTTGACTTGGAAATTATACACAGCCATTAATTAATCTAACTTCTAGTGCTGAAAATACTGTTTTCTGACAGTGTTTCAAAGCTTCAAGATTTGATTTACTATGGCTCCCAAGTAAACTGTACTTAGCCCAGGAATAAGGCTCCGGTTAAAAACAGTGCACTATAGCTCAGGTGTCAGGAATGTGACCAACAAGGTGAAAAACTTTGAGAAAAAAAAAATCTGCCAGGACCCTTAAATCTCAATATTTACCCTCATCAGCTGGATAAGTCTTTCAACAAGGTCACAGAGTCTTTGCTTTAAGAAGGGAAGCCTTCCAGTAACTACGCTAAAAAAAGTACAACCCCAAAGAGAATCAACCCCCCAGTACTTCACAGAAACCATCAGCACTCTTCCAGGGGTGGAGTGAATAAAATTGTCCTCTGGTGACCAGTTTCAAAAGACAGAAAATTACAATCTGGCAGAAATTGAAGCACACTGCATTAGGCTGCTCTCTACAGTTCTCCCAATTGAAAGAAAACATCTCCCTCCTTCCCTTCTCTCTCTCACACAAATATAGTTTCATACTACATATGCTCTCCTGGTTCTTTCCCTTCTGTATATATTTAACTTACTATGTTTTAGATTCTGCATTAATTGACCTAACCCAGCTTCACAACAGGTGAAACTTTAGTTATTACCTGATTAACAGATACCTACTTCTCCACTGCTTCCTTTCCAGTTTTAAATCTCCAGTACTCATGTCTCTGCTTCCTGTGATTCATCATAACCCAAAGGCTATCCTTCTTCACATTTGTTTTGCGCATGCTTCTATCATGTTAGATGAGCTATGAAGAACCAAGTGAGCTATCAGGAGGCTGATCATGATTGTGTACCCGAGGCCGACAAAGAACCCTGTTTTACTTTGGGTGAGCTGAATTATGACAAAATTGTGGTCCAAGTTCACATTAACTTGGACTAGAACAGGCTACATTAGTCAATCATGGTAATGACATTGTGGTCAGTCTTACACTAGCTAGCTTAACTTCACAGATGTATGTTAGCATGACACTGCTTTGTACTGAAGATAATACCAAGAGACTCTGGAAGAGAAGGTTAATTCATCTACAGATCAGTGTTTCAGCTACAAGGAATTGCTTCCTTGAAGATCTTTTCCTGATAAAATGAGTGAAAGTAGGATTGGAGACAGTGAGTGAACAGAGAAGCTTTGTAGAGAGACTGAGAGTTACTCTGAGTTGCTGTTTAGCCCTGGATTGATTTTCAGCTTTGTGTGCTTTCAGCCTAATCCTCCAGGAATGTAATGAAGTGTTACTCGAGGTCAGCATGAAGGTGAAAGGAGCAGTTGATTCCCCCAGGGTTATCAAAGCTCTGCTGTTAGGCTCCCTTTTTCATAGCCTCAAATATACCTCACAACCCCTTTTAAATTGAGATTAAGCAGTGTAGAAATGGATCATAACCCTCTGTGGCCATCAATATAAAGAAATAAAAATAAAAGTCAGTATAACAGCAGGAAAAGTATTCTGTTGGCTCAGTTGCTAACAATTGCTCAGCTAGTGTAACACAATATGCCCGACTTTACAACTGGTAGAAATGTGCTTGTTAAACACACAGGAATTACTCAGTTTCCAAATTAGTTGCCTCAAAATGCAAATATTGAGGAGGAAATGTCTGCTACAAATCACAAAACAGTTTAGAACAGTAATAGTCTCTTCCAAACCCTTTCATTACTGCTTTTAATGACTGTTTCACTGGAACATTATGGACTTCCAACATCACATTGGTTCATTAGCTGTCAAATTGTCCATCAGAGCTGGCACTGACCCACTCTGTAATGATCATTGCTTATCTTCTCTACAGCAGCCCAAGAGAAGTCATTATTATCAAGAAAGAGGTATGAGAAGTTGGAAAGATGTATTTAAAGTGTAGCCTTGAAGTTTAAACAAATGTTTTGCTTGGAACACAGAAACACAGTAAGTGTATCAAATCTCTCTTGCATTCCACCAAGGGCAATCTGCAGCTGTGTGAAGAGGCATCCTTTGGGATGAGAGAGCTAAGAGGGTAATGAAAACTGCTGCCATCAGCAGAGAGTTCAGGTAAAGCTCTGAGACCTGTCTGGGCACCACAACAGCTCACCCTGCCAGGACCTCAACTTGCCACCCTTACACTGTTATCAGTGTATCAAGACAGATAATTCAGAGTCAAAGCTGCTTTGCGTACAGCATGAGAAACTGTGGCTGCTACAATGAGAAAAAAGAAAACCCTAAGTTCTAACCACAATGCAGAATAAAAACCTAACAGTCACACTAATTACAAACAAGTTGAAATTACCTCTGCAAGATTTTCTCCAAGCAGCTAAAAGAACAACCTTGTTTCTTCAGAAGTGTTTGTGATTAATGAATAAATTGTACTCTTTTTTAGTTTGTATTAAGTATCAAGGGAAAGAGCAGAAATATAGTCTTTTATTTAGGATAACTTTTGGTGGCAGCTTTCAGGAGCATGAAAAGTTTTCAACTTACACAGTAAGCTCAACACTGAGTGGCTTAACTGGTGGTGTCTATTAAACATTACATCTTCCACATGTTGAAGATCTGACAGACTCAGGTCAGAGAATATTGAATAGAAGAGAAACAACAGATTTCTGCCTATTTTTTATGCTATGGATATGAAAAAAATTGAGTAGACCCACTTCAGTCCACCACAAATCCAGGGGAAAAATGAACAGGAGCTGTGGAAATCTGCTCTTTGCTGTTCCCTCCTATTTCTCTGTTCCTGGTTGGAATTGTTCTTAAAATAGCAGTTTGCTTGGTAACACCAGTAGTATTACTTCATAACCCTGCTTCCTCAGAACTGTTTCAACTATTGTTGCAGCACTTTAATTAAAGTACAACTGAGCAGGTGAACTCCACTGGGATGCTCTCTGTCCACACTGCTTGGTTCTGAGGAGCAGAGGAACAGGTTGCTCCATGCAAAGAGCAGGGTTTTATTTGACAATTTTCCTTTAAATAACTCACCCAATGTACTCAATTCCTAAATGTTTTTTAGTCACAGGTCAGAACTTTCTCCCCACAGACTAACTTCTTGATGATCTCAACACTGATGGACTTCACTACACAAAGAAAATACCTGACCTAAAAATACAGGCTACTGAGTGACTTTTTCTTGGGGAAAAAGAAGGAAAAGGACATAATTTACTATAAAGTGCTATTAATAGCCTCTTTGTAACCTCTTCATATTGGTAGCACTTAAAAATGGAGTTTTTAAGAGTATAAATACTGCTCTGGAGGGATATTGTTGCTATAATTATACCTCTGAGGATAGGGAACGAGGAGATGGAAAAATTGGTTTAAAAAAATGGGCATTAAGAACAAATGAAAAGTGATTGTTTCACTGCATCCATAACCTCTATTATTTAATTATTCTTATCACTTCAGAAGCAGGACCTCAAGAAATTTCATATTTTAATAAT
>VWZO01007198.1:1269936-1448582 GCA_013396975.1 Bucco capensis
CCCTGAACTTCAGAAAAGCAAAATTCCAGCTCTTTAAAGAGTTACTCAGCAGGATACCCTGGGAAATGGCCCTCAAGGATAAGAAAGCAGAACAGAACTGGCAGATCTTTAAGGACACTTTCCATGAAGCACACCTGGGGATCAAGAGCTCTTGTAAGAAATCTGGTATTTCTTACCAGAAGAAACCAGCATGGCTGAGTCAAGACCTGCTGGTCAAATTTAAAACCAAGATGGAACTACAAAGGCAGTGGAAGCAAGGACAGAGATCTTGGGAAGAATATAAAAATGCTGCCCGATGGTGTAGAGATGAGGTCAGGAAGGCTAAAGCACGGCTAGAGCTCAACTTAGCAAAGGATGCAAAGAATAACAAAAAGGGATTCTACAGGTACATCAATGAAAAAATGAAGGTCAAAGAAAACATTCCCCCCCCTGAAGAGCAAGAATGGAGAACTAATAACAACATATGAGGAGAAGGATGAGGTTCTCAACTTTTTTTCTTAAGTCTTCACTGGCAACCTCTCTACCAACACATCCCAAGTTAAAAAACCACAAGGTGGGGACCAGGGCAGTGAAGTCCCTCTCACTGTATGTGAAAGTCAGGTTTGTGACTTCCTGAGGAAACTGAACATACATAAGTCTATGGNAATAATCAGGGGCTGGAACACCTCTCCTATGAAAACAGGCTGAGGGAGCTGGGAGTGTTCAGCCTGGAGAAGAGAAGGCTTCGGGGGACACCTACTAGTGACTTTCCAGTACCTAAAGGGAACTTACAAGAAGGCTGGAGAAGGCCTGTTTACAAAGGCCTGGAGTGAAAGGACAAGGCACAATGGTTTTAAATGGGGGATTGGTAGATTTAGATTGGATATTAGGAAAAGTTCCTCACCATGAGGGTGGTGGAACAATGGAACAGGTTGCCCAGGGAGGTGGTTGAGTTCCCATCCCTGGAGGCATTCAAGGTGAGGCTTGCCAGGGCTCTGGGCAACCTGATCTAGTTGGGGATTTCCCTGCCCACTGCAGGGGGGTTGGACTAGATGCCCTCCAGAGGTCCCTTCCAACCCAAATGATTCTATGATTCTATCAAACCATCAAGTCCAACTTTCAACCTAAAATGCCACTAAATCATGTCACTTATGTTTTTTTTTGAACACCTCAACACAGGAAGATTGGGACAGGAAAATAAAATTCAGGACTGCTTCACATTTAAGTATCTCTAAGTACTACTTCAATAACTTACGGAAGTAAAATGGAAAATGTTATGGAAGTAAGGTTGTCATAGGCTTAAGAAAACCTTAGTAAAAGCAACTTGCTTTTCAGATTTGGCAAACATCTGAAGTTCCTACTTACTTTAGTAGAACAAACAGCTGAGAAATTGTTTTGAAAATGATGGAGCTTAACTTACTTGCTTTGAAACTGGCTAGAAGTCTAACCCTAGGTAATCTTCAGGCTGGATGTCCCACATTCCTTACCACTTCTTAGCTACTTAATGCATTGCAATGAAATACATTTTGGCACATTTCAATCACCATCCTTCTCTTTTTAAGATCACACAGCTAAAGCTGAAGGTTATCAGTGCTCCTCAAGATACATTCCTGACTCTTGAATCATAATATGGTGCCCCCAGAAGCTTCTCTACTATTCTCAAGCCTCCTGACATTTGTCTGTTATCAAGCTGGCTGGGCACAACCTCACACAACAAAGAGATGCCTTAGTGACTTCACCCAGGAGACAGACAGCAAACTTCCCAGGGCTTTTTGCAGCTTGGCAAATGTCAGAGCACATTGAGTTGTCTCAGAGGGGAAGAGCTGCAAGCTCTAGGAAAGGTCAGGCAGCAGTGGTGCTGGATCTACTGCCAAGAGCATGAAGGAATCATTCACAACCTCATCCTCCCTTCTTGGTATGTTAAACTCATTCTTTAATATAACCCAAAGGTATTTTCCTAATATACCACTGCAGACAGTTTCAGAATTCTAAATTAAACTCTAACAGAACTTCAGTAGAAGATTTACAACTTGCACAAACCTAAGATTTGAAGCCTGATTTATAACTCACACACAGCAAATGTAGAGTGTAAAACACTCTTTGAACATGAAAGCACAGTGCAAAAGGAGCCTCTTCAGACAGAAGCTAGAACAGACAATACGCTCAATCACACACAAAGTCTGCCATCATCCAGTCTAGCAGAGATTAAAGCAGATAAAAAGGTGACCTTTCTTAAAACATTACTCATTACAGTAACGTACAAGTTGAGGATAAAAATTAAGCCACTTGACCAAGGTCAAATAGATACTTAAAATGCACTAAACTGATTCAAAGTTCAAGGCTTCAGCAGCTACAGCTTATATACTCAATCCCCTAGAACAAACTGCTTCCCCACAACAAGGAAGGAAACAACTGAGCTGAGAGAGGAACAGAAGTGATTGGAAAATATCATCTACTCCAATGGCAGCAATTTATTCCAAGGTGGTTGTGCTCAAGGAGATGAACACACCACAGCTGAAAACACATTCACAAGTGAAAAAGATTTTCAGAATTGTAATTCAAGTTTAAAGTAAAAATCTTACACTCACACTGTTCTTTTTCTAGTAATGTAATACATTTATTTTGCATTACACTGTGAAGAAAAAAATAGTTCTACAGATATTCTAAGGGTATTTTTAAATGCAGTTGGAAGAATTACTCTGAGCATGACTGGTCAAAAATACACTGTCAATGGTAGTATTCTGATGAAACCCCCAATTAATTATTAAAACTATTGCTATCAATTTCATATACCAGCTATCAGCATCCCCCCCCCCCAGGGGAGTAGCTTACTAAGAACTATACTTCATACTTCTATGGGTTCATAAACTTACCACCTCTTTACACCATGAATCCCACACCAGCCTTGCTACTTCCTCTCCAAGACAGAGATGGGAAGACAACATACAACCTACTGACAGACACTGAAAAGTTGATTTACTGCCCCCTCAATGCACATAGCTTATCTTTGGGGATTTATCTGAGATATGCTCTGCACCAATGATTGTCTCTTCTCCGGCATAGATGCCTGCCTTGGTGCTCTGTCAAGTACCAAAGGTTGATGCAGTCAGTGTTCAATGTTTTGCCACTCAGGAAGAGGAGACAATCTCCTCATTGCTAGCCCATTGATCCCTACCCTGCCAGGGGACTTCAGCCAGGAAAGCAGTCTGTCTGTACAGCTGCTGGCTGCTGTGACCCCTTCAGCTCTCATGGAGTTTTGATGGATAGTCTTTGCTCAGGTAGGCAGGAATGGAACTCAATAAGCAGTGGAACATTTAATGGCAGTTCAAATGAACCCTTCAACTTGTTTGCTCCTACTGAATCAAAAAATGCTTTTTGAGGAACGCCTGTCTTGGAAGCAGAGGGAATCACACACTCATACACTCTCTTTTCTCCGGACAGCCTCTGATATTTACCATTAATTCATCAGTCTGGGTGTGTCTGACTACACCCTCTTGATTAAACATTGTCCATGTAAACACTAAAACAAAAAATGATCTGCCAGCACTTGTAAAATCACATTCAAACCACAAAGACAACACTGCTCAGGACTGCTCCTGTTTAATATTTGAGAGATTATAAATGATTCAAAACTTCTGTTTTCTTCCCCCAAATATGTCCTTCAGATTTCTTTTTAAGATCCATTTTTAATGTAGATTAATTCCTTTATTTCTTGCCATTTTGTTTCTTAAGTCCTTGAAATTCTGATTTTGGCTAGCATGATATCAAGAGTTTGACCATCAATATTCCCACTGACACTGCAAGAGTCACTGTTAACAAGATGGAATGGAGGAACCTTGGGATGACATCTTGTCCAGTTCCTCACTCAAATCAGGGACAATTTCTGTTAGGTCTCATCATTATTATTAATATGCCCAGATTTTTGAAAAGCAATACATGAGACAGAACTGAGCCCTTGAAAACATGGGCAATGTGTTTCAAGTAATTGATATTAGCTCTTTTACCTGCATTAAAACTGACTGAATTGGTAGGGAAAAAACCCAAGAGAAAGAGATGTTCAGTTCCTATTTTTGACATTAGTCGAGTATGACAATTTCCAGTTGGAAGCAGGAGAATAGAATAATAAAACTCTCAGAAGGATCCAGAGTTATTTTATCTAACAATAGAAAACACCACCTTAAAACAAGCCAAAAAAATCCCACCAACCTACTAGTCCTTTAAATGACGTAGTTAAAAGAAAGATCTCTCTCAGTATCTCAAAAAGCTTAAATACCCCAACTTTAAGAAAGTTGAACAGAATTTGGATTGGAAATGAAGTTGTCATTATAAATCTTGCATTTAAGTTCACCCCAGGACCTCTCTCTCTCCCCTTCAGGACAAGGAAGACACTGAAGTTATGTCAAATGACAATTAAATGATGAGAAGCAATACTGATGATAATGTTTTAGTGGTACAGAGCTGTCACTTGTAGAACATCAGAATTTTCCAAGCTACATTTTTTTCTTCCCCTACAAGACTTTCATGGTAATATCAATTTACTAGAACAAGCAATTATCCAATTATCTTCACATTTAAATTACCTAAATGTCCAGGTTATAATTGGATTCATTAGTTACTGAAATTGCACCTGCAAATGCTATATCACAAATACGGTTATGAAACATTTATGTTGTTTTACTGTAATGGATATTTAATAATTTAATCTCATTATTAATACTTCCTAGTATGCCGTAAGCAGCTTTGTAAAAATACTCATTGCTAGAGGGAATAATTTTATTTGTGAAGGAAAGTAACCAAGGAAAACATCTATAGGGTTTTTTTTTTCCTTCTCTTTAGTCAATGACAAAGGTAACAGTGTGGCAATATTAACAACCATAGCTGACTTTTGCCAGGGGGCTGCTGTTCCATGCAGCAATTGTATGAACAGTATAAACAACTGGCACTAACTGCCTTAAAAATAAATGTTGTGGTCAGTTTTAGTGTTTAATATTTGTTCTCAGTATGTGTCTTTAGTCTTCCTTTCCAAAATCTGGCTACTCCACTTATAAGAAGTATTTAGAGTCTGAAACCATTTCTCTCCTTTGGGGAGAATTTAGGTCAGGAAAAGAAATTATATTCAAAAAATAAATTTGCCACATTAAGTTAACAGATCAAGCTACACAGACTGTATAAAAGCTTCTTCCAAGTATAAAACTCTCACTAAATTGGTTTTATCTGTTTTTTGCGTTTGGGGTTTTTTGTGTCAAACTCAAACTACTTCTAAAGCTAAATTAGCAAAATATCTGTATCTAGGTATGAAAATGAGCTACATGTAAATTACATGACGTTGCAAATAGATGTATTCAAGATTTCCCAAATGCTATTTAACAAAAGGGGCCAATGATTAAAAGCTGCTAAGAAAGTAATCTCTTCCTTAAAGCAAAACTTGTCCAAGTCCAGATTTACAAACAGGTAACACTCCTGACAAATTCCACAACAGGAGCCTATCTGCTCAGATAAACACATGCTCATTCCTGAGAGCACTTCCTGCCCCTCTTCTGCTTGCCACTGCACAGAAACAACTGTCTCAACCACAGCCGCCAAAACACAGACAGCTACTGCAGAAGAACTGGCAAACTCTCCACTGGTAGAGACAGGAGGGATTTTTCCAAAGCTTCTCTTGTTATTGTGGTGATCCCATCTAGAATTGCAGTGTTCTGAGGACTGACACTGATCACCCACTTAATTACAGAGCACTCCAATGCAGCTTGAAACAGCTACCATCCAAAACCCCAGATGATCATGGAAAGTCTCTTTTTTCTCTCATAACCAATGGTTCAAGATGAACTGGCTGCCTGCTACAATTAGCTCAAGGCCCTAACTGTACAGATCACACATCAAAGAAGTCCCAACTTGAACTCAGGCCTGGCTGATTGACTGTTTCATTTCTCCAGAGGAAATGGGAATGCAATTGTAGATTGGCTGCTGCAATTCAACTGGCTCTGCTCTCATAATGGCTTCTAGCAAGAGCACTTCATCTCATTCTGGAGTCTTCAGAGGGTCAAGGAAAACATGTCTGGACTCAGGCAGGTTTTCGAACGAGGTTAAGATCATGATTGTTTAATCACAGTCACCATCATGCTCACTGTATTTTTACTTGAAACCTCCACATTTACCTGTTCTTGCAGTACATAAATCTTAGGCAGTTGCTGTTGCAATTATTTATTAATTTATTAAATTAACAAGTCCTGTAAGTCCATGCAAGATCAGTGTCACAAGTATTGAGTGCAAGCTTTTATACTTTGAAAGTGAAAGAGTTCCTGACGTAAGCCCTCCCATTTTAGATAAAATGGTTAAAAGGTGCTATTGCCACAAGTAATTTCAACCTGGCAGGGGGGATCAGATAAATGAAATGGCTTCTTGTGAAATCTGTGACAGAACTACAATCAGTAAGGCTTGCCACCTGCATGAGACAAACTGGTTAATAAAAATGCTTTTAGATACACTTCACTGTATTTTGGTGCAGTATAAATGCTATTTTTCAATTTATTTCAAGGCAATATAGAATCTAACTACTGAAAAACAGAGACAATGAAGATATCTATTTCCATATTAATACTGAGTTCTCCACATTTCTCTTATAGTTGCTATAATTTATTTTGCCACTATGAAGGTAACAAGAAAACACTAAGCAGTAAAATCCAAATAAAGTAAGGCTAAGATTGTGAGATTTGAATGAAAGATGAGACCAGAGCACTGCTTACTGTTACACCTAGTACTAGGCTATTTTTTTCATGGATCTCCTGACCAAAAAAAAAAAAATTTGCTTTTGAAGCTTGATTGAAAATACTGCCATTTCAGACTGATTTTACCTCTGCCTAGCACACTGGTTCCTGAAGGACTTAGGAAGAAGCCTGTAGCAGTATGTGTTCTGCACCAGATTTTTTCCTGTTTTCCTACCAGCACACATCCAAGCCATCACACCACAAGTCAGCCCACTGATCTTATAGCAGCACAAAGCACCTACTTTCCTAATAAAAGGCCTAACCCTGTTCTCAGTAGCATAAACTTAGTGGGAACTCCACCTCTGTCATGGAAGGCAGAGCCAAGCTCCCACTACTACAGAAGGTGGTAATGTGGTTGCCTGCTACTGTCCAAGAGACATTCTGTTTAGGCAGGATTACAGGGCTATGTTACAATCAGGAATGACATTCCACCATCAGGATAACCACCTACCCATTCATCATCATCTCCATCCTGAAATGCAGACTCCTTTGACAGTACATAGACATATATATGCTAATAGAAATGCACACAGAACCTCTCTGATAGTGGCAACAGTCCCTCAGAGACCAAAGTCAGACAAATAGAGTCATTTCATCTGTGACAGCAATTCTGGACTCCTCACCAAACACTTCAGCGAGGCAAAGTCAGCATATGTTAATCACAGACATCTCATTTCCCTTTTCTTCTCAAACCAATTAACAAGCCTTAATGTTTCACTCTATTCAAAAAGAACAAAAAGTCATTTTTCTTTTACTGGTGGCTTATTTTTCCCCCTCTAAGTAAATGCTGTTGTTAAGACCAGGCTCTTATGTAATCTGCTTTTGAGAAATTCAATTGATTGTTACTTCTGGTTTATTCATATGGCTCATGGCATGACATCATAAATAGAATCTCTAGCTCCTGAGCTGGCTCCTCACAGCAGTTGTCTTTAATGTCATTTACTCAAGAGGCTCAAGGTCTCCATGAATAATTAATGCTTAGCAAACCACTGCAGTGCTACAAGATTACCACTTTTGGGCCTTTGATTTCAAATAAGTCTTGACACTTTTGTTCAATGAAGAAAATACAAGCAGCTTTACATCTCTGAAACTGGAAAAGCATCTCCAGTATGAGGAAGGACTTCCTGTTACACAGAAGCATCAGTCTGAGCAACTACTTTCCTAACAGCCCTTGCTATGAATGACGCCATGGAGAGAAAGAGTTATGTTTTCTACTCTCTGCAGAGAAAGCAAAACATATCTGAATAAAAGTATGACATGCTTTCCTGCAAAAGACATTAGTTAATTACAAATAATCAAGATCTACCTGAACAATCTGTGTTTGTAGAATCCATTTTACTGAAGCTTAAGGCAGACTTAGTAAATACTCAGCTCCAAATGTAATTTAGCCATTAGGACCTTCTCTCTGGACTTTATCACAAGTCTCCTAGGCTGCTGATACCATTAGTTATTATTTCCATTATGTAGTGCTTCGAATCTCCAGTACAGGATCCCATTGTGCTAGCTAATTATTGTAACACTAACATGGCGTGATAAAATCTTGGAGTGGTGTAATTGGAAAAGAAACAGGTAGGAAAGAAATGTGAGGAATACAGGAGATGGATGATTAGGAAATAGGAGCAATTACAGAGAAAAGTCACTAGCCAAATTTGAGCCTGGCTCTTCACACATTTCAACAACTACTGCTTTGTAGATGGACATGAGCAATACAGATCTGACCAGCCAAGACTCTGAAGTTGTATGGAGGAAGTCTCAGAAAGATTCTCTACTGAAACACATAGTAAGAATCAATTAACCCAAACCAAACAAAAAACAATGGGAAAAGTATTTACCCAATTGTCACAACTTGAAAAATCTCCAAAATGTTCATTTATTTCTGAAGGCTAGCAGGATTGTGACCCTACATATTGACTTAGTGTTCAAATTACAGCTAAAAATAGCCCTCCTGTGTTGCAGAGGACACAGCTGCATTGTTCACTAGGGGATATGTGTTCAGAGCTTTTTATTTTGGAACACTGCAACTTGGTTCAGAATGACAAATAAAACAATTTCCACAAATGAACAAAGTGACCTTGAAATACATGCCCCACTTCTTGCTTCAGCGTAAAAAAACTCTTTCCATATCTCATGTACCAAATGGAGGGCTTGTCTATCAGCTTGGCTCATCCAGAAAACAGGTGCTGCTATACTTGCTTAAAAATAATAAGCCTATAAAATTAGTCTCCAGTCCAAGGCTGCAGCCTTGCATTAAATCCAGCATCTGAGCAAAACAAATAAAAACCAATTCACACTAGAATTCTGCTGTTACTGAGAGGTCTATATTCCCAACGTAAGACTGTGCAGAAGGTACCCAAAGCACTGCGGAGACCAAAAGTAGCATACATTGTGCTACTTGATTGCAAGCACTCAGGATGACTAAATGTTTGGCTTTGTAGAGAAGCCTACAGAGACATAAAAAAAAGAACCAAATACAAAATAAAGCAGAATACTCAATTTACTCTTGTATAGAAAGTCAATGTGACTAAGACATAACGTAAGCACAGAATTTCCTTCGGACCTGGTTATTAGTTTCTTTTCCATATTAGCTGTAAACATTTGAACACTGTTACAGCACTGATATGAAAGACTACCTTAGATGAAGCGATATTTATCCCTAAAGTTGAAAAAAATTATGACCACCACTTAATTTGTACTGTTTTAGACCTCTTTGATGATAGACTCTGGTTTTCACAATGTAAAATAAATCACTGTGAAGTGGCTGGCTAAAACAAAGGTGCTTTATGGAATTTCTGAAGGGAATATTGCTGCTGAAATCATCCAACTGAACCTTAACAAAGTCAGTAAGGGAAAACTGCTTAAAACACTGGCTGTAGTGAAGGGGTCAGAACATTTCACTACTGACAAAAACTTGACATTTTAACTTCAGTGTTTCTTATGGGGGACAGGAGTGTCTACTGCAGAAAAAATGTAGATCATGGCCAGAAAAAAAATTAAGGAAGTGGTGATAAACATACCAAAAACGAGAGAAAAATGTTGAAGATTTAACAGAAGCAATACACATTTACTGTATTTTGTGGGAAACCTCTTTCCCATCTTCATTTGTAGGAACATCTAAAGGAGTTTCCATACTAAGCTTTTAATGGATGAAGAACAAGCTCTCCAGTGACAGGGTAAGTAGGTACTGCCTGTCTACAGATTATACACTGAAATGAGCATAGCCAGGGGTTAACAGAAGCACCAATTTTATTGCAAGCAGAGGGTGGCCACCTTGCTTAGTCTTTCAGAAAAAAGCTAATTTCTTGATAAATTGCTCCTGTCACAGTCTTTAAAAAGCTTGGTCATCTGAAATAACAGAACAACCTTAATATTCTTCCAATATTTTTACATTTAGAGACTAAAGGGCAATACATCCTAGATATCTACACAAAACAGTCCGTGTGTTCATATCATTCTAACAGCTATCAAAATGTTTTATAGTTTAGCCAAAATACTTCAGTAGAAATGTGTCACCTCAGAGTTCCAAAATTTTAAAGCTTATAAAAGGTGCTTTCACTAAGGCAGAAGAGTTGGATTTAACCTGATACATTTTAATTGTCCTAAAATATTCCAATTTACAAATGGTTTTGAAAGCTCGATCCAGTTTAATCCACATTTTACTTGCCTCTTTCTCTTCCCAATTTCTCATTTCAGAAGAACTAATCTCTGAATTAGGGTAATACTTCATTCCTTTTCAACACTGGTGTGCTACTGCATTATTCTTGAAGCAGAAATAGCAGGTACTAGCAAAAACTGCACTATTGCTCCTTGCAGACAGGAAGACTTCACCTGAGTCCTAGGTTCCTTATTCATGAAGTTTAGTGGGATAAGGCCATTATGCTGCAGCTCCAAAGCAATGTTGATTATAAGTGGCCAAATACAAAGCTCACTCTAGATGCATTGAGGATTTCTGTATGAATCTGGCTCACAAATAGTCACAAGGTTGTTCTTACACTCAACTGAAGAGTCAAAACACTGGTAATTTAAAACAAAAACATGAAGAAACTGCGCATAATGCTCCAGCTCTTTGTCTACGTGAGACCTCTGGCCAAATACAATGTTCTCAGATGGTGCTTGCTGTAAACTCTGACAGAAGGTGACTGAACATTTGTCCTCCCTTATATTACCATTTGTAACCACCATCAATTCAACTTGCAGCTCAATCTTTGCACAGCATATTAAAGATAATAAATGGGTCACATTGTGTGCTAACACAGTTGCCAAATGTTATTTTCTCTCACAAAATTAAATATGTAATGTGACCCCCACACAAATATGCTGAGACACAGTCAGAAATGCTTCCAGGAAAGGCAGCAGGATTGCTTGCAGGAGCTCTACCTTTGTCTTCTCTCCCTTTTCCTCCTCCATGTCTGCCTGTCAATGGCCACATGGCTTCTGGCATTGGTGATGCCTGAACAATAGACTTCATTTTGCTTTTTCCTTTCTTGTCAACTATCCTCTGTATCAAGCTAGATTTCTTCCTGGTATTGTTGGTTACTGATGGATTTTGCATCCAGAACTCTAAAGATCTGTATGGTGCAATACTGCAAGAGGTTTTTGAGACAGCTATTAAATCACATTATTATTTCATGAGAATAACTTAAAAATTCCACATTCTTCTCACATTTCCTCTACCTCAAGTCAGGAGCAGTATTTTGTAAGATCAACCTCAATTTTCTTTCATCTTCCTAAGCCAAACACATGCTATAATTAGTTTCTTCTTACTTGCATATTAGATTCATAATAGTATATTACAAAATTCCATACACATGTAAATTAGACCTAATTGGACTGGCTCATCAATCTGTTCCCCAATTACATAACAAAAATACATTAACTGAACGTGATTTATGTATAAGGTACTTGTGAATGTTTGTGATGGAATTCATAAAACCCTCATTTTCATATCCTAATTAGCAGTTTATTAATCTTAAATGCATACAGAAATTAACAGCATTTTAATCTTCTAAAAGGCAGCTTTTTTATCCTTTCATTAGCAACCATCAGTCTTAGTATGAGAGAATTTTAATAGCTTATGGTTACAGATTATGAGTGCCTATGTACACATAAAAATATGCACAGATAATAGCAAGCAATTTTGCCTTCCCTTAACCCTGGAGAATTGCCACAAGAGACAGTAAGGCTTTATGGAGTAAGACTTCAGGAAAAACAAATGAAGTCTTTCCAAGTATATATATATATACACACACATATATAGCCTCTTTGCTAAGTGGTAACCTGTGATGCTGTAGAACATGACATCTGTCCTTTCAGAATAGAGAGTGGTGGATTAGATCTAATTTTTTTCAGTTGCTTTTTGTTTTGCATCTTTTTTTTTTTCATGTGTATAAAATGTACACAATGTATTTAACTGAACAGGAAATGTCAGTTCATTTTAAGTCCTAAACCCCCCCAAACACCAAATGGAATATATCTCCTAACAGTGGCATTTTAAAACCTGGTGAAAGTTTTATTCCATTTCCTGCGGATCCCAGCTGAACAGAGAATGGTAACAGCTCTGCCCAGCAGAGTATCAGGCAGGCGTGCCTTCTAAATTCAGCTTTAGTAACAGGTCATTGCTGATCACTGGATAATGATCACACCTTTACAATTCTGCAATTTGCTTCTGTAAATATGCTGGTTTGTATTCCATATTTTGCATTAACAGTTAATGCTTGCATTTCTGCCTCTTCTTTCATCTTAAACTCAAGTGCAGTAAATACTTAATTTACTTATATATTGAGTTGTACTACTTGCAAACAACACAACATGGAGCGAGACACATACACACACACCCCTCTGGACAGGAGTCCAGCTTCCTTATTACTATGTAACAGGTGTTCACTAATTGTACACTCTAATATGTCTAAGGAGGAAGACTAAGGTCACCGCAATAGCACTGATAAGGGTACTTCATTGTTTAGGATCACTCTTAATGGAGTGCTAGAAGGTAAAAGCATTTTAGTGTGCTTTATTTCTACTCTGTGCTGCCTGAAGTTTCCATTCTTTTTCAGCTCCTGCTCGTTTATCATTCTGAGGTGATGCTAGTCATCCCAGTGGAAGGAGGATGCTCTTCACAGGCATGGTGACATACACCCACAGCTCCTAGGCTCAACTCTTTTTATCTGGTCTTAATTTCAGACTATTCCACACAGATCTTACTTCCATTAAGAATCCAACTTAGTGACCACAATCATCAGGGAACTACAACAGTGCCTTTAGATAAAACTCTGAAAAGCATCACTTGGGTAACGCTGCAGTACTTCTCTGCTTCTAGACAACTACAGGAAATAAGCCCCTGTTGCCTCCCCAATTTTAAAACTGTACATAAAGAAGTGTTTTGTCCAGCTACATTGTTAAAAATATTTCATAAAAATGAAGATCCAGAAGGATCTGTGATTGATGGGTATGAAAACAATACAAAGAATTTCAAACCTGGGATGCTATTGTGGATGAGTCTCACTTCAGATATTTCACACAGAATATCTTGGGGGCAAGTGAGGAGGGAAGAAAGCTCTCTGCTCAGAAACTGCTCATCTTTTAACCTGGAAATAAGGTTCTTTTGAAGTTCTACCTCAAAAATGGAAGTACTAAAAATCTCAAGTTATTTGAACAAATCCTGCATGAAGCTTTAAGTGACCTGAAGTTGATGCAGTACCAGCAACAGAACCTTGGACTTTTGACTCTCACTCCAGAGCTAAGCAGAGAAAAAGCAGTTGTGTAGCACTGAACAAAACAGTGTGTAATAAGAGGAGATGCTGTCCTTGAAATCAGAATGTCCTTTTCCCAGTGTTTTACAAAGATATGCTCTAAGAAGTTGTACATAAAAAGAGAAATTTCTAGTCCTGAGTTAAGATATTCTGCTCATTGTTATCCTTTCTCCTTTAAAATACACTGTGCTTACAAGAAGGAACATTCATTTTTGTGTATATATACATGTATGGAATTTGTTTTCAGGTATTCATAGAATATACATTGATTTGACATCCAAGGTTGAACATGCCTGGTTTATTCACAGATAACTAAATAGCAGTCAGAAGAGATGCAAACAGTACTGAATTTGAGTCTGAAGAGTATTAAAAAATTCAGTATAACAAATTGAACTTATGATCTAATTCCAGTTGTCCTGACAAAACGAGTGTACAAATGTTAATCCATGCATCATGGTGACTACAACTGGCAAACTTTCATGCAGCTATGATTAACTGCATTTGCCTAGTCTATGTGTAGACTAACTTCCAGGCCATTTGATCACTTACCCTGCATTTGCCTTCCACTGCTTGGACAGCACAGAATTAAATCAAATTGCATTTTAGCTTGGCTAAGTGCTTTTCTTGTCTACTGTTTGGAATTGTAATATGCAGTAAGACAAAGTCAATGCAATTCAGTAAGCTGAGAAGTTTTAAAAATTGCCAGTCATACATGACTTTTTTTTTAGCAACTCTTTCATTTCCCTTCTAATAGAAAACATTTTGACTATCAGATCATAACAGTAAATCTTTATAGTGTACTTGCTCAACATGGGTATCTTATAAAATAATGAATGACAAGGGAAATGGGGCTCTTTTATGCCTCAGTATTTTACTGAGTAGTTATAGCTACTAATAGCTGGATTTTAAAATCATTTTCTATGAACTTTTTGACAACAGTGAAGTTCAAGGTTACTACAGAGATGCAGCCCCATTCTGTGGGCTGAAAGAAGTTCCTTGAGCCAGCTGGTGGACTTCTCTCTGTAGGCTCATTTGTACCAGCCTCCTGATGATAAACCTCATTTTAAATATTCAGAAAGAGAACACGGCATGCAGCTCCGGAAGCTCAGACACTCTCTTGCATACAGCCTTCACCTGCACTTCTTTCCTAGTTTGTAAACACTGTCCTGAGTCAGAGTTGCCTGTTGTTAGTTGTTCCCCTTGGCACACAAAGTGTGACAGCTCAGATTTGAGATGAGGCACCATTTCCTCCACCTTTCAACCTCAGTGAAATCAAGTTTCCCTTCCATAGGGACTGCCATACGCCTAGCCTAAGAACAAACAAGCAGAGAGCCCACAAGGACACAGGTTGAAGTGCAGATTCCAGAGGAAGCTGCTATGGCACTTGCCTTGGGGACCACTGCCTCCATGCCAGCTTCCAGTGCTGACAGAAGTGAGCAAGCACCTCATGCAATAGTCCTTGAGTATTTCTGCCAAAAATTATTTGCACTTCTAATTATAAGCAAAACAAAACCTGGCTCAGCTAGGTCTTTATGTGGTATTCATCACCTCACAAGAGGAAATATTGGATTACCTTGTGGGTAACTTTTGTTTATCTTTAAAAAATAACTTAGGCACAACTGCAATTGAAGATATTTTAAAAGAAAAAAGGAATAAATTTTTACAGGTGGGCATTTACTGCTTTTCCTTGCAAGTAAAAAAATCTTTTGTCATTCTGATCACCCTTTCAACTTCATAAAAATGCCAACATATGGCTGTTTACAGATATCTAATTAGCCATTTCCCTAAATATGCTTTTACACTTCAAAATATTACAATTAAAATGCAAATTGTAACATGCATATGAGAATTAAGGAGAAATAACTTCTACTTAACTGTCTGAAAGCAGCCCAATTCTCCTCCTATCTTTCACCCTTGCCTTTGTCTTAGCTGAAAGGTAAGACCAAGCTATGGCTTCTTTTCAGGCAGAAGAGAAACAGCTAGTGTCAAGGAAGGGCAATGAAATCTCCAAGGTTCTGGGAGAAGTCAATACAGATATGAGCAGTGCCTCTAATGCTTTCAATTAGGTCACGTCCATCATGACAATCCCAGGATCGCTCAAGGTCTGACTTGGGTTTTTTAACTCGTTTATAAGCAGATATTGACTTAATTTAGATTAACAGACCTTCCAAATGGAGGTTATGGCTTTCACATTTTTGTCTAAAAGGTAAAGTCTAAGGAGCAATAACATGGATCCAGTAAGTTTCCAAAACACTGTCTGAGAAGTCTATTGCTAGTTGACAGTTTGGAGGAAAGATAAATTACTTTCTTCAAAACCTCTTTCCAGCTTTCCTCTAACACTTGGGGTTTCATATCTGCCCAATCAGGAATTTAACTTGAAAGCATTTTAGTTGCATATGGCTTCATGTTATGCAACAAAATTCTGCGTACACTAAGTAGGCAGGGTACCAGGGAGCCAAAACCATTTGTGGTACCATCTAGAATGCTGCACTGGTTCAGTCTCAAGGGCCTTTTCCAACCTAAATAATACTAGTGATTCCATGAAAATCACAAGAAGAGAAACAGTTAGAATGGAATTAATAATTAGTACTTTCTTTTTCTTTTTTTTCTTTCTTTTTTTTTTTCCCCCACAGAGATCAAAATTGATTTCTAAAGGGGCAAAGTCTCACCATGTAGATGGAGAAGTAGTACAGGGCCATGACAGGTGGCAGGATTGAAAGCAGAAATCCCAGTTATCCCCTTCCTGCATTTATTCCATAATCATTACATACTCAAGCTCCCTAAACAGGATTTAAAGCATCCTTTAAATGACACAAAATGGAAGGTCTCCTTACAAGACAAACTATATCTTTCCTCAGGTGAAAAATTTAAACAATTTCACAGACAAATTATGACAACAGATTGCAAATAAAATAATGATCCTTATTTAGTCTGTAATTCCCTTTAAACCACCAAACAAAATACTCTCTCACTCAAAGGAGAAACTAAACAGTCTAAAGATTCCTGATTGGTATGCAAGTGCTGTTTGGCTTCAGCTGCAAGTACATAACTACTTTAAAGAGGTGTTTCTGCTCATCAACAAGCATAAGTAATCAAAACTCTATTTTCCTTTCCTGTCTGCACTTTGGCTCCTCATCTGGACTTCATATCTGATTTTATTCCTTGATTTATCCAAGATTAAGGCATGTGAGTGTTAACTCTTATTTGCTATGAAAAAAAAAAAATAAAATAACAGGGCTATGTTAACCAGGGATTCATTTGGATCATACCTTTAATTTCATAAAGCCCATTAAAGACCTGTTTGTGAGCCGACCTGTGCATTTAGTGCAAAAGGGTGAAACATTCACACAACTACCTCTGCGCACCTTTACATCTTCACTTGGAAGGGGCTAGAGGAATGGAAATCTACTCCTTTAAGGAGTTAACATTGCTGGCAACACTCACCTAGAGCATAAATACTTTAAAGTGATCTGTATGGCCACACACAGCTGTGATACACTTCATTTTATCAGGAGTTTGATGTTTCCACACACTTTGTGATGTACACTCCCAATTACTAATTAATATGCTCGACTAAATGTTTTAAAAATGCTTCAAGCAAAGTCACAGTTCAGTTATCACAGGAATTTTGACCACATGCAGCCTCCAAACAGAGTTGAAAATCCATAATAAACACAAGACTTGAAATCCACACTGTTCCTGTTTCTGAACAGGTTCAGTTCTATCACCCTTATATTGTTACCTCTCATTATTACAGGCTTTCATGCTAAATGCCAGAGTATCATGAATTCTTCATAAATATCAACTCTGTAATTATATATGCTACATTCCTGACGATTTGCTTGTGTTGTTTTGATGTGAGAACACTGGGCTATCAAACAGCCCCCACTGCATCCCCTTTACAGTTCACACAGTGAGAGGTATTTGTTTTTAGAACTAAGGCAGCTGGAAGGTATAGTGCAATGAGGACTGAACTACTCACAAGATAAAACAATTGATTTCGAAGCACATTTTTTTTTAAAGAGTACATCTATTGAATTTGTTTATCTCCTATTAAAGCAGCACTCAGAAGAGTAGGAAAGCAGCAGCATCACAACCTGCTACTCGCACATGAATGACAAAGTAACAAAGGATGCTAGATGAAAAGTATTCTCACTGAAATGTCAAAAGCAATAAATCCAGATAAAATAACACTGCTAACGTTTTCTTCATTTTGCGTGAATATCCCAATAAAAACCCTCTGTGGTCTACTGGCAGTAAAATACTACTGTATTTTGTACATATGCAAGTGCTAGATCCACAAGGTTAAAGCCATTTTCTTCATTGATCTACAGTTTCAGCAGCTCTGTCTAAGTGCAGTTTTGGTGACTAGCCCCAAGTGTCCTCCAAAAAAATAAGGTCTTCCTGAGGCATTTTTATCCCACTTTATCTCATTTCTAGTTTTGCTCTAAAACTGAGGAGACTAGTACTATAACTAGCAACACCAGCACTCATGTGGTGAGATGACAGTGAGTGAGCAAGCACTAGTGTTGGAAGGACTCAAACACAGTAATTCTGGCAGAAAATTTCCTCTCCCCTTCTCAGGCATCTTTAGACAGTGAAATTCTGCCTTCCAGGTTTTGTTGCTACAAATTTCTAAGGAGGAAAGAGCAACATGAAGGTGAAATTACTCAATTCCATTGGAGGCAGCAGCAGATGTTGCAAATTGTGGCAGAAGCAAGAGAGAGGATTAATGGCAATTACAGTAATAACAGAAACAGTCAGGTGAAGTCAGGCAACAAGATAACCCCCCAATAATTACAAGTTTCGTCCCTTCTCACTAAAGCAATGTCCATGAAGCAGCTGTTTAACCTCCAAGTATTTGAACCAGTGCCCTATTAGTAATCACTCATGGATATTAGTCAGCAGAAAGCCTATGCACATAAGGAATCGCGCAACCCTGAAGCCATTTATTGGTAATACATTCCCCTAGCTCAGAGTCATCCTACTCATCTTCCATCAGTTCTCTCCAGTTTTCCTTCTGCCTTATTTTAAGATAGCCTCTCATTACCATGAGAGTGGGCTATGAATCAAAAAGGCAAAATCATTACCATGTTTTTATGTATCATATGTTCAGTCATTCCTTGCACTAGGTTGAAAATACAATTGGAAACTTAAAATTATATAACTCACCATACTGAGTTGAAAATATACTAACACAATCTGTTGGAGAGGTGGTTCCATAAAAATGCTATAGATACATTAACTGAGAAATTCACTTCCCCCTCCCTTAACATCTGTTTAATGCTTTAGTGCACCAAGAAGAAAAACAGCATAAATTTTTACAGGTGGGCATTTACTCCTTTTCCTCGCAAGTAATGTAGTGTGCTGTAGTTAACATACGTGGTGTTTCAAACTCTCTGGCCACAGCTACACCTCCTCCTAGGCTGACACAACTGTGAGTATCGCTTTCGGCCTCTCCTCAGGGCAGGCATAGGAGCGTAGAACCACCTCTGAGTATTTAAGGGATTCATACTTTAGGAATGGGAAAAATTAATTGCTGGGGTGCAAAAAGCAATGGAAAGAAAAATGAAAAATTAAGTCAACAAAATGAAGTCAGAATATAATTACAGTACTAATTAGAATAGTTTTCCAGTAGGAATGGATCATTTCAATAAGAACAAACCACAATAATAAAGACTCTACTGTTGGGACATCTCTTATTTGCCAGGCTGTGCTCTGAGAATAGAGCCGATACCACCAGCAGATTTTTTCCCCTATCTATAGGAAAATACAATTATTTTATTGTATTTTAATGTTTTATTTGAAAAAAAATGCTCTTTCATGACATTACCAATCTCCTTTTCAGCTTAAATCCCAGCACTACTGCTTTGCAAATTAGAAAGAGTGAGATTTTTTTTTTCAATTTATCCTTGGGATTGTCACCCTAAAAAAGCTAAAAACTAAGTTATTAGCTTATACATTAAACAGTTCCCACTTCATTTATTAGAATACTTATTGCATGCTTTTTAGTTTTTATGAGGTATTTCTAGGGCAACAACAGCAAATGATGTTGTAAAAACATCTCTTTGTACAAAGGATTAAGTCAAGGCTACTCTGAGTAACTCTGATACCTTGGATTCTCACACCTAAAAAAATTAGCACATTGTAGTACCATACACTTAAGAGACTTCTGAGTGAAATAAAGATATATGAAGATATGATATTGTTTCACACAATCATTATGTAGAGACCTTCAGTCTTTTCAAACAAAGCAAGGAATAAATGAATTTAAAAAAAATTATTTCCACAGAATTTACTACTGTCACCATCAATCAAGCTCTGCTTTCCAATACTACTTATTTAGGAAGAAAATAAAGAAATACAGCACTAACCTAACAAATCTAATGGAAAAGCTACAAAAACACTGATCTGAGAATCAACATTATCAGCAAATTTTGGAGTTCATGCCAATAGGGGAAAAAATATCTGCCTAAAGGTTGGCAGCAACCTCCCTAGAGCCCTCATCTACCTCCTCTTTGGGTATCTGATGTGTACTAACACAGCGGTGTTTGTTTATTTACACACATATGATTTTTACCTGTTTAAAAATAAATTCCCAAATTTCCCACATTGAAAAGGGAAATACAACTTTCTACATTCATTATGTATGTAAGGCTAGACTCTAGCAGTTGCTTTATCATCCCATTTTGTTTGGTGGTTTAAAGGGAATTACAGACTAAATAAGATCATTATTTTATTTGCAATCTGTTGTCATAATTTGTCTGTGAAATTGTTTAAATTTTTCACCTGAGGAAAGATATAGTTTGTCTTGTAAGGAGACCTTCCATTTTGTGTCATTTAAAGGATGCTTTAAATCCTGTTTAGGGAGCTTGAGTATGTAATGATTATGGAATAAATGCAGGAAGGGGATAACTGGGATTTCTGCTTTCAATCCTGCCACCTGTCATGGCCCTGTACTACTTCTCCATCTACATGGTGAGACTTTGCCCCTTTAGAAATCAATTTTGGTCTCTGTGGAAAAAAAAAAAAAAAAGAAAAAGAAATTAGGCCCTTGAGACTGAACCAGTGCAGCATTCTAGATAGTACCACAAATGGGTTTTGCTTCCTGGTACCCTGCCTACCTAGTGTACGCAGACAGGGACCATGAAAAGCAGAGAAAAACCATGGGTTGAAATGAAAATAGATTTAATAAAACAGCCAAAAATAAAGTAAATGAAATATTATAAAGTGAAAGTACAGCACTCACATGGAACAGAAGCAGTCCTCAAGAGCAGGAGGACAAACACAGCCAAGAAGAGATCAATCTACAAGTTTCTCTGTTTTCAGGGACCGTCCCCCTTTTTATGCTAAGCCTGTTGTTCACGGTATGGAATTAAGGGATACACCTGGAACTAACTCAGCTCAGCTGTCCTGCCTGATTCGACAATGCTACCACCTGCAGCCCATGGCTGGCCTAGGATTCTGTCCCAGCAACACCAGGACAGTAACCTCCAATTACAACCACAGAACCACCACCACATGGGTTTCATTAAAATGGATGGATACACCTGAAAAGATTTTTCCATGAAGTTCACAACAACATCACTAGCAAGTTACAAAATATGAATATTAACTGAGTATATGATTTATTTTGTAAGGCTACAGGGTTGACTAACCACTGCTAATGCTTTTCTGGCTGATGTTCAGCTATGTATTTGGTTTTGACCAAATGCTATCTCCTATTATTTAGTATCTGCCTGAATACTACAAATGATACAACTAAGTCTGCTCCAGGCAAACACTTTCTGGGCAAGTCAAAACTATGGATTTCTCCTCCTTAATTAACTGCTCTTTGAAAAACCTCAGCACTTTTTTTTTTTGGAGGGGGGGGATACTGAAATAGACAAACATTTTGTACATCTCTGCAGTAGTTATGCATTTATTTCAAATTCTCAGATCCAAAGTCTGATGGGTTTGCCTGACAGCCCCTAAGCACCCACACAGGCACTAACTCACTCTCTAGCCACTCTCCAACAACTGCTAACTTGGGAGTCAAACTCCATTCTTTTTTCCTCCATCTCCAGGTTTTATGCATGACACTCCATAGTACGGAATATGCCTTGAGACTTGAAGTGGTCAGACCTGGATGAGTAACTCAGCAATCCAATAATGTCAAAATTTCCTTTACATGATAGTTTTCAATTAATAAAACAAATTGTAATACAAAGCTTCGAATTTGTTTCTTCTTCAGTCACAGACTTTGAATTAAATTGGTATTTGCATATAAATAACAGTTAATGCTTAAATTAATCTGTTGTCTTCGGCTGAATCCTCTAGGGAATCCACTTCTTGGACTGTGCATGCTTTTTAACTATTTTATTTGGATAATTTCCCATCAGAAAATGAATAGTACTGACGTCCAAGAACACGCGGAGAGATTTTTTTTAGTGCATCCCAAAGCAGAACTCAAGAGTTGAGAGCTGTTTAAGGAACTAATCTAATCTAATCTCAAAACCACTTTAGATTAGGACATGTTTCTACAAGTGGCATGTGAAGTTCTAAGGTGACCAAAGCAATTTTGGGTTTAGTGTCCCACAGCAGTCCTCTAGTGTTTTCTATGAACCTTTAAAGCACTGAAATGCTACTGAATGAAAGCCACAGCAGCTCTTTTTCCCCCCACAGCTCAAGACATGCCCAGACCCTCAAAGCCATTTTGTTCTTTTTAGGACCTACAACTTGCACTGCATTTTTAAAAGCTATGTTCAAAACATAGCAAATCCCATTAAATGGAATCAAAACCTGAAAAAAGCTTGTGTGGTAATTTACTTTTCATTATTCTACTGATTTCAAGGAAGTTACACTAGCTGTGACTTTACTCAGTACTCTGAAGTACTGTCTAGTTTTTTCAACTGCATAAATATATTCAATCATTCTTAATTTTTCACATTTTCATTATTCTGCACCACCTCCATACTTTCTAGAATCTTTCCCCAGCACTCTTAATTTCCTCAAACCTAGCTAATATTAGCACATTCATTTCCATTAAACCAACTTCAATTTGAGAACAAAGTAATTAAACTGAACAATGATCCCTTCAATGTATTTTTTTGGCTGCCATAAGCCTTTCAGCTATCATATACACAGAATGATTTGAATTCTCCATCATCTCCTAAGAACTGCACTGTGTTACCCTCTTCCCAAACAGCTTTCATACAAGAACTCTCCACTTAAAGAGCAAGCAAGAGAGGAAGAAAGCAGGAATCAAAAAGATTAAAGAATGGACTTAAAAAAGAATGAAGGAAAAATGGCAGAAAAAGTAAAAAGCTAAAAGTTAATTGAAACCAATTGTTTTCTATAATATTGAAGCTGTACACTAAATAGTATTTTTTTCCTTTACAAAGCTACCATTTCAAAACTCAACTGCAGTTGAAAATTTGAAGTGCATATTGTGAATACTTCGAACCCTTCTGACCTCCTGAAATGCATATTTTGGGGAAGAGATAACTCTTAGAAATATTCAAACAGTTTTTACTACCAGATTTTATATATATTATATATGTATATATAAAAAGCATTCTGATCTGTTTGAATATCTTAATGACAGTAAAACGTATGAATAAAACAGTAGCAAAGTATGAGAGTAAAAAAATAAAATCAATTTGTTAGGTTAAGTTTATGCACAGAAATAACATCAACAAGATAACTGACAAAATAGTTCCCTTAAATGTTTCAAACAGCCTATTTCTGTAAATATCTATATCCCAGTGAAACTCAACTGTCAGAAACAAGAGTTTGTGGTGTTGACATTCCAGGGATTGTAATCTACTGAAATTTGCCATCAGTTTTTTCTATGTTAGGCTTTTTATTATAGAGAAATAATACTGCATTTTAATTAAAGCATAGTAAAGCTACAGAAATGACAAGTTTATTGACTAATATAGGAGGTATGTGGGCAAGTTCCTGTGCAGGAAACTCTTAATGTTATAAAACTCTTCATCATGTCCTCTGGCCAAGTGTGGCCTGTTCCTGCAGCCCTGTGTTCAGACATGGACAGGCTCAGGTACCCCTCTGATAACACCAATTCTGATTTTTTCAGCCTTTTGCCATGTAATTTTTGTAGAAGAAATTACACAACAGAACAGAGCCCTGCTTTTCCCAGAATGACAGCACTCCCAGTCATTGCCATTTCTTAAACTCCTCTTTAAATAAGAAATAATCCCTTTAAGTGGATTCTTTAAAAGCCAGAAAGAGACAGAAAAGGTTGCTTTCTGTAACTCCCCTTCACCTCCATCCAAAAATCTTTTTATTAACTACAGATTTTGCCCTTTGATACAGACCTAAGCAAGCTCTTGCTTACTGTCTCTGATAAATTATTACACCAGGAATACACTCACACAAGATGTTCTGTGACTTGCAAACATGCTACTGCTTTAGCTTGTAGAATCATGAGTGATTAACTAAAATGAAAATGAAATGCATCATTCCTACAAGAGTTATGTCTTTGTTTCCATTCCAAGCCACTTGCAGATGAAAGTGAGGATTCATTCAACCATGTATACCCTTTTCTCTCAGTTACTCTTCTGCAGAACAAATGGGTGTCTTTGGTGGCTTTAGAGAGAGCTTGTACTCCTCTTCAACAGTGCTGAATGGAGCTAAGGGCTCCCAGTGCCCCCACCAAGTCCTGATCCTAGCGATCCTCTCAATTCCTTAGATCTACTACTTTCAAACACACTTTGCAGCAAAATCTTTAAACCAACCAACCCCCATCCCCTCACTATTTCCAACTTCCTAACATTTGTATATATTGTTCAGATACTTTTAGATCCGTGGGTGAAAAATTGGCATAGTGTTGCAAGGCATCATCACAGATGAATTATCTTACATGCCTGACAATTTGTTCAGTCTGCTTGCAATTTCAGATTTTCTGGGACAGAAATTGGTTCAGTATCTCTTCCAAACATTCCTGCTACTTGACACACTGCTTTGCAAAAAAAAAATTAAAAAAATCATGCAAACAGTCCATGCCATAGGGGACAGATGATTAAACAGAAAAGAAGCTTTGATCTGTTACTCCTGTGTCATTCAAGAGTAACAGCACAGATTTTACACAAGTGTCTATGAAATCAGAATATGTTACAAAAATCAGAGGTAGAGACACAATAAAACATCAGAGAGGAATGAGTAAACAGAAAAAAAGTTTAAAAGACTTTTGAGATGGACTAATGTTAGCAGAAAGCAGTTACTAGTTGTTAAAATGGTGGGAGAAAGCATTCTGTTTAATAGGATAACATGATCCAAAATGGATTATGTCTCATTCCTACACAACAGCAAAGAAAACTTGGAAAATAGTTCACCAACTAAAAGAATCATGATAATAAAGTGAAGCTAAGGGACTCTGTGATCAGAGATCAAAAAACCTCAATGGAACTGCCAAGAGACAAGCAAAAGTGCAGAGTGAAACAAAAACACGAGAGAAGGCTGTATTAATGGTGGACTGGCCAAAATGGCCTTTAACTAACCTAGGAGGACCGAGACAGATTTCATGGGAAACATTTAACTGCTGAATGAATGCCTGCTGCAGTTCTACAGCAACATGACAGAAGGAAGGAAGTTCTTTACTTAGAAGGAAGTTCTTTAACCTGGAGGGTGGTTAGGCACTGGAACAGCTTGCCCAGAGAGGCTGTGGATACCCCATCCCTGGCAGTGTTCCAGGCCAGGCTGCATGGGCCCTGGGCAACCTGGTCTAGTGTGTGGCATCCCTGTCCATGGCAGGGGGGTTGGATTAGATGATCTCTAAAGTCCTTTCCAACCTGGGCCATTCTATGATTCTATGACAACTAAAGAAAAAGGAAATGTTCCAAAGCTGTTGGCTTCTACTTCTGGGACATATGCATGTAGATGAAAGCAGAGCAAGGACACTGTTCCTGCTACCCTTGTGCTGGAAAAATCACTAGAAGTTGAAATCAACTTCTCTAGAATGCTGATAGAAAAAGAAGAGAACAACCAATAGATTTCTCAAGGCTGGACAAGACAGAGGAAAGCTTGCAAGCATATTTGCTGAGAGAACATTGAGAATTGCATGCTGAAGCCTGAGCAAGTTTTGGAGCAGCTTCCATTCACCACTGTAAAGCAGCAGAAATCCCATTCCTCTCTCAGACTCCTTTTTAAAAACCCTTATTAAGAAGGAATTATATCTGAAACTAGCATTCTAAATCAGTACATGTCTAGCAATGTGAAAGTTAATATATAGAGTTCTGATATGGATGGTTACTTAGGAAAAATATTATATTGCAATTGTTAACTTCATTCTTATCTCAGTCTACCCATAAATCCCATTTACTATTGGTATTACAAGTGCTTCATTGCAACTAAAACAATCAAACCACAAATTAAGTTTTCAATTTCACCTGTTAAACTCCTGAACTCATGAAGGTGCTGTCTCATTTCCTCCCAAGATAAACAGGCATGAAATAGTAATTCATATACTGAAGTAACTCTGCTTTATGATTTTCATATTCTGCCTGCAGGCACAGTGAATACCAATACAAATTGGAACACAACATCAACAGATATTGTTCTGTTCTCTGTATCTATGCTTTTAGCTCCCACACTGATTATTTGTTACAGCTCCTACAGCTCTGGGAAATGGATCTTGTGAACACAGCAGTCCTCCTCCCCTCAGGCTCTCATTCCCAGGGTGAAGGGAAAAATGGCAGAATTAGCATGCTGTTCTCTCCCTGTTTCAGAGGCTGAGATCATTGGCTCATGGAGAATTCCAGATCAAGGATGAAACAAACAGGTGTTATTAGGAAGTCTAATGACAACAGTGGATGAAGAGATAGCATTTTATTGACTAACATTCTGCATTCTATTTATTGTATTGTATCACTGTCCTCCACATCACTTTGTTTCTTACAGCAAAGAAGGGAAGCATCTTCCTACAAAATAAAGTGATTCTGTATCCTGTGTTGCTTCTTTCCCTCTTGTTAGCCAGTGGGCACAAAAGGACTTTCTTCTATCCCAAAGCTGCTGGGGGAGGGCAATGTCCTATCAGCTCCTAGACCTACTGGAAAGCATATTGGGCATAGAGAAGCCAGAAAACAGCTAGCTTGCTGCATGTCCTCAGTACTAACCATATCATTATCTGCTCAAAATGGAAGTTTCCAAGGAAACAAGAAGATAGGAGAAATGTGAAAGAGCAAAACAAAAAGCCTGGCGCTACATATACATGTACACTGTTATTAAGTTGCAATTATGATCCATGGGCTTATCATTTTATTCTTTTATTAAAAATAATGGTTACATGAATTGCCAAGATCTAGCCTCTAGCATGCTAATAACTGCACATTCGGAAAGGAATTCCTGCTCTACAAAGCCTATTATCTAAACAGCCAACACAGACAATAAGAAGCATCAGCCTTATGTTGACCAAACAGAGGAAAATAAACAAATAAAAAAATGTAATAAATTGTTAAAGTGATTGAGAAAATCTCTATCAGAGTCAGGAACTGAACACAGATCGTCTCAGAAGAAGAGTTTCTAAGAGAATCCATCTTTCCATTAAAAAGGTAAAAACATGAAGAAAGACCTGTCTGAAAAATACACCCAAACATTGGTAGGAAGCTTAAAAAGCAAACACTTGGAGCTGAGTATTCCTTAAAGAAATTTTCAGTAAGGTATTATTTTGTGTGCTGTTTAATTGTTCTTTTAAATCTAGAAGCTAGGGCAAACATCTGCCATTACAGTATATGTTTATTTTATTATAACATAAATATATACTAACAAGTACCATTTGGTCCTGAAATAATAGCCTTTTACATTTAAAGAAGAAGACTCTTACACTGTACTCTGTGTAACCTATGAGCTTCCCACACACATTATCTCCAGCTCTGCCCCAAGTAAATTCACCTTCCCAAAGATACATCCAAATACTACTTTACTGAAGCACATGCAAAAGGAGGGAGCTTGTACCCATCAGCAAAATCTAATTACCATACTTCTAGTTATGAACTGATTCAGGATCCTATACATTAAGGCCCAAGAAAGAAGAAATCATTTTCCACTTTGCAGAGCCTCTGTGCTACGCTAAATTAAGCAAAATAATAGCAAAAGAGACAAACCATGCATTAGAAACAGTTCAGAAACAGCAGGGAGGAGGGAGAGGAGGAACAAGCATCACATCTATTAACTAAGGGAATGCTTATGGAAATAGGGATAAGATGCACGTGCATGCCAAATGAATCCTTATCTGTATCACCATAAGAAAATAAACCAAAATCAATTCAGGAGGAGGAGAAGCTCAAAGTCTAGCACTGTAAGCATCCAGCCATTAGTTTCATCTGAAATGCATTTTAATTGCTCTTATCACAATGAACTCATTTTGCAATCAGGGAAAAGTGTGATATATTTCCTCTTAAAACACAGTCTTCATTTAGCACCTTTATAGACTTACTTAACATCAAATGCTATCATACAAAATTTTTCATCATGGCTAGGCTTCGTGAACGAAGATCCAGGGAGGGCTCCATCCATACTCCTCATCAGCGCCTTTTCCTAGTGCGCTGATAAAAAGAGGCTAGCGGATAGCACCCTCAAGCCTGCGCTATGGATTTTTTTTTGGTGAGACACAGCATGCGCAGAGCTGGACCCACCCTTTAGTCCTAAGGGTCATCTGCCAGGGCCTAGCAAGCTTGGACACTGGCAGCAAAGTCCTTAGGACGGAGGTTTAACCTCTTAGATAGAAGGCCTTACAGGGCTAAACGAGCTCCATCTGCCCGGGTTTGGAATCAGAGTTGTCCCTCTCCTAGGATGACTGCCAGAAGGCTAATGAGCTCATCCTACCCATACAAGGATTATAGGAACATGGGTATCACTCCCCACACTTTCCCGTGGGCAATGAGTTTAATGCTCCCTCTGCTTTCGGCACAGTTATCGCACCAGGGGCCACAGGAGACCCCAAGTGATTTTCAGACTGTGCCTGTCTACAAAATTAGAGCATAGATAAAGTACTAAGTGTGTATCACAAGAGTTTCTGAAGCAGAATTCCTTCATCTGCTGTTTTGTTGATTCTGGAACAACCACTACTTTTCTCTTTATCAGTTACAGGTAAGTCCTGTTGAGGAGGCACACAGAGCAAGCAGCACTAAGACTGTTCTATTCCAGCCAAGCTAGGAGAAGCCTATAACAAATCTCCTTGTAGGTAATAGCAGACCGTATTTCTCACACAACCACGTTACTGACCACACCAAGCTCTACAACGAGTAAAGCATCTGATTACCCACAAACACTCTGTGCTTAAGAAACTGTTTCAGAGATCCTAGTGGGAAAATAACCAATCCTCATTCAGCCAGTGCACTTGCTGGCTGTAGCATATGGAAACTGACAACCAGAAAAGCAGGATAAAGTTCAAAGCAATTTTTCAGTGCTTCTATTGATTAAACTTTCAAAGTTACCCTGTTTACCAAAAGCCTGCTGTTTTAAGGAGCAACAGATCTGAGAGCAGACCAACACAGATCTGTGGTGCAACAAAATTCAAACAGGCCAGATTCCCTAACAACATCATTTCTTCTGAACTTCCAATTACTCATCTCTTTCTGAACTTTAATGAAGGAGAACAAAGGGACTGGTCTAACCACAATAACTGATGAATTGTTCAGCTAAAGCTCTTGAACACTGTCTCAGCCTACCTGGTGTGTTGAGCAGCCTGGACATCTTGCAAGCATAGGAGATGAACTGCTCGCAGTACTCAGCACTGCTGGTAATGGCAGAGATCTGGTCCATTGTTGCACTGTAGTTGAGTTGCAGGACAGAGAACTTCTCCAGGCTATTGCCTCCTACAGAAGTCTGCATTTGCAGATCATGGTACACAGTTGTCCATACTTTATCCTCTGAAAGAGAGAGGGAAAAGACAAGAGTTGGTAAAAGACAGACAGTGGAACTCAACCAAAATCAATCTAGGCCTTTGACAAAAGATATAAATGTTCTGCAAGGTATTTCTTCCCCTCTTGGTCTTAATTACTTCTTAATGTGATAACACTTCCCATGGATATCAGCTAGACATTTACAGCTTGAAAATAATGCCAACTTCATTTATGGTTCCAGTTTCCCAGAAACTGCTTGTTAGATGAGACCATTCTGCAGAAAGGCTGAGTCAGTACCATGCCTGCAGGCAACTTCTCTTACAGCAAAGGCAACACAGATAGTATGAATTATCTCAAATACATCATCACCATTTATGGAATTAGCCTCATGTAGCTGGGAACAGAATATATCAACATCTGCAAGAAAAGACACTTCTCATTTCCTGTCAACAGCACACAAAAGTCCTATTTAAGGTATAAGGCAGTGAAGAAATCAGTCCTGCTTAGCTGTAATTAGATATATAATCCTGGCAATTGCAGTCACCACAATATTAGTATGACTATTCCCTAATACACTGGCAATTATTTTAAGAAAGCATAACATATGGCTATTCCTACCCACAAGTGTTTAGAGGCAATGTGTAAGGCAGAGCTGTGTGTATGACTTCTGAATATCCAAACACCCCTATAAAGAGCAGGCATCACTTCACAATTATAATGCTATTAAGCAGCATCACCCATAAAATAGTCCATGTACTTATGACCTTTGTTGTTCAAATTAAAAACTAATAAAATGAATTAATGTTGAGAGTAGTTATTAATAATTTAAGGGTAATTACAGTATTCTCATCATATTTCTTTATTGCAGACATTTAAACAGGAAGTTAAAGCTAATGTTTAAAGGAACTCTAAGTATATTTTAAATTACAAAACCACAGTAATATTACACAAATGGGTGTAAGAAAAATTTAAAGTAAAGGAGAGAAAAAAGGGTTTAGGGTGTGTTTTTTTTTTTTGCAATATTGCATGGGACAGTTGTCATTTCCTCAGGGATCTAATGATGTATTTCTGCTCCTTAGCCAACTGTGTAGTGTTTTTTTTTGAGGCTGGTCAAAACACTGTAGTCCCAGGAGTAGTCCAGCCAGTCAGTGTAAGTGCTGGGCTTGGCCTTGAGCTTGAACCTCATACAGAGCCACATAACTCTGGGAAAAGATATGGGAGTTGGCTAAAAGTACACAGTAGAAATCTTCACATTTATGTACAGTTCATGCTCATGGTCAAGTTCATATCATTAGCACATAAAAATCAAGACACTTCTCAGCTGTGATGTAGTCTGGGAGCCAGGATAGACAGCAAGTGAGTTTCTTTTGTATCACAGTAACACTAAGAAGCCAAGAATCTGCTGAAGATCTGCTGACCTGACTGGAGAAAGGATTATACAATCATCATTAGGCAAAGCATCACTGCTAATTGGATTAACTGCATTCTGGGTTTTCCCAAAGTTAATCCTATGCACAAATTTTAATTAATTTCTGCTATGCTGAAGTTGGAGCAGTCTGTGTTATTCCATTAGTCATTTCTTCTAAGAAAGACTGAGTTTTAAAGCCCAAACACTTCTTAGCTTCATTGTAAGGAAATTATTTACTTGTGAAGTCTGAGAATACTAATTCAGTCACTGAGATGAGTGCTCTAAGTTTGGGATGGATCCATGCTACTTTCCTTACAAACAATATTGCTGAATCCTGCTTTTAAATGAAGAACAGAATTCAATGTAGATCCACAATAAACTAGGTTTTTTAGCAAGGTGAAGCAAAAAAGTAGCACATGCACTGAAAACATGGCATATGTCCCAGTATCCACTCTCTTCCCCTCTACCTGTCCTTAATATAATAAGATTAAGTTCATTAATTTAAGAACTACGTTGTTTTTTTTAAAAAAAGGGGAGATGACCATGTTTCCTCAAAAGGAAATCAAAGTGACAGAATTCACTTTGCTGAAAACACCTCTGAACTGCAATTGACTTCTTTACAGTCATGCCCACTCACTAGTTGTTTTTCACTAATAAAAAGTGAAATGGTTGACTAATAAATTAATTAATAGTGATTAGTAATGATTCCCTAATAAAAAGTTAAATGAATTTTAAAACTGTCTTAAGCATCAGCTATTAAAATGATCAAATCAAATATTAACATCAGTGATTTTTGCCACTTCATACTCAACCTATTTTGTGCTGGTGATGATAGTGTTTAATACTCTGTCACCGACTATTTTCCCAACACTCACTTTCTCCTGTTATTGAACATTCTTCTTTCATTTCCTTGTTTCTCATTCAAGAAAGAAAATTTGCTTTTGACAAGCAAATCCAGTTATATTTAGGAATGATAATTAACTGGAAATAAGTTTGGAAAATAAACCTCAGACAAACATAATGCCTGTATTCCACAGGTACGAACATGATTTTTCCCTTTTATTTTCATCTACAGTTATCACCATTAGAGTTTTACTTTTTTGCCATTAGTGGACTTACGTTACTAAGCTAAGATATTATTAGGCATTTTCAGTAAATCAGAAAACAATTTCAATTCTCTGAAAAGATAATTCTCTTTCTCTCTCTCTGATAAAATAATCAGAGGCTTTTTTGATGGACACACTTTCATGACTTAAAATTTAGCTAACAGCTTTGATAAATGCCCTCTGGTGTGATTACTTCCATCACACCCAGCTACACCTTGGTTCCTGGTTGAAGCTTCAGAGAAGATGGTTTTGAGAAACCCTGAGCATATCAAATAAGTTGCATTCCTTTGTTGCCTGTCATTATTTACAAGTCCACACCAATATCCCTGGTGTGCTCTGTCCATCATCCATAGGCAAAATGGACATGCTAGAAACTTCAACCCTCAAGCTGATGGCATTTCTTCTAGGTGGTTATCTCCTAACTACTATTTGACAACTGGATTGCATCAATATTTAGGGATGCATATCCTTCACACTTCAGTCTGCAGATAGCTCTTGACTAGACATCAAGTTTTTTACCATCATCAGAGCATTTGTCACTTCAAATTAGATAACTGCAATGTGTTCTACAATATGCTACACTACAAATCACTCAAACTGCACAAGACAGCCCATTTAGAAGGGGACTGCCTTCTAGGGAGGAAAAAAATTACAATCATAATCATCTCACATTATGAGATCTCCAATAATGAACACAGTTGCTATATCAATTCCTGTTGCATTGTGTGGGATGGCACCACAACAATCATTAGCAAAGTGATTAAACTTAGCATTTTTTGCAGAAACATTCTAAACACAAGATCCGATGTTTCCAATGATGTGGAAAAAAATTACAGGAGACAAACCCTTCTTCTCTCTCCTTCCTCTCTTTTTTTAGTATCTCTACGTGTGTATATACAATGAAATGAAACCTAGAATACAAAGGGCATGTCTTTTAAATAAGAACAGATGGAAAAAAAAATCATCCCTGAACTACAACTGAAAGGCAGGATGCTTCAGCCTATTTGGCAGGCAAAGACTATCTGTTCTGTCTCCAGCTATCTCATGGGTCTGTTATTTTACTCTGATACTGGAGGATAGACTCACTTAGGAAGAAAGTCTGCCATCAGAGATGCTGCTCCAGACACATCCCCTGATGCTTCAATGACTAATACTTCCCTTCTTCCTCACTATCTTTTCTCCCTTTCTCCAGAGACTCCACCTTGATAAGGCAACTGGCCAAAACTAGTGTCTTAAAAGGCTCAGTGCTTTTGCCCTTCCCTACACCCTCCTTTTCATCTTCTTTTTCTTTGGCTGTTTCTTGTTTCATCTTCAAGGAACTAAGCTTGGATACTCTGCAACAAGAGTCTCAATCCATTTTAACAATCTGTTCTTTTTACCTTTCAAATGTCATTTTAATTTACAACAAATCTCTGACAGACTCTTAAAGTTACAACTGAAGGAAAAGTGTGTAAGGCATTCTGTTAAAAAGCAAAATTTGCTTTCAGATGTCATATTTGAAACACTGAAGCCATGCTTTCTTTGATTATTTTAGGTAAAATACTTTGTATACTTGTATTGGAAGCTTTCTGCAGTGATATTACACTGGGTATGGTCTCCATACTTCCACTGTCATGCAACAATTAAACACTGCTTAATGACAAAATTTTGCTTATTGCCTTTAACTGTGTGCCCACTTATTCAATTTGAGTTAATCCTTTCTCTATCAAACTGGAACTTGCACAGGAAAAAAATATTTTATTTATTGAATTAAATTGCTCAAAATCTTATGTTTCACATGCATTTTTATATCTATATCTGTATGAATAAAGTTTTGGTACCTTGGAAGTTCAGTAAATCAGTTCTCAGGCAAAATGTCTCATCTGAAAAACTAATTATACAGCTATGTGCAATAGAATTAAACATTTACTGCTGCTGGAGCACTTCTCATCAGTATGTAGTGATGGATGGCACATTTATATTCCTGCCATATGTTCCCACATATGTCATAGTAAAAAGCACTCCAGTGACCCACTCTTTACAGACAGAAGACAGAAAAATCACAGCATACGACAGTTATGGTTGTTTAATGTCTACTCACAAAGTCAGTGCAGTAATTATTACATGTGCCACTTCTGGTAAGAAAAGCAAAGAGAGAGAAAAGAAAGGGAAGGGGAGAGTGGGCAGAGCAGCTATCCTGTACATTTGACCTTAATGAGGCAGGCTACCAGTACACATAATGATATCTCAAAGTGTTTGAAGATGTGTAGCTCCAGGCAAAAGAACTGTACTAGAAAGGGGATAGGGTAAGTACCACTCAAATGGAGCCATTATGCTTGCAGCTATTTGGATCCTGAAATGAGATAAAAGCCGCATCACAGAGGCATAATGACTTCAGGACCAAGAGAAAGAATTAACTGATGCATCTTCTGGTAAAATAGATTATGAAACCTATCAGTTCTGCTTTGCATCACTGATCTAAATGATGAAGCAAAAGAAACAGCAGAAAAGACTATGATTTCCCTGTCCTCAGCATAAAGCCTCAAGAAACTACAGAAGTGCTGGTCCACCTTCTCCCACTGACATCCCATACAGCCATTAGGATAACTAACTAGGCACTTATGGTCCCTGTGCATTCTTTCTCTGCTTATTCCTCACCCTCCACTCTGAAAAATCTTTCAGGATAAACACAAAAGATCAGGGTAAACTTACTGATCAGACACCTTTTCCACATTCTCCTTAGGCCAAAGGGGGGAAAAAAGTAAATAAACAGAAAACACAGGGAGTAATATTAACTTATTTCTTCTTTCTCAGTGGGATTGAAACAAACATTGCCAGAGGGAACTGAATCAAGGCCAGAGATCCAGAAATACAAAATCTCATGCAGAGCATGGGAGTGAAACTCTTCTATACTCAAAAAGTTTTTGTTATCCAACTTAAAAGAACAGTTCTTTCCACTATAGCTCCTGTTGAGGAAACAGGAAAGGCCTCAAACTGGATACTGAGATAGGAACCCTCCCCCTTTGGAAAAAACCTGCTTGAATGCAGAATCTTTGCACTGTGGACCTGCCTTTGAAGAGGGTAAGATCTTGGCCTGAAGATGACAGAGCTTTGGAAGAGTTCCCTGTTGGCCTATAACCACAAGTCAAGCTAAGCCGAAAAGCACTCAAATGATTAAACATTATGTCACATCATAGCTTCAAGAAATATTCAAGTGCTCTAATTTGAAAAGTTCCAACTTTGCAACTCCAATCTTTTCCATTACTGTTTTGTGTAAAAGAAAGAAAAAAATCTTCCTAAAACTTACACAGTTGCTACTGCCAACTATTTGGAAAGCTGCTGAATACCTATTCCAGTTTCCCTTGATTTCGACAAGCTATGTTACTGCAGCAGGAAAGACACTTAAACACGTCTGAAACATTTTTATTCCACTATGAGGACATAAAACGTAAGTGCTTGGCTCCTCTTCACTACCAAAACACAGCACTGTGAGTAGAAGTTTTATTTGGAGAAGACAAGGACAAGAGAATAGGAGGAGCTTTGGGAATGTTTGACATTACAGAGCAGTTTGTAGAGACCAGGAATTGCTGTGGGGAGCACATGCACAGATATATTCCTACAACTGTGACTGTGTCATTAAAGTGCTGCTACATCATAGAAACCAGAACAATTTTTAGTCACCACAGCAACATCTGTGAAGGGCGGGAGCCATAGAACAACATAGAACATAGAACAGTTACAGCTGGAAGAGNCTCTCCATCATGACACACTCACCAGTTTACTAAATTAAGGCACACAAAGATGGATCTGAATTATGCCCAGACAGCTCTGTAGTGTACTATAATTTTCTCCTCAGGTTTTTTTTACAACACACTTTTCTGACACATTTTGGAACCTTAACACGTTCTGACAACAAAATCTGTAGGTGAAAATGCTGACATACTGATGAATTAAACAATATTTGTGACAGAATACCTTCAAGGGCTTAAAGATACACAATCTAAACATGAAATTTCAGTGTCTTTTCAGTGTATTGCCATTGCCCCTGAAGGTCAAGTGCGAGTGCAGCTTACTCTCCAACATTTGGCATCAGTAAAACTATACTACAGTAAGTGTGAAAGCAGTACACAATAGTTAAGCCACTTTTGTATTAGCAGTTCTGGCACTGTTCCCTGCAGTGCTTGCCTAGTTACTGATACAGTTCAAGGTGCTAGTTAGGATTTCCAGTGCAAACAGACTGAAATCCAAACTTATTATGCAGGCATCTAGGGAAAGTTGGAGGACATGTCTGTTGTATCAGCTGCCCAATATTTCATAGTAGGAAAAAGTGCTGAGACTATTATCATGCATTAACAGACCAAAGAAATAATGTATTCCCAGTACAGCAGAAAACTTCTCCCTTTTCTCATTATCCTATTTTTCTGCCTCAGCACGACTAGGCAAATGACTAAGACATCATATCTTCCATGAGAATGCCCAGATGGGAAATTACCCATGCAAAACTAGTGGTAAAAGCAGGAAAAATACACATAACAAAATCCAAGTAAGTTAATGCAGCTACAGATATGGTCTCAGAAGTTAAACAAGATATGTCCTTCTTATGCCAGTTAAAAAAGACAAAACAGGCAAAAAAAAAAAAACCCACCCCTGAAATACTTTATTTCTCTTGTAATTCTTTTCCCTGCCTGTGGTGGTGTGTGAAAATCAGCAATACTTCAATGGAAACAGAAATCTGACATTTCCAAAAAGGTGCCTTCTACAGTATCTCATGAACCCCAGACATTACTGAACTACAAAGATGTTGATATACAGTAGTTTTGGTAAATAGGTATTTTCTTCCCAATGATTCACCTCTGAGGATACAAAGGTCTGTTAAGGCTAATTAACAGCTGTGATTCCAAAAGCTTATGAAATGGATTAACTACTGCCTTGCTCAGAAATATGAATGATGAACAGATTGTTTCTCCCACCTACATTTAAAAAACTGAATTAGCAAATACAATGCAGTTACCTGTCATGTTGCAGTAAACTTTCAGAGGTCCCAGTGCCCCACTGCCATCTGGATCTATCCAGTAGTAATTGGAAGTTTTGCCCAAGTGTTTGTATGCTTCACAAGAGAGTTCATGAATAGCTGGAATGCAAACAAAACACAGCAATAAGGACCTTCGTGTCCTGGAGCAAAAAAAAAAAAAAAATCCATAATGACAATAAATTGAGTTTATTTATATATCAAGCTCTATACCTTTGAGATCAAAGTAACGTCACTGACATTGACAGAAAACTAATCCCCTCTACAAAAGATATAGAAGTGATTAAAACCTTGGGGCACACAATTTCTTTTTTGGCATGTGAGAGAAAGCCAGAACAAGAAGAGAATTCCAACAGCTTAGAGGGAGTAACACCAAACTTTTTCCAGGAGTATCTTTAAACTGTTTTTGAAAACACTTTGCTTCAGAACTTTCTTTATACATTAGCCTAAGTTTTATATCCGAAATGGATATAAACACTTCTGTTGATCCAACGTACGTTTCCCTTTAGTTTTCTTTCAGGAGATACACCAAGATTTTCCCCTCTGCAGAAGTTAGGCCCAGCTGGCTCCTGAGGCCCCATAGCCCCTCACACACTGCTGCGCCCCCCCCCTCCCCCCCGGTGGGACTGGGAAGGAAAATGAGGCGAAAAAGGCCAAATCCTACGGGCTGAGTTAAAGAGAGTTCATTAAAACACCACAAAGAGAGAAGGAACAACAGTAATAGCAGTACACTAATGAAATGAGACCTGAATTGATTGGTACCAACCGCAGCACTGACCGCAGAGGCCAGGGCCCGCCCCGGGCCCGCCTCCAAACTCCGCCCGGGCCCAGCCGAGGAGGGGTGAGGGTAGGGCTGGATCCAGCAGCCCATCCATCGGCTGCTCGCCCTGGCTGCCTCTGCTGGGAACCACACTCCTCTCGTCCTATTGCTACTCACCAATGAGAAGAGGCCAACCCCCACCTCGCAGCAACCTCCTTTCAGGGATCTGTAGAGAGTGAGAAGGTCTTCCCCCAGCCTCCTCTTCTCCAGACTAACCAACCCCAGTTCCCTCAGCTCCTCTTCACAACACTTGTGCTCTAGACCCTTCACCAGCTCTGTTGCCCTTCTCTGGACACACTCCAGCACCTCAATGTCCTTCTTTGAGCCAGGGGTCCAAAAATGAATCCAGTATTCAAATGTCTCACTCCATGCAATACCTGTCTCTAACACAGCTCTGCACTCGCTCTGTCACATATCAACATCGCTAATGCTCTGTCCCAGCGAGGTCTAAAATTACACAGTATTTACTGGCAGGAGCTTGGGTTTCAGTTTTTCCTTGACCTCTTTAAACTGCTTTTTATTGCAAATAGTAAAACTGCCTATTAAACTGTGTTATAATGAATAGCTCAGAGATAATAATAAGTACTGTAGGTAGAAGCATTTCTAGTAATTCCCATATTTGCTTTGAAATTTGACTAAAGTTATGTGCATTATACAATAAACAAAATAATCTTCTGCACAGAAAAAGTAAAATTGGTATAAATAAAACTGGCAAATTCTATGAGTATTCATTTATGAAGTTTTATTAAAAGCCAGGATGTGCTGCTTTGTTTTCCAAGGAGCAGATGGTATGGCTTTTTTGTTTGGAATCAATCAATCAGCTGCTGAAAACAAAAATGAAATGTTTGTTTAATGAGACTTCATATCCACTCTAGAAATTAATCTAATTTGTTGGCAGTTCTTTCAAGTGACCTCCTTCCTAAGCCTGGCTTTATTTCAAATGTCCATAAGGACAAGCTGTTTCACTGGGCTCTGATGAGGAGTGACTGATTATCCAACTATCAAGATGTAGGAAGGAAAGTGCAGCTAAAAAAAAACGCTCCAGTTACAGTTAAACTTAAAAAAGCACACAAGGATTATTAACATCAGACAAAAATAAGCATGAGCAAGTATTTACTTTTACATCTCACATCTGAAAAGTGAAGTGACAATGAAATGGACGCATTGCTAGAAATTCAGACTCTGCATCGATGCGCACTCCCCAAAATGGCCTGCACTACAATTTAGTTAGCTCTAATTTATGGTAAAACACAGCTATCCAGAAAAATGTTTATTTTTTTATATAGCAAGTGTATTTTTGGTATGTAAATCCTCCCACACCATCTCATGTGCATGCACACACACACTCCTTGCTGGATTATTCTTCTGTTTCTAATTTTATTATCTTTGTACTTAACATTCCTACAATAAAAGAATTGGAAGCTTAACTAAACTACGTCTTTACTCATTAGGAGAACCATAACTTAATGTGATCTTGATTATGAGGAGCTTGAACTGTTTTCCCAAGCAGCTTTTGACACATTTCCAAATGTTAAGGGTGTCCTTGTTCATTTGCTGCTGGCAAAACCAATGTGGTTGGAAACTTCTGCTGAATATTCCTGGGTTAACCCCTTCCATGTTTTCAGGCTGTCGCTTCACAGAAGCTTCCAGCACCTTCAGCTGTGAGAGTTCCGGCAGCAAAGCTCCATCCTTACTGAGCACAAGCCTTCTTCCTGCTGCCATTCCCAGTGCTCTGAAGTTATGGATTATCACCTTCCCAGCTGCTATATCCAACTCATACTCTCCCCTCTGCCTCCTCTTGTGAGCTAATGAACTTAGAAAGCATTCTCATTATTAGTGCAACATTCAAACATGGCCTGTAGAAACAGAAAGGAAATGAAAAGAGGAGGAAAAGAAAAAGATATGTGGAAATTTGCCAAATTTGTGTCAAGTTGACTCTAGGTTTATTTATATTAGTCATAAAGAAGACAATTACCATTGTGGTAACAAAGGGAAGAAAGTAGAGGGGTTGCGATAATAAGAATAAGAAAGAGAGGATGGAGTTTATTTGCCTCTGGGATAATGAAGAAAACGATTGCCACAGGGGTGAAAACTGTAATTTGTGTTACCAAACAGCAGCAATCCAGAAATTTGCTATGAATACAGAAGAAAATCACCCCATTTATGGTAAAAACAAAGGTGCTTCTGTTTCTCTCTCAACTCTGTTCTTTCTTTGCTTTGGGCTGTGGGAGGGCAGGCAGAGAGAAATGAATTTAAATTCAAAAGGCTGATCAAAGATGGATTTTTAAACAAATTTAGCAGTGATTTTAAATTAGAAGCCATAGATTAGGCAATTAGCATCCTTGTAAAAGTGTCAGCCACAAGAAAGAACTATAATTAGACACCAATTTTTAACAAGGTGCTTTTAAGAATTCATTCAAGGATACACAAACATTTTAAGAAAAAAAGAAAAAGAAAGAAAAACCAAACTCCTGCATTCTAGCACGGATCTTTGTGGTTGGAATAAATACCATTCAGGATAAAAATATTTGAAAGGGAGAACTGCAAGACTTGCCAAATATTTTCATTGTAAATGTGGTGGTTTAGCATATTGGTGGAGCTGTAATGCATTACTGGGCACTGCATCTGAGGGGAAAGACTGCCAAAGAAACTCTCAGGTCCTCACCTGGTCTTACACAGGTCCCAGCCACAGAAAGCTTCAGAGCTGCCTGGAGCTCCTTTGAGTCTTCTCCAGCTGGAAGATGACAGGAACACTGCCAATATCACCTTGCCTCTTTCTTCCCTCCTATCCCTCTCTCCCATGCAAAAGGCTTCAAGGTTGGTGTAAAAACTCAGTTTGAAAAACTCCTACCCCTGAAGAAAAAGGACGAATTCTTCTCTCATTCTCACTTGGTATTGCCAGGACATTAGAAGAGAGAAGACAAAGTACAAGCCTGGATTTATGCTTTCCCAGCTGTCTAACACAAATGCTTGTGTACACTCTAAAGCCTGCTGAGACACATAGGAAAAACACCTCAGCAAAATATACAAAGGCCAAAATAGAGCAGACAACTCCAGTAAATTCAGGTCAAAGTTATAGAAATACTTGGAATCTTATTTCAATACAAGATGTCTTTAAGCAGCTACAAACAGCAAACCCACAGGTTAAACCCAAGAATTTTCCCCACCAAGTTCATGCTGGTTCTCTCCCTCCTTGTATATCACATTAGCTCTGTCTGAAGACCTGAACTTCCTCATCAATGCTAACTAAAGCTCAGCTGCACAAAGAGATATTCTCATTACAACAGATTTAAAAGAGATTAGAGTACCAGGTGTTTCTTTGTGACTATTACCAATCCCCAAATGCATTATTCCCATGCTCATTTAGAGGCCTGTAATTGAGTTGTACTTTCCAAGGCTTTGACAGCTGTTGTTGTCACCGTTTCCTGCCCCTTTCCCCCTCCCTCCCCATCCTGGCTCCCCAAACATTTCTTTACCTGACCCTACCATAACCAGAAACTCCATTAAGGCAAATCAGGTACCTTGCTTGGTTGTACTTACAAGTTTTAGTTGAGTACAACTTCCTCCAGTTATTAGGAAAAAAATATACTGGTCAAATAAGATTTTTTTGAAACCTTACATTAAAGACTTATGTTTGCAAAACACCAAAGCATACCACCAACAGCAGCTGACCTACAAAGCAACTGCTATACAAACAGACAGACCTAACCAAACGGGGAGTTTTCCAGAGGAGCTGAGCACTTAGTGCCACCCACAGAGAACTACAACATATATATATATACACACACACACACTTATCAGCATTTACAAAACATTTCAAAACATTTTCTATCAACATGACACCAATTGAGAACCAATGCATCATCCCTGTCATTTCCATTAATCACTAAGCAACTTGCAATGCCAAAAGAATTCACATTTTTTAACGGCTATAAAAATATCAGCAGAAACATATGCTCCATGTCCCTTGTTTTCAAGTCCTCTAACACTTTCAACTGGGAATGACTCTGTCCTGGCAACTTACTGGGAATCATTTTCACATCTTTTTCACATAATGGATGAGCTGTGAAATCAGAAACATGTTAGATTGGTACCCTGGGGGTTGCTCTGCTTGGCACATGCTCCCTTTCCACAGCAACACTGTGGAGTACTCATTCAGACTGTTTCCTGAGGGGATGAGAACAGGGGGGAAGTGTCAGGTTCTGTGGTAAAAGCCCATCTGCACACCCACATAGGAGCTCAGAGAGGCAATGGCAGAGGGAAAGCCCAAGTAACACTCTGCCTGGCTGCTTCCTGGTCCATGACAGGAGCTATCAGCCCATCAAAGGTCCATCTGCACAAGCCCAAAGAGGGACCCAAATCAAGGACTCCCCAAGCACCAACCAACCAGTCTGGGGTTGTCCCAGCACAGCCTCAACTCCTCCATTAGCCACTGGGGGCAGCTCTCCATAGCACCTTTCAGACTAATACCACTACTCTTTCAGAGCTGCTGAGAGGTGCTCAGCCTTGAATCTCATCAGCAGAGGCACAATGCAATAGTCTCTTTGCCTTCGGCACAAAACATAAGTATATCCCCCAACAAACCACACTTTTGTCCTTGGACAAAAACAACTAGGCTACCCCAAAGGGTAAGACAAAAGGGTAAGAGAAGTCTGTTTAAAAAGACAGCAAGGTTCTGCCCCAAGCAGCCCATTACAGTTCAAGGGGCTCCACTACTGTTCCTCTACCTTAGGATTAAATCTGAATTGTTCTATATCATTTTGCATTTCCAAGGCTACACTCCAGAAAAGATGAGTGGCTCCTGCTAAAGCAAGCTTGGAAATTCAACTCTCAAACACTCTGAGGTAACTGGCCACCAGTCTTAAACCTGGGCTATGACACAGAGGTGATTGCAAAGCCTCTGCTTTCTCCAGCAGATTCACTAGGGCACGCAAATTCCTGATGTCCTCCTTCTCCAGTCATATGTACAGGGAAAGGCACAAGGGCCTTTGGGAATCTACTTTCCCTGTTATACCTCCACCTGCAGAACCATTATCTTACACATTCCTATAACAAGATCACAAAAACCAACACTATTATGAGGAGAGGTTAGCAGTTTCTGAGATATCATCCTCTCTTCCAGGAGAAACTGTGCAGTTACACTTTTGTAATTTCCTTGGATACTTTGCCTTTTCAAACTAAGTTTGTGAATTAAAACATTATCTCACCAACATTTAGCATGTTTCCAGTGTGGTAGCTGATAAATGGGGGTCTGATTTTGCATTGATCAACTGTTCTCATTAAACTTTGGAATGAAAAGAGGATTTTATAATTATTGCAAGCTCTCTTCTCATTTTTTTTCAAATAGCTCTTCTGCTTGTAATGTCTTTCATAAGTCTCAAAGCACTTACAAAAAGCATCATTATTCCCATTGTATAAATGCAGAAAAAGAACCAAACCAAGAAAAATCCACACAAGTGAGAAAGAGAAACAACTTGCCCCAAAATTACATCACTAGGAAAGGCTAACAAAAAGGAGTGAATCTAAGTATGCTAATTCTTTATCTATCAGATCGATCATACTGCCTTGCACAGAGGGGAAATGCATGGCAAATGGATAATTTAGATGTATATATTCATTTTTAAACAAAAATTACATGTGGAGAGCTCACATATGGACACTGAGGTGCTGGAGCATGTCCAAAGAAGGGCAACAAAGCTGGTGAAGGGTCTAGAGCACAAGTGTTGTGAGGAGCAGCTAAGGGAATGGAGGTTGTGTAGTCTGGAGAGGAGGAGGCTCAGAGGAGACCTTCTCTCTCTCTCCAACTCCCCAAAAGGAGGTTGGAGTGAAGTGGGGGTTGGTCTCTTCTTCCAAGTAACAAGAGGAGAGGAAATGGCCAGGGGAGTTTCAGGTTGGATACTGGGAAAAATTTCTTCCCTGAAGGAGTGATTCAGCATTGGCCCAGGGCAGTGGTGGACTCACTATCCCTGGAGGGTTCAAAAAACTTGTAGATGTGGCACTTAGTGACACGGTTTAATGACATGGGGGTGCTGAGTTCATGGTTGGACTTGATGATCTTGGAGGTATTTTCCAACCTTACTGATTTTATTCTATACAGAAGCCTGCATGTATACCTGAGGACTACTGTGCATCTTTACATCTGATCTTTGCATTACCTCCATTCTCCCCCATGTCTTAGAAATCCAGAGTCACAGAGTGACTTCAAAACATGTTTTTTCTTTCTAATGGCTGTCAATAGCATTTTAATCTCAGACCCTTAATGTTTTTTTGCAATTAAAGTATTTTAACAGTGAATTAAGCAATATGCTAGATTGTCTTAATGGAAAAGTTGAAGCAAAAGCTAATTAATACTGAAGTCTTTCTATGCAGAGCCCTTTTCAGGCTATGATTAATTCTGTCTTTAATTTTACAGCATACATGAGCTGTTTTAAAGTTATCTCTTCTTAATTACATGTTCTCTTTTAACTGTCCCCTGGAAACAATATTTGGCTGTGCATTCTGAATAACAATAGAGCACAGGTTACAGCTGCCTGCAAATCTGAACTCCTCTAATACCTAAGCTTTCCCAATATGAGTTTCAATTCAGGCATGTTGCTTGGTTAGTTTTAAACATGTTAACCAGGTCATTAAATTAAGGGACTGAAAATGCTCTTAATTAGACCATGATTTCACACTGTTACTGCACTGGACCTCAAATATACTTCCCCTACCTAGCAGAAATTTACTTTAAAAAGTCGTGACACCTGATTGTAATTTAGAGCTACATTTAAACAGACCAACTACACAAACAGCTAAAACCTTCAGCCCAATTTCAGCCCTTATACTCTCTCACACCTCATCTGATAGAGCCACTTCCTGCTGGTTTTTTAATTCCAACATAATTACTGCTGCTTGACTATTCATATTCTGCTTTGCATCCTAATGCTCATTTTCTCTGCTTAACCTTCACCAAGTAGGACTGATGCTATTGCTCATTTTGGAACTGCAGTCCTTGCTGTCCTGAACATAGACTCCATCCATTTACTTACAATAAAAATGCAAGTTACTTCCAATTTATTACACATTCTGCATTTCATAAACACCTGGTGCAGAGCAGTTCTCAGCTCAGCAGACAATAAATTAGTAGAAGTAACTACAGCTTGTGGCACAGAAACTAAAAACAAGGTGACTGAAAAAAAAAATATTGGTGTACGGAACAAAAAAAATCTGCAACATCCCCAAACTCAAAAAAATATTAACTGAGTACAAAGCATTTATTTTCCCAGTTTAGTAGAAACAGGTGAAAAATGCAGTAATTTGGTTCTTATGTTTCACATAACAAGAGTAGAGCTGAACACTAGGTTTTGTGGTGAGTCTTTTCAATGTAACTGGCTCAAAAAAGTCTTGCCTGGGGGAGGACAAAAGCCCTTCCATGCCATGGACTGCTCAGTGAGCCATGCAGTTTCAGGCTGTTTTCTAAACAGGAAGTGTGCTGACTCACACACAGACACCTCTGTTAGTATGGCTGGTTCTGAATAAACTGCCAAGATGACATAGGCAGTGACCATACCTGGAGATCCACCCTGTAGTAGCTGGGCCAACAGATCTAACTTGCTCTGAAAAAGCTGTGCACACAGGAGATCCAAGGATGAGAGATGCCTCAAAGTGAAATAAATGTGTTTTCAGCAAAGGAAAGGAGCAAGTAACAGCAGAATTCCAGGACAATATTTGTTTCTTGCTAAGCATTAAAAGTGGCAAGCAATGAAAATGTGCACAGAAACCCAACATGGCTATGTCCTGGGCTGACAGTAGAAGTAACACCATTTGATCTTCAAACCCTTCTAAGAGCAGAACACTTGTCTGGCACAGGATAACTCCCTGCAGGATCCAGGAACGCTCTGTGCAGAGGAAGCTGTGCTTTAAAGCTACCATCTCTGTGCATTTTTAAGTGGCATCTGTAACATTGCTCCCTCCACGTCTCTGGAATCTAAGCAGAATGCTAAGTTTTAAGAAAAAAAATAACAAAAAACCCTAAAACAAACAAAAAGCACACACAAAACCAAAAAGCACACACAAATGCAAAGAAGAAGGAAAAAAGAGACAAATCTTTTTAGGAAACAGCAGGAGCTGTTCTGCAGGAGGGACCAGTCACTTTTACATGGCATTAATATGCTTCTGAAACTGTAAGACCTTTGCTTTTTCTAACAAATCTGTTTCAGCTCAAAAAGAATAACTCCATTTATTCTCAGAACTCCTCCTTTCTCCAGTGAAGCTGGATGAAACAAATCATTGTGGAGGAGAGACACCTTTTTCTGTGAATGGCAGCATAAGCCTTTGACAGATAACAAGACCATGGACACAGAGCTTGGAGATTTTGGTGTGTCTCGCAAACTACTTCATGATCCTAAAATGGCAAATGTGTCTAACTGGGCAGATAACAAGAATTAAATTTGTTACATCAGATTTTTTTCCCCTTCTCTAGCTGTTTCTGTTCAGTTTACAATTTCTACTATCTCTCAAACCCAGAACATGTATTTCTCCACTTCTTTAGACTAACTGTTGCTTTCACTATCATACTATAAATATATTATGATCAGACCTGTGTGAAAAAGTCATTTTGACTCACAAAGATTTCAGACAACCATTTTCTGTTTCACTTCAAGGAGCTCATCCTTTTGGTTTGTCTTTGAATTCCACCTTCCAAACAACCTAAAACTGTGATCTGAAATCCAGTCAAGACTGCAAAGCCTTGCCTTGTTTCAGGTCAAAAGCTCAGGAAAGTGTTGAATTCCCTGACCAAAGCAAAATCAATTTACTGAAAACAAAAATCTCTTCTGTAACACAGAATCATCTTGTTCCTTTTAAGCTCAGCAAAAAAACTCTTTAAAATCATCAGCTATGCAGTTACAAATCCTTACTAACAGTCTTGACTCCAGCCTCTTTGAGAAATGTCCTGTTACACCCCCCATACAAACAGACATGGAGAGAAGGAATGTATATTGGAGAGTAAAACATTTGTTTTGTAAAACAGTCTTACATTTAAGTGCCATGGTACTGAACAAGTGTTCTATGCACTTAAACACTTTCCTGCTCCACAAAATCATGACATCTGCTAAATTTGACAGCCTTTCAGAGGGAATCACAATGCCATTTAAAAGAATTTTCAGCTATTTTTATACTACATACTAGTCAGCAGTCCAACCTCCCTCCTCCCCCAGCATCTCTTTTTCACTGTAACTGCCACAAACAGCGAGAGAGGAAGACTCTGACTTTTATCTCAAACCAAAAGACACCTTCAGTGTCTTCCTTGCTTCAGTGCAACTTCAAAACAGTAGGATAGCTTACAGTTATGACAAGTAGCTCCACTGTATCCAGTTCCATCACAAGTGCACTTGAAGCTGTCCCACGTCTGGGTGCATTTGCCACCATGTTCACAGTGATTGGGCACACACCTGTCAGGAAGAGATGCAAACAGGGAGAGAAAAACGAAAATGAGCATCAAGAGTTCCACACAGCTAAAGTGTGAGCTGCCCAAGCAGCGTATCGTGTCCTTGTCTGGTGATTAATCCTTATTATCTTAGACAGATTAACAGGATTTGCATCTGAACACAGAACTGCACAACAGATATTCATCAAGGCTCTGTTGCACCCCTTTAACAGAGAGCAAAGAAGCATAATAAAGCTGGAATACATTCACTTCTCAGAAATTTGGGTTCTAGGTTAGGTATGACTGGTACTTAACTGTCAAAACAAAAAGAACATCACAAGTCACACCCTGTCCTGCTGTGCGGGAGAACTCCAGCCCCACAACGGACTGAAGAAAAAGGCCACTGAGATGCTACTGATCCTCCTGTTGCCAGTAATGGGATAAGGTGGAGGCAGACTGCCTGCTGCCTAGGATGCTGCATTAATAACACAAACGACAGGCTCCAGTACAAAACCTTTAGAAGTTTTATCTTCACAGGGATTTGTGGCAAGTGTTGTTCACCTTTCTCCCACCTTTCTGCATCTCTTCTCCAGCTACACTGTTGCTGGGGAGTGGAAGGAAAGCAAAAGAAAAAGCAGAACAGCAAATGCCAGTTATAGCAGAACATGTATCCATTGTCTGAAATGGCCAAGTGTGATTTCAAAGATTTGAGTTTGGCCAATTTCTTAAAGAGAGATGAACATGGGAATTACCATGTGCCTTTGGAACCATTAAACTTCTTTTCTTTGAGAGGGCTTTGAAATATCATTTCAAACAACCTTTTTATTTTTCTTACTAAATTTGTTAGAGTCAGTACAAGCTCTGCCTTTTTGATGAAGAACTACAGGAGCTTTTCTTCCACATTATGTTGGCCAAATCTAATTTAGGAACTACACTTTTTTACTATGACATTAAAAATGAAAATGAGACAAAATATTTTCATAAATGCATTACCAATTAAGTAAAGGTGAGGTTCATCATATTGCTGTGATAGTTAACAGTACTCTACTAACTAACACCCAAGGACAGCTTTCCTTTCCTGTGAGGCAATTCACTGAGCCTGAAAGCATCCAACTGAATCCTCTGCAAGCTGATGATCTCCTATTAACTCAAGTTCCACTTAATAGCACTGCAATACATGACTCACCTACCAAGAACAACCTGTGTCATGATGTATATTAGCAGCTTGAACAGTCTGTACTTGCATTTATAAGAGATTTTTGGTTTTCTGCATGCCAGTACAAGTACCTCAAAATACACACAATACAGATGCCTTCCAGCCTGTATCAGCCTCTAGCATTCAAGGCTACCCACTCTTCCTTCTTCAAACAGCTCAGAAAATACTGGATTGGTTCAAAAGAGCACTTAAAGAAATGCTCTTCTGAAGCAAGAAAAAAAGCATTTGAAAATATTGTTTTCCAAGTAAAATACAGTGAAACTACCTGAGGCAATTTTCACAGTTCACTAGCTAATGTTTTCAAAATGGTTGAAGTGAATTTGTTCAGTTTTGTAAGCAGGCTAAATGAACAGAGAGAGCTGACTACTGCTATTCAGCTAATAGGGGATGACTTTCTCATGTCTGCTCAACACCACAGAGGAAAAACAAGAGCATATAATAGCACATTTCTAACCATCCAAAATACTAGCAATTGGTATCAATCCATAGCTGGTGCATATAAGAGCAAAGAAAGCAGAAAGCAGTGACATTTCAAAAATAATCTCCTAAAAGTAACTTTTATTCAAGGATATATTAGGAGATTAACACCTACAAAAGTTCCTAAATCTGGAGATGGCTTTATATTTTTCCAGCCTTTCATAATAACTGATTTTGATGTATTTTCTTCTTCATTTACATTTGCACATACAATACTTTAAAAGTATTTTTCCAATGGCCAAGCTAAATGTTTTTCTATGTGAATTTCACTAGCAAGTTTATATAAAGTCTCACACATAATGCTAGCAACTAGTTTCACATTTTAGTACAGCATAACTTATTTTTATTGCAGGATAACTAGTAAAGATACTGCATTATTGACTATATAACTGAGGTAAACGAGTTAATCTAGGGAAATATGAAAAGATCTGAGAGCATATTAAGTCATAAAATCAGAGCTATTCAAACTCCTTAATTTTATACTTTTAGTACCATGGTTGGACTAGCTTAGTCTGCATCTGCAACATTACTCTGTCACTCATCTGCTTTTCCCTCTTCTAAATATGATGTAGTTGGAAATAGGGAGTAAGTGTCTTAATATTAGTGCTAACCCGAGTTTTGATCAGACTACAGGATCATTTCCTTAAGTCCTTCTTCCACCATCAATTTTCTCTTAGTTTATTGTATCAGAATGGTAAGATTTATTTTCTATTAAATCCATTAGCTAAGTTGTGTAACACAATCCGCTGCTCATCTCGCCACCTTTTTGTTCAAACCTCACCCACTATAATAGTTTACAGGAGGTTTTAGGCAAGCAGCATGCAGAAATTACAAATAAAAACCCACACACAGACTATTCAGTGAAGTCCCCCAGGACTGAAACCATCAAAAATCTCACTATTCTCTGCTGCATAACACAGACCTTTCCCTTCTTCTTTCCTTTCTTGCATTCCCTTCACATTCCCTAGCTCTAGCTTAAATACAAAATACAGCTTGTATGTAGACAGAAGCACAACATAAACTCACTCACTCTCCATATAAATTAGACACAACCAAGCCAAGGAACATCATCGTCGTCGTCATTGTGGCTAGGCTTCGTGAACGAAGATCCAGGGAGGGCTCCATCCACGCTCCTCATCAGCGCCTTTTCCAAGCGCGCTGATAAAAAGAGGATAGCGGATAGCACCCTCGAGCCTGCGCAATGGATTTTTTTTTTGGTGAGACACAGCATGCGCAGAGCTGGACCCACCCTTTAGTCCTAAGGTTCATCTGCCAGGGCCTAGCAAGCTTGGACGCTGGCAGTGAAGTGCTTAGGACAGAGGTTTAACCTCTTAGATGGAAGGCCTTACAGGGCTAAACGAGCTCCATCTGCCCGCGTTTGGAATCAGAGTTGTCCTTCTCCTAGGATGACTGCCAGAAGGCTAATGAGCTCATCCTACCCATCCAAGGATTCTAGGAACATGGGTATCACTCCCCACACTTTCCCGTGGGCAATGAGTTTAATGCTCCCTCTGCTGTTGGCACAGTTATTGCACCAGGGGCCACAGGAGACCACAAGTGATTTTCAGACTGTGCCTGAAGCCAAGGAACACCACCAAAACAAAACATTCACCTGTGGCATTACTCCTCCACGTGAGAGGTCACAAGAAAAGAATAAACCACCAAGATATTTGACACACATTTGCCCACTACAGTAATGAAAAGAGTTCAAATACTACAGTGATAATGACAGCATGAGAATTTCTGTAGAGATGAACAAAATGTGAAAGGCTTTCTGCAATGGAAAATAACCTGGGCTGAATTATTCTGAACATGAAATTCAATCTTTGCCTTCTCATCATCAAACCCCTATCTAATCTTTCTCCTGCTTAAATCTCACCTCTTATTTCTCTCCCAAATTGTTTCTGTTCTGCTTTTTTGTCCATTTCTCTGCCTCAGAACTAACCATCAGCAGTTTGTATTTTTTCATTAGTTGCCCTTTTTATTGCCTTCAAACATCTCCTTAAACATCACCATTTCTTGCAAAGATCCTTCCAAATACACACTGCTGAATACAAGACATACTGCTATTGAGTATGAGGTTCTGTTACAAACTAACTTCATTCACAGCCACACAGACTATTAAAGTGTTTAAAATTTAACCCTTTTCTACTGCACAGTTACTCGAGTGCTCAAGAAAATCTGGACAGATTAGAGTTAAAGAATAACGTACAAGGAAATGATTTAAGAGCAATAAACATTGCTTTCAGCTAGGAGTCTGAATCACTGAGTATATATAGCTTACTTAAAAGACCTACTGTAAGCTAGCAATAAAATCACCAAAATACTCTAAGCATCTGCATCTGTTTGCAGTCTTATTGTCTTTAATAAGCAGTAGAACACAGTCCACTTGTCATGGCAAAAGCAGGACTGAACAACAAGCTAATCCAATTAAGGACACATCACTACTGCAGAGTGCTACTGTACCAACATATCAGAATCAACCACTCCACAGAGAGTCCCTGATTTTCAGAATGTCCTGAATAAAACAAAACAAACCACTGGATCTTGCCTTTTAAGATTCTTTCTTATTGCTTCCAATGTGACAAGTGTTTCAAGCAACTTTGAGATTTCCAGGGACAGGATTTGGATCTCATATGCCAGTCAAAACAAAGGGCAGATGAGAGGGACTGTAAAATTCATTCAGAGTAATTCCCAAACTGGTTTCATTTGCTGCTGACTTCTGAAATAATAACAGCCAATGTAGAACTAAATAAGCCCTGAACCAAGAAGGACCTAGCCTTTCTTCACCACTTACTGTCATACAAGGCCTTCAGGTGTCTTTGGTGGACATTATCAAACTTGTTCTGTCCTGAGATCAAAACAAAGCACTTGGAACTTTTCAAGGCTGTGATTTACAAAGAGCAAATCAATATTAAAATATGCAGTGACATTTGGTTAAGCAAAGTTCCTTCAGGGCATATTCCTAGAGAAGGTTGCCAGACAGTCTTTCAGTGTTCTCTTTGGGCAGGTAAGGTTCTATTCCAAGCTGTTTGCATTAAACTATTAACAAAGGACTAATGCATAAAGAACAAACATCACAGTGATCTCACTGGGATTAAGTGGTCCTCTGGGATTTATGCAGCTTTTATTTTGTATGTGGCAATGCAGAGACTAATTAATCCTTTCTTTTCTACTGCTTTTAATTCTCAGAGCACTTCCTAGATGAGCTCCTTGCAGTAAAATGATGGTGGTGCCACTGTGGCAATTCCAGGAGCTGGACAACCCATTTCTCTGCATTTGGGGCACCTGTAGCATCACCTCAGATCTATGGTGCCTGAAGGCTGAATATCTATTTCTGTCCAACCCAAACTATTGTCTCATTTTATCAGCTTAGCAGATAGAGAGGTTCTACAAAAATATGTCTATAGTAATACAAAAATAGGGCTATGCAAATATTTTACAACTTATTCATTTAATGAGCAAATGGCATAATTCATCTATTACAATTGCCATTTCTACTGAAGCAAGGCAGAGGATGATGGGTGTAACTTCACCTCTCTTGTAGCAGCTAGCAAGAGAGAACTTCCCAGCCGTGGTACCCATTCTGTCAGTCCCTAGCAACTGCTTCATGTTAACAGGAGAGCAACTCTGTGTGGAGGTGTGACAGAAAGAAACGGTCTGTTGGGCAGATCCTTAGCTATTCTCCATCTCCTCTGGGGTGGAGCAGCAGGAGAACAAGAGCAACAGGGTGGCAAGGGCCCAGGGGGCTACACCATGCCACCAAGCTGCAAACTGGACTATGCTGTGATAACCTTACAGAGGCAAAGGATAAACCCACAAGTACATAAACAAATAAAGCTGGATTAAAAGACAATTTCTGTTGCACAATGTCTTAGCTAAACTCAGGACCAGGTCTGCAGCTGATAGATACTGCATCTATCTTAAACACTATCTTAAATGTGTTAAATGGGTCAAAACCATAGGAAGAATAAACTGTGATGGAAAGCCAGCTACTGAATATGATTGATCTCCAGTGGGTCGTTAACTTTTTTCACTACCTTGTGAAGAGCTTTGCCAAAGTAGTAACCAGGTTAAGGATTTTTAGAGTAGATGAGAGTTATTCTGTGTAATTTTTTTGGATAGATGTACTTGAGCTTATTGTTTAGACAAAGATGCAGAAGTGGCAGATAGCCACTAAGCTAACTGTGCCCATGTGGTACAATTCAGCCCTCTTGAGAAACATGAGAAGATGTGTTAAGCACTGACAAACCTCAGAATCTCATAGGTTTTATTCACTTGGTTTCTGAAGAAATCTTCAAACCTTTTCAAGTATTACTCCATTCAAAGTCTAGACTGGAACAATTTTGTATTCATGTAATCACCTCTCTTTTGCTATTTCAATAGGTAAAGAACATACTGGCTGGGCTCAAGAATAAACCATAAAACTGATTCTTTGGTGTCTTGTTAATTATTTATTACTGCTGCACTTTACAGCTTGAATCAAATACAGCTCTTGAGATTTTTATGACATCAACTTCACTTTATAATCCATGTTAGGCATTTGCAGAAGGTTCCTCTTGTGAGCAGCCTGTATAAAGACAGAACAGTGACTATTATATTCCCCTCTAATAAATACGTGTGATCATGCATTGAATCACCAGGCAAAAAAGAGAATTTTATAGAGCTTTATTTTAAATGAGTTTATTCCTAAATTTGTCTTCTGGGAATGAAGAAACTGATAATGAGAAATCTTTATGCTTCTTCCCCTAACGTGAAGAATTATTCAGTAATAAAGATGATTACACAGCTGATGGATGATTTTGTATTAAAAGCCTCTTGCTGTGTCAGCCAAAACCAGGCATGGGCTGTGTGACACTCCTCTACTCCTTCGTGCTAAACCACCACCCTCTTTGTATTTTCCTCTTTACCATCATTACTGTCAAGAATCTGCCCACTTTCTTCACACATCTCGAAGCTTCCCTAGAAGAACAACTATTTCACAAGCATTGATGTGGAAGTAAAGCAAGGATAAGTCCTGATGTCTTGACAGAAACTCTGGACCTTGCATTAATATTTACATTATAAATTATTAAATTCAGTGGATGGTTCCAGTAATCAAATGACCAAAAGTCTGCTCTGTAACTGTTGTAGAAAGCATTTTCTGCTTGAACAGTGGAGGTTTTTCCCCTTCAAAAAATATATGTAGTCCTTGACAGTAAAGCAAAACAGAGTCTCTCCAACGAAGCAAATGTAAAATAGAAGTTAAATGCTTCTAAAATATTTACTAATGATAACTGCTATAAATGCCAGTTTCGTTATTAAAACCCTAGCAGAACATATAAGTCAAGGATGCTGGTTTCTCCTGCCTCTGTGAGACTCAGATCTTCCTTTTTTCTTGGCAAAGTGAAAACCAACCTACCAAGACTTGCAGTCATCACACTGTACCACAAAGGAAGAGCTGAGGTCTGCATGCTTTTCTTGCTGTACCTCCTCACCAACTTCAAGTTGGTTAAATACTGGCAAGGACACTTATACTAGGTTCTCTGCTTCATGAATTGACATTTGACTTGGCTCAATCATGAATCAATTGGGTGTAGATGGCATTCCCACATGGTTTAGTTATTTCCCATGAAACGCTCTCTCCCTGAGCTGTCCTGGACAACCACAGACCTTAATGCTCTGTGTTCATCACTCATTAGAGACAATGTAACATTCATATTCTCTTGTAACCTTTTCCTCTTTTTCTAGTCACATTTCTAATCTTTTCAGTTTGCAAGATTTTTGGCTCAGAAAACGGAATTTAATTTTACTTGCACAGGATTTGCAATTTCCTCCTTCTTATCACTGTAGTCTTCAGGAACAGCAATGATAATAAATAGTAACACAGAAATGAGTTATCTTTTTGCTCTACACTGTTCTCCTCCAGATCGTTAGGGAGCATACTTATATCACTGGCTAAAATCTACACAATCTGCTTTTCCTCCTTTACTGTGACAATTCTGCCATCTACCACAAACAGCAACGTACTCAGCTAAAATATCATTTATAGAATAGGAAGCATCTAGGTTTCACTGACTTATCCCCCTATCCTCTGAGTGCATCCTCAGAGCACATCTGTATTTTATTCTTTTATGGAAGCCCTAAAACATTTTTATAAATTGCAATATAATGAGTGTTGTACTCTACCCTAAAAGACATCAAAAGCAAGGATTTTCCAACGAATTTGCAGCTCTGCTGCAGTGTAGTCACAGCTCTGTGATAAATACACTAATACAATGCTCTAGTCACAACCTATTATTCAATTCATTTTCAATTTGCTGAAAACAGATATGTACAGTGAGTAATAAAGAACTCATTTATTACTTAGAACTTGTGCAATGAGCTGTCTGCAAGCCAGAAAGCTTCCTGCTTCAGGAGTAACTAGATATGAGTGCATGCACATAGATGCATGTGTGTGAACACACCTACATTTGATATACACAAACACACACACATTTTCCAATAATAAGACAATTCCTATTAAGACCAGAACTGGTTTTAAGGAAAATGTAACAATGAGGATACAACTGTTTTAATAACATGTACTTGACTGAAAAAGTTGCAATGACATGATCCTGGTATGCTTTATTTTAATTACAAATAGCTCATTGCTGGGAATCTGTTATTCTACTTAAATAGCTTTGTGATTGCCCTACAGAAAAAAATGAGAAGACTATAATTTAGAGTGGGTTAGAAACTCTGGATTATATTTTTTCTGCTTTTCAAGCACTGTAATTTGGGCACCATGCTTCAAGCTCTGTCAGTATTTCAGTTTATTATAAACTTTGATTTCTCAAGGGCTTTTATTTCAGTTACAAAAATTTAGTCCAGAAATTCAGCACACAAAGCAGACACCAGAAAGGAAATAAATAGCAGCTTACTGCCAGCACTGGTTCTGAAACAGCTCATGCAACTGCCTTACCATGAATTAGCCATGGAAAAGCTCCATGTAGTTATTTATTCCATCCACATATCAGAACAAGTTTCTGCTTTATGTTCAATATTAGTGAGATAATACTTACCCAATTAAAGTATTAATTACCACATGCACAGGTATTACAAAGATGCTGTCAATGTCTTTAAAGTTTTTTGCTAGGTATGTGACTGCACAAATCAAATTAAAACACAAGCCATCACTGTTTACATTTCAATATGATACAAATATCAAGATTAATGTAATGTAAGATTAAAGTAGCTAACAGTGTGCATTACTAAGATAACAATGCAAGATTAATGATAAGCAAATAAGATTATTAAATACACAATGTGGACCTTACAGCAATGAAAGGCTTATTAAATCCTTGAGATTACAGCTGGTTATTTGCCTTTTGGTAGGAGAGTCTTAGTCGTTTGATCACTATTAAGCAGGCATTAAACAGAAAGGACAACTGGTTTAGTTTATTATCCTTAAGCATACAGATTGTTCATTTCATTAATGGTTTTACTTAAACACACTTTTTTCCCCCCTCCTAAACCTTTGCTCTCTCTAGTTAGTGCCCACCCCTTAGCTTTAGCCCAGAGAGAACGTCAGCAATCCCTGCTGCTTCATCGTCCTATTAGGCTTTATTAGTAATAAAGCATTATCAGAAAATGTAGAAAATTTATGTTTGCTAGGTGTGTATGTCTTGTAATGAGGAGCACTACTGTATATACTCTCAATAGCAAGTTAACACTATGACTGGGCTACTTGATATCTTCAAAGAGATATCTTACCAGACAAATACGGAAAAATATGGGGTTTAACTACTCTGTGGAGAGAAATGTTGTATTATTTAGGCTTTGACAAAACTCCACGTGTATACGGTTACTGCACAAGAGATCAAGTTCAAGAGCTGCACATATATCTGATAAGTAAAAAGTAGATGCAAGCAGAAAGTGTTGCTGGATACACAGATTCACTATCTCATTCAGAGCTCTCAAGTGGGATCAATAGGATGCCAGCGATGTGACTCCCATTTCCTCCTCCCTTTGTCCGATACCATCTGTGCAAAATACCCGTTCAGTGACAGTAGAGAATTTGGATGATCTTGGTGCCATTGTTTGGTAATACACAGTTTAAGAAATGTGTAGCTCTTTTCCTCTGCCCCTGCAATTGCTTTAATTCTACCTTTTTTGGATGGTTACTTGAAAACACTGTTTATTTCAACAACTGGCTTTAAAGCTTGATACTTCCCAACCTGCACCAGGAACCACCAAGCAGCAGCACTGCAGAAGTGGAAATGAGCTGTGTCAATCAGCACCTCCACCAAAGATGTAACTACAGTGCTAGGTTTCTGATTCCAGAGTAAAACACCAGCAGAGCCCATGTTAGTCTGACTCCCTTGGGAGCCACTTCCTTTCATTGCACTAAGAGACTCTTGGCAGTTTTGGGTCTTCACAGCACTGTCAAACACATAAAAGCCAAACTTCCACAACACATTACAGATCAGAAGAGATAAATCAGCGACCAAAATCTGCTTGAAGTTTAAGCTACTCAAAAAGATCTTTATAGTGAATCACTAGTCTTGCAAAGATAGGTCACATTTAAATGATGAACTAATGCATTATTTATATTGGAAGGATTGTAACTCAGAAATCTTAGCTCCAAACAGCAGAAAGGTCTATGCAAGAATGGTGAAATTATACCACAATTTGCTCAGCTCTAAAGATAAAACTATTCCTAAGCAATGTGTACTACAACTAGTGGTGCTATCCAAATAAGCTGTCCCTGAATTACAGTGGAACAGGACAAAATGCTACCAATTTCTGTGAAAACCTGAGTGCAGTTTACAAGATAATGACAGTTCTCACAGACAGAAGAATACATGGTTCCCAGTGGGCAGCAAACTACAATTTAAACCAGAAGCTCTATTGACAAAACTGATTGCTAGAATTCTGAACAAAGTCATAAAATCATGAAATAAAAATATTAGGTATTATCAAGTTTAACTTGGAAATGTAGGGAAGGTAATTCTATCATGCATGAGAATGAGAAAGAAAACTAGTGACCATGTGACCTACAAAAAGACAGATTAAAGAGAGAATTTTGCTCTAAAATAACATTCTCCTCCCGCCAAGTCTTCTCTTTTCCAGGCTGGGCAGTCCCAGCTCTCTCTATAGCAGATAAAGGTCTTCCAAGCTGACAGAATTAGTGACCCTTTTGTGCTGTTTGGGCCTCATGTGAGCCAGGATTCCTGCTGGATTAGAATTGATGTATCATATAGTCATAAAAAGCAAGTATCCAAGAATCCTGGGGTCCCTAACAGTGAAATAGAAGATCACAGAGTTTACACCAAGGCTCTCAATAGGATTTAATGTAGTATGTGCTGTCAATTATTGACTGCATAGTGAAGCCCAAGATATTTGATTAATTTTAGTTTGTGGTTTTCTTTGCAGGTAAAAGCACAAGAAGTGCTGCAGACAACTGAAAGGCACGTGGGGAAATAACAATGGCAGGTAAATTAGTGAAGTTAGGGCACTTAGCTTAATTACGCTGGCCTCATGAAAAATACCACAAGATCATTAGCAGCCAGCAGGAATAAGTACCTCAGTTTTATTACTCACAAGAAACATTCAGGATAGGTGAGCATATGCTTTAAAATGTCAGTGCTTCATTCTGACCTCTTCTTAGGCTGTCATAATTTGTTACTCTTAAATCCTAATACATTTTAATTTATGCCATGTTCTAGAAGCTTCCTACAGTGCAATATTCACCACAATCTGGAAGTGTAGATGTTGTCAAAGGATCCCAGACTAATTCCAAATACACTGTTCAAAGATAACTTATGATTAACCTAAGTCACAGACACGGGGTTTATTTCTATCTACAGCTGTGACCAGTGCTGCTGCAGTGGCCTGGTCCTGTGGGGCTCTCCAGGAAGATGTCCCTGGCTGGGAGTGTTCCAACTAAGCTTTTAAAATGCCTCCATTCCCCATTGTTGTCTAAGGTGTGTCAATGCTGCACTCCAAGCTGACACTTAGGAAGCACTGGCAGGGCAAAGGAGGAGCCTGGAGGAACAGAGGAATGATAAACAATCATGACACCAAGCATCCAGCTTGGCTGATTAAGTCTGAGTTGCCAACATCAGGATCCAAAAGGCTTCCTTCAAGGTCTTGCACCACAAAGGGATGTGGACAGCAGAGGGAAATCATGCTGATTTCCAGCATATCTGCCCATTTGGCCCAGGTACAGGTACCCAGACTGTGCAAACACTTCTAGACTCCCTCCAATAGGGTGAGCTTCCTCTCCTTTTCACTTTCTAGTGTATAGTGTTCACGCATATCCTGATTTTTATTTCAACAGCAGATCTAAATAGGAATTGCTGAAGTTAAAAGAGAGACAACCTTGTTGTGTAAGCCTAAAAGGTTAAATTCACCTTTGAGAAATCAGTAAATCCAGAATAACATTTTTTTTTTCATTTGAAGATACTCTGATAATAGTTTTGGTACATCTTAAGCTCTATGCCACCTGCATAGACTCCTCCCATCCCAACCCACACCTTTCTTCATCCAGATTTACATATTGATACATGAAAAATAAAGTGTATTTATATAACCCTTTGAGAGAGACACAAAAATCTGCTTCACTGAGATCTCTCACTGAAAGACATAGTCATTTTTTGTGCATAGAAGTAAGAAGAATTTTGTACACAAAAATGCAGGTCTTTTCTTTCCATCCTGCAATGACAGGAGCATTCACCTGGCTACCATCTGCTCTGGAAAATACTGAGACTATTACATTAGAGCACGGTGCAGAATACAGTGAAAAGAGAGAACAGTATCCTAAGACCACTTCATTTAAATATGAACATTTCCGCTTAGCACAACCCCTTCTGCAAAATTAGGTCTATTTAGGGTAAGAGACTACAATGGAAGGTCTGAGAGTTACCCACAGAACTTGGGAAAGGCAAACCCATTAAATTCCCATCAATGCTGACTCAGTCCATTCCTACCTTTGCACTAATTTCTAGCCTTTCAAAGAAGTAAGAAACTGAATGTTCACCATGCCTATAATTACCTCAAGCAAGCAAAATCACTGTAAATGCTGTACTTACTGGGGAAAATTAACTAGCTCCTTTAAAAATCCCCCCTTTTTTCCCCATTGTAAAAGAAACCCTAATGTGGTGGGGGCATTTCAGTGACATCTCAGAACTGTGTAACATACAAGGCCCTGTGGATAGGAATAACCTCAAATAACTTCTTTCCTGGAGGATGATTAGTTCAGACAGACTGAGGAAGCAACAGGAAATCTGAACCAACAGGCCTGGTACCATCTGCAGCTCTGGAGGAGGAGGCAGCAAACAACTGATCCTCAGACAGACTCAGGTGTGGTGAAAAGCCACCTACTTGCAAGTGATTGTGTGTGGGGTGAAGCTGGGCACAGATGCTATCAGCTTACACACAGGCACAATCATTCATCTACTCAGCTCCAACTTCATGAAGCTGGTTAGCCAGAGGGCAGTAAAGCCTGGCTCTTGTAGATGCCTAGCTCCTCTCATCATGGGAGGATTATCTTTTCCTTTGATGGAAGGATACTGATTAGATCCCAACAGATTTGGATGGTATTATGGGAACCAATAGCAGGACAACAGATGGCATCACCTCCAGTTACATTTCATGCTCTTTAGTTCAGATCTTCAGAGTGCTGCTGGGAAGTTATCTCCTCCTATTTATCAGCTGGACCTTGGCCTCTTTAGCTGAAAATCAACAGGGAAATCTTGAGGCCAATATTAATGTTGACAAATGCCTTCTATTTTAGAGGAGAGCACCATTCCTTCTGCCTAAGAGGTTCTCTGAGTGATCTCTCATGTCACCTTTCTGTTCCATGAGCAAATAAGGCAGAGTGTTAAACAACTACCTTTAAATCTTCCTTCATAAATACAGTCCCTGACTGCCAGAATATGGCAGACATACAGAAACCAGCAGATCAAACTGACTTGGAAACAAACAAACAATAGATTTAATACAAATAAACTGGTGAAGAATTTAAAAGGGGTGGGATCCTGGTGGCACCTTCTGTTGGGAATGCAGGAACCTCTTTATCTTCGCATTTTTAGTGCAGTGTCCAAATCACTATTCTCCTAAAGTTTCTCATGACATGAGTCCTAGCTGTAACTGATTTCTCCTGTTCATGGCTGAATGGCCCACTTCTAAACTCTCTAAAGTGATTTGTTACTTCTCTGCAGCAGAATTCATTTCAACATGCTGTCAAAAGGACATCCTGGAAAATTATCTGTAGACTTTGCTTAGAAAAAACTTACTTTGTAAGTGGGAAAAGTTATTCAAGTGATAAAATGCTTCTAGTAAAAGCAGGTCTAGGACTAGACAACAAAGGGCAACAAATCAGCTGTTCTCTTGCTGGAAAGCTGTCTTGGAAAACTTCATTTAAGTATCACCTCAGTGTTTAAAAGCAGCCAAAGAAAGGTACGCAGAATGTTATGAAGTGCTATAGAATAAAGTAAGAATGAATCACATTGAAAGTAACATTTTGCACTGTAGATATCCATTGTTATAGGGTATGTAGATAACTGGGGGTATCCATCTTTTTCCCCCTTCACCCCCCCCCCCCCCCCCGACCATTACTGTGTGTGTTTGTAAACTGTGAACTGTAGAGAGGGGGGTTGCAGCCTCCCGCGGTGGATCAGCAGCGTACTGCGCTCAGGGAGCGGGCAGGAGCTAAGGGGGTAGCCCTCTCCACCGGCTGAGCTGAGCAGGCTGCGACGGGTCGGCACAGCAGCTCACACGGCAACCTGCACCCCTGCCCTGGCGGTGCCGGCTCTGCGCGGGGAGCTGCGCTCGCTGCAGCGGTAGCCCCGGCGACAGAGGCAGGGGACCACCGCCGGAAGTGCTGCGCGCCCCACCGGGCGGCGGCAGCAGCACCCCGCACCTGCGAGTCCCAGAGCCTCATATTTGAATATAGCATGTATTTCTTTTTGTATCATCTGAAAGAATAAAGGGGCTAACATAATATTGGAAGAGGACAGCTAAGATGGACCATGGCAATCTGCTGCCCTGGATCGTCAGCTGACCGGGAAATAAAGCAGGCAGCAGGTCAAGCCAGGAGAGGAGGTCAGTGGAGCAGGGCTTGAACCAAACAAGGCACATAGCCAGGGCTCAGACAACGATGAGAGGGGAAGCCATTGCTTCTCACAGCTTTTCCTTCCAAAGCTCTTCCTACACAGCTCTCAAGCTTCAAGGCCAGGCAGCTGCACCAATAGCTGGCTCTAGCCACCAAACCCACTCAGGACCCTGATAGTTCTTTGGTCCCATGTTCCACCAATGCACTGACTGCTAGGTAAGCTTCCTGTTGCATTTCAAACACACAAAAACTACAATTTCAACTGCTGAACTTCATTTACCCAAGAACTAGACTTAACCTCCTTGTATTCAGGGCATACATGTCCTCTCCAATACCACAGTAATACTGGTTTTAGGACTATTTTTTCCTCTACATTAAAAAAAGTACATTATAACATTGGCTGATAGGTTTCCTGTTATCACTTGTAGCCTATCATTACAAGCTGGTGAGAACAGCCTTTGAAACACCTTTCTTGCAGAAAATTGCCAGAAGCCAGCAGAACAAACATCAGGTCACAATATGTGATTTTTCTCATTGGTCAAGCAATTAACCATTAGTTCATTTCACAAACAGTAAATACAGGTTGCTGGTTACTTTACTCCTGTCCAAGGGGTGTATTTTGTTTTAATTACATCCTAAGCTGGTAGAAACAGATCTGTTACTGAGATGATGAGTGCCTCTGCAAATCTTTTAGTGGGCAATTACATTCATTTTGGGCCTTCAGATGCAAAACAAAAGCATTCTTACAGCCCAGATTTCATTATTAACCCTGCCTGTCTATTAGCAACTGCCCTCTTCACAGAAAGCCATCCCACTACAGCTTTAGACATGGATGGTTCATTAAGTGCTTCTCATTTCTTAGAAATTTCCTTGGATTTTTAAGGTTCAGCAAATCTGCTCACAGCTGCCAAAATACTTTCAGATTCTCCTGCTCTTAACCAGAACTGCTGTCAGAATTATAACATGTGAAAATTGCTTTGTTCTTCAAATGTTCTACACCACAATAATTAATTTGGCAGTTGGCACATCCTTTTAGAACCACACTGAGGGTTTCCTATTGGAAAAAGAGTAAACCATGTATTATTTTTACCTTAGCTTCACCTCTCCTCACACTGGCTTGTCTTTTCCCATGGAAAGAGAACACCTAACAAGACCCTGTAGATTCTTCTCACCATGGGAAGGTGAAACAAGACCGAGCAGGAAACCTTACACAACTCACTGAAGATGTCACTACGGTGATGGAGGAGACAGGTTAATCACAGGATACGAGGAACTACAAGACTGAGGGAAAAAACCTTCATGCTTATTATGTTGGAGGTAATTGCTGGGTCATAGAGGTTGAGAATAAAGTTCTAACTGTTAATATTTGATAAAGGAGGAACTAAAGGCCTTGAAGGAAACAGAGTCAACTGAATATGCAACATCCCACAGCCTGCAGCATTTATTATTTCCTCTTCATCTTCAATTAAGAACATACAACAAGGGGAACTGAGAGCAGGATTCTGAATTACCTTTTAAACCACTGCTCGCCAGTATTTGTGGTAGAAGTCCATGGAAACTAGCTGGCAGATCTGCTTAGCTAAAATAGGTGACCATAAGTGCTGTGAAAAAATGAGAACAGACTGGAAAGAGGTATGGATGTAACTGTGGAGAGAGAATTGCAGGCAACTTTGGGGAGAAAATATTATAGTAAATGACTTCAGAAAGGCAGGAAAACCACAAACTATTACTATAAACAACCTGCCCAACAATCAATTCTTTATAAGAAATCTGTGTTTTCTCTTCTCAGAAAGGTTATTCACTCATTACATTTGAGTGCCAGCATGCTCAGAATTAGCAGGGTTAAATATAGACTTGTGCATTTCATAGTTTTAACACTTTATATCTTTTCAATGTGATAAAAGGCCTTGTACATGGCCAGGATGTACTAACCTGAGAGCAGACCACAGCAAGTACAGCTACCATGTTAGTGAGATTTAGAAATAAAACATGGGAAGTTGTGAATTTCACAAGAACAGTTGGATTTTACCTCTTCAGTAATTGGAGTGAAATAGAATATATACATCATGTTTCTCATCTGTGAGCACAGAGCAGGCTGCATAGAACAGAAGAGACACTACAGTGCACATTTGTCATAGGTAATTTTTAAATGAGAGCAGGAGGAGTGGAGAGAAGATTACATACCTTTATTTCAGCTGATATGAAGATGATGAAATCAGGATATTTTATCATCAGCATTACAAATGTCATCCAGTGGTTATCAGCATTAATTTGAACATAAAGGCATGACACAGTCGGTGCCTAACAGCACCAAGATCGTTATGAAGACAGATGTTGGGCTGAAGGCACATTTAATTACATTAGCTAGCTACATTACTGAATAAGTTACTATTTCTGCTTGCTCTGACTAACAAATGGCTGCAGAGTGTTGTTAAACACCCATTCATTCTTTTGCACAGTGCTTTTAGCAAAGGCTGTGTTCATTTGTAATCACCCAGTACATACACTGCTTAACTTCCTCAGGACTAGAACCTGGCTTCTGTAGAGGGCTAGTGGTGGCAGCTGGGAAAAGAAGGAAAGGAGGTGGAAAGATGTCTCTAACACAAATCAGGCTGTAATTCTACTAGGAGTTAAAATGAATGAAAGTATTGCTTTGTTCACAATAAACTTTTGCACAAAGGCTACCTTTAACAACTGACTTCAGGAGAAACGATGGTGAATTCTAGCTAGGAATTTCCACTTCCTTGACTGCTGCTTTCAATTTATTCACTTACCTACCTACTGACCTTCATTTAGAAATTTGTGAATACAACTTAGTGATAGATAGATTATATCTATCTCTTTAGATACATATGTAATCTGACTACAACCCAGTTTTTCCACACAGGGTTACACCAGAAACCCACCTAGTGCATAATCCTGCTTTCTGCACTTGTTATAGAAAAATGGATACTACATGAAGGGCATGTTGTAGAGTCATCCTTGCCTTGACACTTCCTGCCTGTTCCTGATAACTGACACTTATCATGGAGGGATATCTTCAGCCACTATAGATACCATTTCATTGGCAGGAAAGCTCAATATGGACATGGTAAAACTGAGGTACACAAAGTTATAAGAGTTTTTGAAAGTGTAACCATGACACTTGAAGGCTATTCTGAATAACATCATTTGGAGTAGTATCTTAATCTTTTATGATTGCTTTTTTTCAAAGAGAAAAGACATTCAAAGTAAAACAATATGGGCAGAAGATGACTGCTTTGTCTCACAGCACTCTGCTCACCTACAGAACTCCTTTGGGTTTCAGGAAGCCTTTCCATCCTCATGTCAGGAAGCAGATAAGGTTAATGGATGGTGTATTTTCCTAAGCATGTTTCTCAGCTTGCCTATATTGCCCTTTAAAATATGAAGCAGACTCTGAAGTCATATAAATAATAGTTTACCAGAGACCTTCAAAAACGTGGTTGATGCCCTTGCCTTTGGCTGTATTTTTTTGATTGTGTCAGATAGGAACAAGAAGAATTGCTCTGTAAAACAGGTGATTAAAACAACAACAACAAGAAAAGTGTCTACCACCCCCACCACCAAGCTTTTTCCATGAATACAAATGAAACTGAAGGAAACTGAAACCAGTGGCCACGGATGATAAGCCATTCAAGTAGTGCACTACAAAGGGTAATGCACAAAATAAAGCAGTTATCAGCACACATTTTTGTAAGTTTTCTGGAGTAGGCATGCACTGTTCTGTCAGATGAAGGCAGGATTGCTTTTTTGAGTTTTCCTCTTGACATTTGCAGACTTAAGTACTACCAGAAAGTAATTATTGTTATTCAACCTTGTTTTGAACCTTGGGCTAGGTAATGCAGTTTTCATTTCTATCAGGAAGTGCTGCTAACCCTCATTCTATTTTTGAGCTTTATTTCTTGCTTTTACTGTTACAGATGCCAGCTTCACCAGTGTCTTTCTCTGAGGGAAGCTTTTAAGGCTTTCTAGTATTATGAATCAGTAACACAGCTCTGCCAACAAGCTTTCCATAGATGTGTACCAACAGATTTTTTCCCACATTCCCCAAGTAAGTAGAAATAGTTGGAGCAGTGAAAACACAGCAGAGGTTAAAGTCTGCTTAAAAATACATACTGACTCATCTTTAATGGATAACAGCACTCCTGCTTGTCTAGGTCCTTTTCTTCCCTCAGTGTCTCCTAACAAACCATCCTAAATCCACAGTAACAGGATCCTTAAAACTACAGGATCACACCCATGGCACAGTCTCAGATCCTTTGTCTGTCAGGAAGGGAAGCGAGAGAGCAAGGTGGTAGGTGTCTGGCAGCCAGCCAAGGTCAACCCACCATAGATATTTCCATCAACATGTTACTTCAACACCAACAAGAAATGTCAGCTGAATATAGAGTCAAGCAAACATAGTACAGTAAAACCTTTGTTTATCCCTTAAAATGAAATGGATACCAAGCTTCTGAAAAGGTTTGAAACAATTTCATTCTTGATGGAGAATCATTAACCAAAAAAAAAAAATATTACCAGTGTCCAGAGGATAGTTACATCACCCTTGCAAAATATTAACTTATGTAGACTGGACATTTAAAAAGAGAGGGCGAAATAGGAGATGTAATTCTTATTCCATTATACTTTTAGAATCGTATTTTTACAAGGTGATTAAAATACTTGGACTTGAGTTTGAGTTATACAGAAGATGTACAGTTATTCTCAACTCCAACTGGGATTATAGATGCTTAGTGCCTTGAAAAAGGTAGCTCCTTACCATTATACTAGTTAAAATAAATCTCTGAAAGACATCTCACCCATTCCTAAAATGTATAATATTATGGTGTAAGACAAATTCATTTTGCTTATATCTAGCAAAGTACAAAAAAATGCCTTAAATGGAAAGAACAACTGTTTAATAGTTTTCACTGCTCTGAGGTCATGGCAAGAGTAGATGATCATCCAGTGACTTAACTCACAGACAAATCCTATTGCTCTTTTTTTTCCCCTTCTGTTTCAGCCGAGTTCTGTGGATGGTAAAATTGTCATTATCTACCCACAGGCAGTTTCAAAATACCCACAGGCACCTTGCTTAAATAAAGCCTGAGGTTTTGGAAGAAAGCAGTGTCATACACAGCTGAAAAACCTCTAGTATGTATATAGAAAAAAAATCTGTCATTTTGAGGTATTTCAACCTGTAAGACATATGCTGGAGGTCTAAAGCTGCCACTGGTAAAACAGCCCTAATGTTCCTATGAATTCTACACAGGAGCTCTCTGGTTGAAACACACTGCTTAAGGCAGTGCTGTGTAAGACAGTGATTTGAAAGATAAATGTATCCCTGGGCTGAAACTGATGTTTTTTCCTAAGTGCAAGTGATTATAGAATAATTTCAAGAGCTGCTAGCAGAGACTTTACAATCCCAACTGGTAATGTAAGCAGTCACTGACTTAGCAAAATCTGTTTTTCTAGACTGGGGAGAAAAGTATGAACACATCTAAATGAGAAGCAAGTACTGGCAAGATGGTCTAGGGTAAGTGGCAAGGGAATGTCTGCACCTTGCATCACAGATCACTCCTAAGAATCACAGAAAAACAGTACTGGTAAGTACTGGATGCTGGCAAAAATGTTGGGAGAGAAGATAGGATGCGACAGAAGATTGTCTGGTGTGCATGACAAAAAATTTTGAGGAGGGCTCTTTTGCATTAGGTCCAAAAGTGGTAATGAGATCTGAAAGCTTTAAGTTGAAGCTAGGTTTGAAATAAGATATGTTTAACTGTGAAAAAAATTAACCACTAGGGAACAATTATCTAAAGGATACTTAAGGCTTTCTATGTCTCAAAATAATTACATTAATATTGTCTCTAAAAACAGAGAAGGAAAGCAGGGGAAGGTATCATGATGAAGTATTCATGCAGTAAAACTTTTTATCTTCTGTAATTCAAGGTGCTTCAGCTAAGTGAACTCAGTGTATTGCTCTGACCATAACCCATGGCAATCTTTTCTGCCTGGTTCCCACAGAGTGACTTAATTTGCCTCTGATTTTAAGGAGAGATGTCTTGGAAAATTTAGCAAAAAAGAAAGTCCTCCATTAATAGTATCCCTACTTGGGTTTTCAAAGGCCCAGATTTAACATCTTCGAAGCAGAGACAGAAGGGTCTATAGCACGAACATGTATATCCAGCAGTGCATTAGAATATCAAAGTACTTGCGCTGGTAATCAGCCAGTCACAGTGCTCACAATCTCCAAGATACATGAAAGAATAATTGTCCAACATGCAGAAGTGTCATGCACTAAGCACTACTGATAGCAAGTAGGTCGCTCTGCACCTTATTAAGGTTTTTCTTGTTTTATTCCAAGATCACATGAAGATCTCTGTGTATATTCCTATGACAGACTGCCATCATTACTTTTGCCCCATTGAACAGTATGTGACTTTATCAATTACACCACTACAGTTCAAAGGAATTAGAGCAAAATGCCTGAATAATCAATGTAAGAGGAAAATAATGACCCAGAGGGTAAGTGGACTGCATAATCAGTGTCTGTCAAAACACTTCTGTCTTCTGAACATCAAGCTATAAGTAAACTATGAAAATGAACACAAGCCAGCTCAAGCTGATGTATAGATTTGATCTCCTTTTTATAGAGTAGCTGGGACCTTGTAAAAATAGCAACATAGCCTAGGTGTAACACTTCCTGTCTTTCTATTAACACGTCTTTTTATCCAGTATTAGTGGGATGTCATTGCTAGAATCATGACAAATAGGGATCATGTAAAATTTCTGACATATCACTATACTGTTGTTTTAATTTCTGTCAATCATTCTGAAGGCAAAACCATTATATCCTTCTAAAAAAGTTCATTTCATAGTGTCTCTGGTCTTTATCTGCTCTCTGATTAAAGGCCTTTTCTTCTAAGACCTTACTGACTCAAGCTTACCATTTTTCTACAATCTATTTACCACAGAATGAAAGTATTTAGAGTTCTTTCCTACAGGAGCTGGAAACTGATAGTGAAGACTCTATGACCACGGCTCATACAATCAAACCAGCAGTTAGAAGCACATTCAACACGACAGAGAGAACAATTCCTAGCCCCTGCCAACAATCATCTACTCTCAAGGGAGAGAGAAGTTGATCTAAACGAATTTTCCAGAAGAAGACAGATTCCTTATCAAGTATTAGCACCAGAGCTCCTAAGAGCTTGCTGCTTTGATATAGACCTCACAATTTTCCCATTGCTTTGCCCAAGTAAACCTATAATAAGAACAAGAAGGACTTACAGAGTAGGCCATTTTAGATATCCACCAAATGACACTTTTTAGATGTATTTAGATGTATTTACACATATATATATATACACATCCATAAACCTCACAACATTCAACAAGGCCAAGGGCAAGCTCTTGCACCTGGGTCAGGGCAATGCCAAGCACAAATCAAGGCTGGAGGATGAGTGGATTGGGAGCAGCTCTGTGGAGAAGGACTCAGGGGTACTGATGGATGAAAAACTGAGTATGAGCCAGCAAGGTGCACTTGCTAGCCTAGGATTCTGTCCCAGCCAAACCTGGACACACTCATATTTTAGGGTAATAAATTACTTCAATAGAGACACAGACCTTTTAAAAAGTATTTTACATTACAATGATTAGTAACTGTATTTTCTTTTACTGCTTATACTTTGGTAGAATAAAATAAATGAGCCCATAGGTATACATCTGTTAGGTTTAAATAATACATGAAGGTGACTGGTAGTATTCAAAAAGGAGAAAGCAGATTTTTCAAGGACAAAATTCAGTGTGATCAAATGTATTTCTAACATCAAACAGCAGCATTATACACATATCAAATAAGGAACTTCTTTCAAAACATAATTATACTGTTCAAAGACAACTCCTGTGTACTTTTATGAGACAACATAGCACAACTCTACTTAGCAGAGCACATTTCACACCAGCTGCATTATGCAATGCACCACTGAGATAAATAATAGTTACACAGCCAAATAACAAACAATGGCAGAGAGAGAAAAACATTCAGTCATGAGAAATGGAGAAGAATGTATTCTGCAAAATCTGAAAAGAGGAAAGAGTCAATAAGACAGATACAAAAGTGTTTCCAGGAGGTAAGAACAACAAAAGAAAAGCTTGCAGAACAACTCAAGGAAGGTGGTGTAAAGAAGATACATGAGGTTGGTACTATGTGAGCAGATGGAGGAGAGTGACTTACAGGCAAAGAGAAAAAGTCATCATTTGTTTTCTGTGGCTAGTGAAGCATTAATCACTTGGAACACACTGACAACCACCAATGGAATGCTAAGTATGAAAAATTAGGATGGCAAGTCCAAATAAATGCTGTCAATACTGCACACACTAATGTGTCAGAGGGGGTTAGCTGCCTTTTGGTGCTGTGACTGATCTGGAGCCAAAGCAAGAAGCCACTAGAGGAAAGCAAGTATGCTTAAAGACTTGTTACTGTTCTCAGAGGTCCTGAATCAAACAATCAGATACTAATAAAAAACCAGGAATGATACCTGAGGGTCCCTGGAGCAATGCTTCAGATGAGTACATCAAATACAAAGAGCACAATACCATGCAGGAGAGATCTATGGACTAGTTTAATGCACTAGTTCTATTCAAAAACCCCCAAACCATTTCCCCTGCACCCACAGGACAGTAAGCAGTAGTTAATCAACTAATCACAGCTGAGTCAATATTTCTGAATAATATTTCATAATGTTAACACAGAAATTATTGCTATGTAAGTCTGTAAGAGAATAAGAATGGACTGAGACAGATCCAAATAAATTCTTCTACCTGCTACATCTCCTAAATGATTACATGAAATCCATCCAGATTAATCACAACAATCACAATCTTGTGACATGAAAAATGCTAAGAAGGACCAATGAAAACAGTTGTGCTCTTTCCCCAGATGTAATCAATTCTGATTGATAGAGCAACTATTACGTGCCAAAATAAAAAGTTGAAGTCAAATTAACTACTGCCCTCTAACAAGGCTGTCTTAACAACAAAATTTATCACAATGACAGAAAAGTAGAGATGTTATTGGCTGAATGCACGGCAACAGATACACCTAACAAATGTACAAGCAACAATTATCTTTTCAAGAAATAAGAATCAGTTGGTGGTTTGTTTTTTTCAAGGCATAAAAATATCCTTATAGGTCTGAGGTCTACAACACTTCATAGAAACTGTCTCCTTTTGTTACATCATGGCAGTTCAATTTAAATTCTTGATCTAAGGGCCCTTGCAGGCAGTTGTAAAGGCTTTCAGATCCTAGGCACTATTACAAACACAATGTTTTTCATGCCTAGGCACTGACTTATAAGTTTGAAATCTCTTCTTCCCCCCAGTGGAAAAATGTTGTATTAATTGGATTGGAACACTGAGTTTCTTGTTTCTAAAATGGGAATGTATAAATGCATTGATTCTTCTGCTGAATGAAACCCCCATGTAAAATGCATAGGCATTGTTGGTCTGCTTTTCCTAGGAATCAGGAAGCAGACAGAAAGATTAGTCTGTGTCTCTCCCTTGCTCTAAACCTAACAACAAACCATCTTCATAGCCTTCCTCAGCCTTCCTGCTTTGCCTAGCTTACACTGACACAGGTTTTTTAACAGATATGCCAAATAGGGCAAAATCTGATGTGCAGGTACCTGCATTCAGCAGAGTCCAACTTACAGCCCAGGGGCAGAAGCTGCTCAGTAAGATACTTTTGTAGGACTTCTACAATTTCCTAACAGGATAATCTGTTAGGCACCTCAGAAAGGACAACCACATGGGCAATTAGTAGAGCCCGAGGAGGCAAAAATTTCAGGCTTGACATGTAGCTCCTCTGAGACAGAAGTGGAACCTGCTGCTCACACCACTGTCAACTGAGAGGGAAAGGAGAAGCTGAGTACTCTTGTGTGCTATGATGCTTCCTCTGCTACGAGTGACAATTGACCACCAAACTGTTTCCCACCACAGGAATGGCTGAAGACCACACGTGGACTCTCACTTAAACAAGCAGGCACATGAGGAAAATTTCACAAGTGCTAAATAATCACTGGCTTTCACTCCTCTGAGAATCTCCTCATAAGTCTCTTGTTTAGAACTCTCACTATGGTCACTATTTAATACAGCTTTATTTATAACGTTTTAAAACATGTCTTCATTACTTAGTCTCTCCTAGCAATACATAATGGGCCATTTTGCCAGTTCTTAAAAATGTTATCCAAACTGCTTTAATTTTAGAGGTTTAAATCAACAGCACAAACCATAATCCTAATAATCATCTTTTCATCATTTTTTCATTACTGTGATGTTTTATAAGTAGCTTCCACAAAACTTAATCTTCTTCATCAAAATCATGAGTTTTATGCAACAAAAATTGCAGGAAATAAAAGCCAGTGAGAATTTTGTTGCAAACATTCAAGTATAGGATTGATATAAAAACTGTTTCTGGGTAAAAAAGACCAACTGTTATAGCTATGGCTTTTTTTATGATGGATATACTTCACAGTCTAAAAGTCCTAGAAATAGTAAATAGCAAAGACATTTGTTCTAAAGTTATAAATGAGGGGCTGTTCCACTAAGCATTCCTCTGAAGTAACAAGTCTCAGGTGAGACCCTTCTTTATGGTTACCTCATCTTCTTTATATTATACCATGAAAAACAGAACACATTTAGCGCATAGATTAGTATTTTCCCTCTGGTAAAATCCAAACTTATTCATATCACTCCTAATCTAGATGATGTCATGATAAACACCATAGAAATACCAAGACCCTCAGAAACATTAGTATTGCTGCTTACCAAAAAGCATAAAACAGGGAAGGTGAATCTGTTCCATTCAAAGTGCCAGCAACAGAAATGGAATTGATCACATTTGCTTTAGTATTAGTGGTACTCCATTGTTCTGCAGAAGATCTGTGACATCACTATCTGGGGAAAATACAAGACTTACCATGGAAAAATACCTTCCTCAATGGATAGTCAGTCTGAAAGAGTCTAATCACTAGCAAAGCCTTACTACTAGGAGAAAATCAGAAACAACAAAGGGAAAAGGAAGCTGGAGAGACAGAGACAGTATTAAGCCTAAAGCACACATGTAGGCATTATTATTACTATTGATTTCCAGTGATTTCATAGTTATCACTATTACTGTTTCCAAGCTTTAAAGAGCAACCTGTAACTATTACAAGACCTCTAGTCTATTAGACTTATAACTCCATTTCTTTAGCCTCTCACTTGTATGAATATTCTGCATGAGAGAGTTCAATAAGCTAGTTCTAAAATGATACTGACTCCTGAATAAAAGAATGGAAATCTAGCAGGAACTCTACAGGAAGCCAATTTCTGCTACAAGTTGAACCCCATCCACAAATAGATAATAGTCCTTATTTGAAGAACTGCTTTATGCAAGACAGTCTGTTTACTCTGGAGATTTTATTGCTTACCTGTATGAACAAGAGGTGGACTCAACATTTTACTAAGACAGGCACTTAGTCTACATCATTCCAACGGAAAGCTATTGCCACACATAAGCACAAAGTGGTTATTCTATGGTTTTAAAAACACCTCTTTGAAACAGATCTAGTGGAAATTCTAACAATCCAGGAGGATTGCCTGTCCTCCAGTTTTAGATGCATATACATTTCTAATGAACTGGTTGACTCTACTCACAGCTTGATACCTCATTACAGATGTTAGCGCTGCAGTCCTAAAACTGACCATAGTCACAGTTGTACTGCGCACAAAGAAATGGCTACAACTGTTTTGCTTCCAGTCTCTGAAAACTATTTAAAGCATAAATATTTAAAGCATACTTACATCACAGCTACTTATTATAGCACTATGTCATATCTATCAAATATTAGAGTAGATAATCAAACAAATGTTTAGGCATCCAGCTACAAGATGATAAATAACTCAGTGATTTGAGTCTCCTAAGAATGCTGTTGATAACTGTAACCTGTGCAATACAACTTAGAGCGACTGAAGAATAAAAGGAAACACGGCAAAGGCATAAGCATAAAATAAGTGTTCAAACCATCTGCATTTCAATCTCTTCTAACTTGCTTAAGCAGCTACTGATTACACTATTAAGTCATTTAACAGCCTGGGTCATTAGTCATGCTGTTCCACAGAGGGAACCTCACACATTTGCTGCCGTCTGGCCATGCAATCCTACACCATCCCGTGGTGCTGCTTTTTTTTGGTGGAAGCTTCCATAGCCTAATCAGCATCATTTTCTCTTTTTGGAGTTTTTAAGCTCCATCATTCAGAGTCTAAGGTCAATCTAAGGTGATTCTAGTCATTGCTGAAAACTACAGAAAAGAAAGTAAGTATCTTATTTCTCATCCCTTCTTTGGAAGAATATAATATGTCCACTTCACATGTTGGCTTCCTGCACACACTTACATGTCAAATTCTGTAAATTAGTAATTTTTAGCATTTAAGCAAGTAATACTTTAATATATTCCACTCATCTATCTTCAGATAGAGTGCAATAGTGATGAGTCCTAAACCTCCAAGAAAACTATTTTTTCCTCCTGAAGGTATAGCTTTACTGATGCAATTAATGCCCCCCTTGTTTCCAACAGAAGCTGTGTCCTTCCTCCTTGGCCTTTTCAGGCTTTACCTGATTAATTATTTTTTCACAAGGAATTCTATTTGAATCATAATGAATGTCAAATATTATTTCCATATGCAGCTTACATTAAATTGCTTTAAATTGACCTGGAATGGGCATCTTTGTATTTTAAAAACCACTGCTGCATTGAAAAGAACTTGATTTGCCTTTACTGGAGAACTCAAGGACATGGCACAGCTCCAGCTGACAGAAGATTATGTTCCCCTTGCAACATCAGGAAGGAGCAGGGTGATCTTAAAGAAGAATTAAGTAAAAAATACTTTTCTGAGGAAAGTTTATTATAAAGTCCATGCTATTATCATCACCCAAACACATGAAATACCTAAGCAAGCTTGATCCGCAGTGATAAAATCAGCTTATAACAATTCACTTGACTAGCCTGAGGGCCCCAAAGGTTATTTAGAATATCTGCACTTGTGTTGCTGTCTTGGGGAGCTCCCTTCTGATGACAGCTAGAAGATTCAGACAGTTTCCTCAGAATACCAAAGTGCTGCGTAGACAGCTTCAGTCAAGCAACTAGCATTCTATCAGTATCTTATCTCTAAAGCAACATGTATTTTCTCATTGGACTTACTCTTTGCTAAGTTTTGCAAGTTATTAATATTTTTCCTGCTGCATGCAAGGGAGAAAGTTTGTGAACAAATGGGAAAACCCAATTCATTCAGTTTGTTGGTGTTTCTCATGCCTTCTTACTCCCTATTTTTAGGGTGTTCCCTCCACCTCTTTTTTTTTTTCTTATGTGAAATAATGGAGATTTTTTCATAGCCGAAAAAGATCTTGCACAAAAGTAAAATAGACTGGGAAGAGAAAGGTAATTAAACCATTCCTATCTTGTGGTCAGCTCTGTAGAGTTTGTAACCTTCCAACTGTCTATTGATCTGTGTTAAGTAATATGGCAATTGTCACACACTAGTACACAGGGGACAAGTGCCACAGTATTAAAAGCACTGCCACTGTCATCTGAGATATAATCTGTGTCTACAAAGTCACCTTTCTGGACTGAGATGGACTATGAAGTAAACACACTTGAAACATCTCTGTTGAAAGGTCGACTTCATCTCCACTTCTCCATATCGCAAGTTTGTGTGGTTCCAAAGAGAAGTGAGGAGAGGAGAGAGAGGCAGAAGGCAGATGTTGGAAATGGCCTCTAGCCAGATGGCGAGGAACATCTGCAGACTCAAGTCAGGGAATCACTTCAGCTCTTCCCCAGTCCTATTTCACTTCTGGTTTTGTGAATTTGTCTTGCGCAAAACTCAACTGTAAAGCAGATTTGCTTCCAGTCTGGACATTGCTATATCATCTTCTTCTGCAGAGTGCTACATGATGATGCCTATCTTCTCACCACTGAGCTGGGCAGAGGGAGAACAGAGAGGAAGGCAAAGCCTAAAGTCCATGTAAAGAGCCAGAAGTGAAGAATTTTAAGACTACTTGTGATGACAATTTTTAATTCCAAAGAAATTCTGTCTTGCTACCAGTAACACTGTGGCCATTCTCATGCACCTATATGGTGTAGTTTGTTATGTAAATGAATTATTTCAAATTTGGACAGCAAACACACACTCTAGAGAATGGGGCTGTCTGGATTAGAGCCAAATGCTGGCCCTGTCCTACAGAGTGTATCAGCACAGCAGGTGAGCAATAGTCACCTACAAATGTTCTGCCACACATACCTCATTACTTACATTAATTGATTAATGTGAAATGATGATTGAAAGCTGGAATCTAATTCATCTCATTGTGTTATAGAGGGAATCACAGTTTGCACATTCACAAAACAAAGTAGCTACATGAAAATTCTTGGTACTGCATTTTTTCCCCCATTTCTGTCATTTCATCTCTTATGGTAAGCAGATTTTCATAAGAATTGGCATATGTTCTGTATAATCTACAGTGACAGACTGGACACTATATTTTGAAATCCATTTTAGTATCTCCTCATTGTGGTTCTGTGATTAAAATCCCTAATTCTAGTCACAACAAAGTCAGGCAAGCTTTAGAATTCTCTGAGACTGGTGGAATAAATTAGTGGTGAATAATAATTCCTGTTCCATGTCCTGTGCTAAAATCCTGAAGTACAACTGTACCATCTGGACTGTAACAAGTTAGTTTGTTAATGATAAGGAAAGGAGGTGTTTAGGGACCTGTGCTGTCACAAGCAGTACAGCATGTTGATCACTGTGACAACAATGCAACTTCCATTGCTAATACAATTACAGTTAATTAAGATACAGAAACACAGATGATTTTTTTTTCTCAGCAGCATTTTAACTGCCTGTAATTACAGAGACCTGCCTGAAATTATATGCATTTAGAATATCTGGCCACTGGTAAAAAAAAAAAGAAAAAAAAGTATGTTCCTTAGCTTTGGTGTCCTTTTGAAGATCTCAGCTTGTAGTCTTTGCAACAGCAAAATGCTCATGTGAGGAGGGGAAGATTAAAAATAAACACACCTTGGTTGAGCACTTGTACCTCCCAAGTATAAGGGTAATATTCCAACATGACTGTTCTTCTCAAGTCTTAAAAAAACCACTGGAACTAAACTGCAGAACCCCTCTCTGTATGGGGCAGGTGTTCAGCCTGGCAGAACCTGAGACTTTGGAAGCAGTTACCTCCAGGCAGGTGCCATAGGAGAATTGGCCACACTCAGTACCTTTTGTCATGTCCTAACTGTCTGCTCTGGCTAACGATGAAAAATGCCACCATTTACTACTTCCCATTTGTTTCCCCAACCAACTGGCTGAAGGCTGCAGCAAGACTAATTCAATCTGACAGCTTATCTCTGTGCCCAGTGGGGGGCTGCACTGAAGTGTGCCTAGGAAAGCAATTTCCATGTTGATGATGACCGAAGCCTTTATGATTCAGAGCCAAACAAGTTAAAAACCACCAGTAGCAGAGCTATGAGGATCTTCCCACTTCAAAGGCAATGAAATTAAGCTAATATATAGCACACATGGTACTTGGCTCCTTTAAAGGCAAGCCACATCAAGAATGTTATATATATAGTGGCATATTGCAACAGACGTGCCTGTGAACTACTATTTGCAGATGTTAGTAAGACAGCCATGAAAATCCAGTCAGATCTAAAGCTTGGTGGTGTTACTTCTTAGTTAGAGGGTTTGTTTTAAAGGTTTTGTTTTATTTCTACAAAGAAATAAACTTGAAAACTACAAACTAGATTCCATCCCAAGCCTCAAAAACCCCAAGAACAACCCTAAGAAAATTCTTTGTTGTTACTCTGCTTGCAACACAGTCTTCTAGTGCTTAGAAAGCATAAATATAAGACACACAGTTCTGATTTATATAATTATGGGATTATATAAATTATGATGTATATAATCATCTCTGAGGATGGTATCATGGTCCAAGGTGGCAGAAGAGAGAATAAGTGTGAGAATACATTTTCTTATGTGAAGAAAACATACATAAACATATATAAACCACTGTTATTTATATTAAAATATAAATACAACTGTTATATATAATCTAGATAAAATAAATTATGTAATACAGATAAATACATAAAGTATAATAATATTTTAATACAGTAACAGATATTTCATATAGTATCATGTATGGCACATAGCATTATATTATAATACATAAAATATCTGAATATATATATTATATGCTGCAAAAAGAAACACCTTATAAATAGTAACTTCTATATGACATTCACTTCAAAACTAAGCTGCTTAACCCACAGGAAGCTTTCAGTCCTGCTTTTCAAAAATGCATTGTAAAACTCCAATTACAATTAACTTACATTGCAATTGTAATTAAACCGAAATACATTGCAGAAGCCTAATTCTGATTAACTTCACTATGATGATGGGATTATTTCTAATTGATGCTGCCATAAGTGGGATCAATACAAACTGTCACAAAAGCTTAGATTTACCCACTGGGGCAAAACCAGACACTTAATTAGATGCATCTTCACACCCTTTCTTCCCAGTCAGTTTACAATTCCAAGAATAAATATTCAAAATAAAACTAAGCAATTCAAGCTACCAAATACTAACCACAGGAGGCCTTTCTAATGTGAGGAGAGAGAACCAAGCTCTTCCCTATTACAGCAGCTCTTCACTATGATTTCAACCCTTAACAGGACCATGAGAAGCAGCAATCTCCAGCGTCCTGACACACCAGAACAACACACTGGTGTGCCACAAAGCATGCTCCTTCCCACTGACATTACTGAAGCAGTATACCGGGTCTGGATGGGATGAACTTAGCAAGTTATCACAGCAGCTCATATGGTGCTGTGCTTCCCAGCTGTGGCTAAATCTGCTGGTAACACACCACTCCTTTTGGCTGCGGCTGATCAGGGCTTGCACAGCATCAAGGCTGCCTCTCCATGCCTTACCCCACAAAGGCCAGGAGGAAAAGACATAGCTGGAACAGCTTATGCAAACTGATGCAGGAATATCCCATACATAAAACGTGTATCAGCATATTAAGGGTATTAGTGATATATCTGCAACTTACCTGTCAATAATGGCACACATGTCAATGGTGACATTGGCAAAGCTTCCCAGCTGCCCTTCCTCCACCGCATGCAAATCCACCAGCTGATCATCCACATGAATGAACTGCATGCATCCTTGGAATGAGTGCTGAAACAGGGAGTGATCCGAGTCATTCAGCTGTACAGGAAAGCCTGCAGAGGCAGCAAAATAAAGAGTGTGCTTAACTTTATATACTATTACTCAGGTTGGTATTTTTTCACAGGAAAAGCCGTGTTTCTAGATGTGGGAAGAAAAAGGAAGGTGGGAAGGAAATATTACATAGATTACATTGCAACTTTATTGATTTAAGTCATTGGCAACTACCTGCAATAATTTATACAGTTCAGCTGATGATTCCTTCATTAATTTTTTCTACAGGATGGAAATCTGTTGTTACCTTTCTCCTACCCCAGCCCTCTATTGCTACTTCTCATTACTTTTCTCTTCTTACAAAGACAAAGGGAACAGGAAAAGTATTCATCTCCTTGCTATATTTAAGAATCACATTCCCATTTCTCATTTTTTCTGAGAAAAATGTATTCTATGTATTCCACAAAGTGAATTTCCAGTTCAGCTTTCTCTAGAACTAGTTTTCCTGGGCAATGAATACTTGTGCTGGGAGCTTTCTGCAAGCTTAAAAACTAGCCCTAAAACTCTAATATCCTGGCCCACTTCTGAGGGATGTTCTGTAGTGTTTTAATTTTGGCTCTCAATATGTTCATTTGCATGTCTTTCTGAAGGTGGTTTTTAAGAGATGAGAATGAATTAATGTTTTGACTTGGGCTAAAAGGCAGGGAGACAGGGGATGTTCATATGTAATGTTTAACTGAATGCCCTTCAGAAGTGAATGTGTCAATTTACCTTGAGAAAAATGTCCTTCATGAGACAGTGGAGAACCTCATTCACTACTTATAAATCTTTAATAATGAACTCCCTCAAAGAGCTTCAGGAAAATAATTTAGACAGAATCTGTTTAAGAGCAGCTGACAAGGGTTTATTAATAAAGAAGGTAAAAAGTCTGGAAAATGCATAATGGTCTTGCAGATTTCAGCTAGGAAGATGAGTAGCCATGCTGTTCTTGCCTGGCAAGGGTTAAAAAAAAAATCACACACATTTGTTTTGGTAGCTAGGGCAGATTATACAGCTTCCATTCCTTCTCCCACTTTGTTCTACTTTCTTCTCCCACTTTCCTTCTACCCAGCCTCAATATCATGGAAACAGCTATTTGTGGAGAACAACAGATTATCAAACTAATATTGTTTCACAGAATCACAGAACAACCCGAGTTGAAATGAACCCACAAGGATCATCAAGTCCAACTCCCATTTAGGCACAGGACAACCCCAAGGACACACGAGGTGACCAAGGGCATTGTCCAAGTGCCTCTTAAACGCCACAAGATTTGGAGCCATGACCACCTCCCTGGGGAGCCTGTTCCAATGCTCCACCACTCTATAGGTAAAAAACTTCTTCCTAACACTCAGCTTCAACCTCCCTCAGGACAGCTTCACGCCATTCCCCCGTGTCCTGTCACTGTTCACTAAAGAGAAGAGCTTAGCCCCCACTCCTCCCTCTCTGGTGAGGAGGTTATAAACTGCAATGAGATCCCCCCTCAGTCNACGGTATTGGCCCTAAGATGGATCCCAGCAGTACCCAGCTCGTCACCTGCCTCCAGCTCAAAGTAACTCCATTTACCACAACTCTTTGAGCTCTCTTTCTCAGTCAGTTGTATACCCACCTAATGATTTTTTTTATCTAGCTTAATGCTCAGCATTTTGTCTAATAGGATGCTATGTGAGACAGTATCAAAAGCTTTACTAAAGTCCAAGATGATGACATCAGCTGGTCTCCCTTGATCAACTAGATAGGTAATCTCATCATAAAAGGAAATCAAGTTTGTCAAGCATGACTTCCCTTTTATGAACCCATGCTGACTGAGACTAATAATTATGTTGTCTGACAGGTGCTTATCTATGGCACCCAGAATGACCCTCTCCATAATTTTGCCCAGTGTAGAAGTCTAACAGGCCTGAAGTTACCAGGGTCATTCCTGTTACCCTTCTTCAAAATCAGAACTACGTTAGCACACTTCCAGTCAGTTGGGACCTCTCCAGATTCCCAAGAGCATTGAAATAACATCGAGAGAGGGCCTGCTAAGACATCAGCCATTTAAAAACCCTTGGGCGGATTCCATCAGGTCCCATAGACTTATAAGGGTCTAATTGGAGGAGTAAATCATGCAGGACAAACAAATGAAAGTCACTTCAAATTCAGTTCCTGAATAGAGTTTATCGCGAGCCACACAAATAGTTGGAATTGGCTAAAAGGAAAGCAATGGACAGAAGGCAGAAACAAGCAACTGGGGCTTGAGGACAGATGATGCTTAATCTGGCACCTACTAATAAAAACCCAGATACACCTAAATCCTCCTCAAAATATAATTCAGACCCATTTTCACTGAAAGGCTTTGTGAGAATGTTCTTGTGACCAGGAATGTTAAACTGATCTTGCTAGAATTACTGCTGGTAGCTCCTAAATGCCCCTGACTCACTTCAGTAAGCACTCCAGAGGTCACTGCTGGTGCCACAGGATTAATCAGGGGTGTTATTGTCATTACTTAGTGACCATGTTAACAGCTAGCTCTGAGAGGTATTTCAAGAAATTGGCCAAAGGCCTGTCTTGAGGTCATATCACCATAGGAGCAAAACTGTGACACTACTGCAGGGAGCCATAACCTGCTATGAGAAAGATAACTAACATCCTCACACTAATGCACATCAGATGGAGAAGGAAAAGCTCATGGGGATCCCTCAGTTGCCTAACTAGTGCATAATAACCTCATCAGACATACTGCCTCCCACCAAAATCGTGCTAGAATGTGGGAATTGTTGTTTTGGACTGGTAGAAAAGTCAAGTTGTAGGGACAGTATTTATATTCTTTTCCCAGCATGTGCACTGCCTAGTGATTTAGCTGATGGAAAGACAACAAGGCTCCCAGAAACCTGTCTCCTACTTTTCCTGACTTGTTCTTTCCAGTGACTGATTAAACTGATTCATCTGAGGCTTTATAGACACCAGAGCAGAGGGACAGAAAGTGCGGGTTAATTCTCTGTTGTTTGGTGGATGCAAGCACAGTATTTGGAGGTTCCTATCAGGCACTTTCTCCAATTCTATTTGAACAGCTCACTCTCTCAGTGTAATAGTCTGTTTTTCAAACTGTCACTGAAACCACCTCCTAAGCCCTTCTCAGCAAGAACCCCAAACTAACACCAAGCAGATGGTCATTTAGATCTTCAGTGCATTTGCAAAGCTGTGCAGGAAATCTGTGTATCATGTTCCTTCAAAGCACCTTCACAAATTCTTTGTTTTAAATAGGAAATTCAAGGTTACCAACACTGAGGTAAACTTCTGGTTAGAGATCATTTCCAAAAACAATTCCCCATCCACAGGGAATGGTTGAACAGTGGGTGTTCTGAACCACAGCATCTCAAAACCAAGCCTTCTCTAGCACCAATTTTCTCCTGCTTTAGAATTGTTGCCATAGCTTAGATAAACTTTTAAGAATGGAGTTAATAAACAGTGTTATGCAAAGAGTTTAGCACATGAGAAAGCGACTAGATAAGCCTCATCTGTAACACCTAGGTTTTATACTATTAGGTATACAGACTAATGCCCATGAATTTTGGTGGGCCTGGTCATTTTAGACAACTCCATCCTGAGCCATCTGCAGCAAAGCTTCTGCCTCAAACATAAACCTGGAAATGACCCAGTACCTTGCAATTGTTATTTCAATACACATGACACCATCTTCCCCTTTCAGATTTCCATTACTGATATGATTCCCTTCCTCATCCTTCCTACAGAGGATGAAATTTTAATTAAATGAAGTTCTATAACCAAGGCTGACAGCAGTGCTGTCACCAGAAAGGCTTTAGCCTAATGGATGAACAATTTGGACAGCACTGTATTGATCTTCTTGCTGACAAGCAAACGTACGTTTTCAAAATGAGCATAAAATATAGTTTGGACAGTTTAAAACAAGCTTCTTGCTTCTGATTAAAAATGCACCTCAAAGTTAGGTGGACTCACTTGTCCTGTAATATCTAAATCTTTCTGACTTTTCCCATACAAAAATCTGAATCCTAACATTCTCTTTTTCACATTTAAAGCCAACAGAGAGATAGATTATCCTGCAAAGGTCAGAGAGGGATTGAATCTCATTTTTCCCCAGAGTACAAGGAAATTTGTTTTCAGGACTTCATTCTGACCTAGCTAACATGGAACTGCAACAATTCTAGATCTAGCTCCTGATCTTAATTCAAACTTGCAGAAAATTTAGAAAATCTATTGGTTTGATTCATGCTAGTCTACTCAGAAGTTGCTGCAGCAGACTTAGCTTCCCTAAGAACCATGTTAGATATTACAAATTCAAACATATACCCACAGACACTAAAATTTTGTAAGATGAACAATGTCTTGGTGGTGGAAGAGAACAAATCTAATTATCACATAGCACTGCTTTGACTGATTTTTGTCTGTAGAGAAGGGGAAGATGAGATTGCTGTCTCTTCCAGCTCCATGACTGCCTGGAATCTAATGACTTCTCTCCCTTTACGGTTGTCTCTGAAGTTCTTCTCTAGATTGAATAAATGTTTGCCCAGAAATTTGAGGGCTGAAATAAAATACTCTTGTCTACTGGGAAAAGGAAATTAGGTATTGCTGTTGGGGTATGAGAGCATCTGAAGAGAAGCAGAAGGGGAAAAAAATTACATAAAATAGTCTTCAAAATGCACACAGAAACTAAAAGCAGTGCTTGTTCAACTCACAACAGAAATAAATCCTGTATTATCTACTCACTGCACAGATGATTTTTGATCTTACAAATAAATGTATTCCATAGTATTTATTTTGACAAGAACTGATGTAAATGGTGGGCAATTCATGTTATAAATGCAGCTTAATTTATGCTGAAATGGCAGCAGCAACTCTGTGTGACTTGAAGTGTACTTTATATAAACAAGTGCTCCACTGAGAAAAGCCCACTTTTTAACCTTGTACAATTAGAAAATGAAAGAAAACAATTCCAGCTGTGGGGATATGGTACATTTGTTGCTCAGCTCATCCATCCTTCACTCTATTACCAGCCTGCTCACTTGAAACAAGGTATGTGTACAGCAGAGAAATTTGCAGAAAGTAATACACAGAATGACTTTACCTTCAATCTCCTGTCTTTTTTAATAAAAAAGAAAAGTCAAACAATTTGTTGTCAAGAAACTGAATGAAACTTTAAACTGATACCACAAAACAACCCCTTAAGAAACATAACCCTTAACACTCTTTCTTCCTCCTAGTATTAATATCAAGTCCAATGTAGCCAAGGAGATCTCTCAAGCCCTGGGGCTGTCTACTCAATAGCACAGCAGACACAGCAGCAAAGGCATAAAGTCAACCGTTTTTTGAATAAGAAGTTACAAACAGCATCAGGCTTATTAAAAATGCTCTTGCAAGTAGTTTAAGATGCGTGATAGTATAGACTGACTCACATCTGAAGAAAATACAGTATTTGTTTAAAGAACTCTGCTTGTTTTCTTGAAAGAAGGGTGTTTTTTTGTTCTCTTGGAAATATAGAGTGGAAGGTACACAGCAAAAATGTTATTGATATGCCACATCAATGATGGATTTCCTCCTACTGTAATGCTGAATGATTCCTACCAAAATGAGTGAAGCAATTCAGTGTGTTGAGGAAAGATACATGAAGAATAATGCCATATCTCAAATATTGATCTCTTCATCTGATTCCTAAGTTTGTATCTTAGTGAAATAACATTGAAAGATTTGCTTGGATTTAAAATTAGAATTACATACAGAATTAATTTAAGACTCTCTACTTAAGCCATGAAGACAGTGAAAGCTTATGTGATTTACAGGCTAGTCATGAGAGGCTAATAAAGCATTGAATGCAAAGGTCTTACCAAGACCTATCTGAATGAGGCACTCAGAGGCTACACAAAAACTGCAGTCTTGCACACAAGGCTTACACACACATAGAGATGCATGTACAAAAGAGAATCTGCACTCCAAAAGTTCAGTTATTATTACAGTCATGTAAAGATGGGTGTTAAAAACTGCAAAAAATGTGGAAAATATGTACATAATTATACCAGTGTCAGTCTTCAGGAGAGAGCTTTGTCAGGACACATTTTTATGAGCCATGACATCTAGATTGGACCAAACTGATCTGATTGGCAAGGATAAAAAGCAGCTACGTATTTAATTCTGAAAGACACTGAAGTCTATCAAATATGACATTACAGAGAAAGTACTGGATTACAGTGATCCCAACTGAAAGTCCAATTTAATTATCAGAATGAGAGACACAATGATAGAGATGTACTACCTGCTCATTTCTAAGCCTCCCCCTCCCCTCCAAGCTATCGAAGCTAACACTCATGACTTACAAGCAGAACTTGTTATTTCACTACATGACAACATTCTTAGCTCGTATTCTCCCTGGTCAAGAAGAAGTCACATCACTCACTCTGACACTTACTTTGCAAATAAGAGATAAGCAAATCCTGTGATACACACAAGCCAAAGAACACTTGAGCTGGAGAGTGAAAGGCAGATTTCTCCACAGAGAGCAGAAAGCACATGGTAAGAATTGCATAGCTGCTGCTCAGGAGAAGAAACTTTGGAAAATAATGTAATCATCTGAAAACTATAAACTTACACAAATCAACCACCCCAATTTATAAATAAAATGTCAATGACTACAATATTGCCTTGTCATAGGACAGTGAAAGCAGAATTGTATTTCCAGAACACAAGCATCAAAGACAAATGAGCAGGTAGAGATCTTCCCTGTGTATTTTTCCAACTCAATTGTCTTCACAAATATTTGCAAGGCAGCAAAGCTATGAGCAACATTTACATTGAAACTATCCAACCAAATTCTGGACTAAAGCTTCCTGTGCCAAAATGTTATTTGCATCCCACTTCACAACAAAGGCAGCTTTTTGAAGGTCAGGACAACAGATGTGCACCTATTATACATTTACATATATTTATTTTACTGCCTCCCCCTCACACTATTTTCTGTAATAAAAGTAGATGAGAAAAAACACATCTTTTTAATCATTCATGGAGGGAAACTCAGGAATTACTTAGGAAATCAGATAACAGGGGAAAGGGACTTACAATGTCTTAAACTGGTGGTTGATAAATTAATTTCTGAGTTATAAATCAAGGTTGTGATAGGAGACCTTTGTTGTGTAATTTGTTGATATTCCTAAGGAGAACCGAATGAAGTGGACTGCTGTCTGTTCATCATGTTTGTGCCATATTTATACTGTGCTACCACAATGCTTAAGGGCTTCTGTTTTTTACCTACAAGGGCATGTGCAGGTTTGGACTTCTTTTGCTTGAAATCCTTGATGTCTTAGTAGACTTCTGATTTATTTTCACCCTCCTGTGAAGCACTGAATTGCCACAGCAAGACTGAATCTGGTATGAGGAAGGCCAGTGTCCAGAGCTTTTAAATTCTTGAGTGATGACTCCTGACCTGCTTACTTAGCATGCTCAACTACCTCGAGTGGCTTTTAAGGTATTCCTCTGTGGGTAAGATCCTTTCACCAGGGCATGGTGGAAATTTCAAACCTAACAGTGGTTCCTGCAGGATCAGACCATTGCTGCTCTGTCACAAGCTCTCCAGTTCTCTTCCTGTGGCTACTAATACTCAAGGGGTTTTAATTTGCCCTGTGAGCAAAAGTCAGGCTTAGGATACTTAGGCAAACTAGCTTAAAATTTTGGCTGATGCTAAGTTATATAAAACTTAACAGATATTTTCCTTTCCTTTTCTGCCATTTTATTACTAGCCCTTTGCTAGAAAAAAAGAATATGCAAAAAGTCTTATGTTAACTAAATTCCTATAATTAAGTTTGATTACTTCTCTTTCCAAATAGCTACAGATGTTTTTCTAATTAGCACTGGGAATTTGACACTGGTGCTGACTCTGCTGTCTTTCCTACAGGAAATTGGGCACGTCTACCCATTAACTTGAGTGAGTAAAGAATATCAACAGGATAACATGTGCACCCAATCTGTTAGCCACATTTCTAGACTGCTTTTATTCTTGGATGTATTCCCTCAGGAGTCTACGCTGCTAGCAGCGTAAAATTATCATCAAAATGCCGTAAAGCATGTGGACTTCTGACTTGACATCAGTATTGAATTTCCACACTGTATACTTAAAATGCCATTTCAAATACTGTCTAATGATTAGGTCCAGGGGAGGGAAAGCTGTCACAACATGAACAGTTCATTAAAATTATTACTCTGATAAAAATTATAACACTGCTTTCAGGACAAATAGTATGCACTGCTTTCTCTAAGTTATATTCAAGCATACTTGACATGTTGAGCAGTATTTTAAGTTATTTCAATTTATTTCACAGGATGATGTTACCAGACACCATTGTGGCTAGCCCCTGCAAAATCCAACCACTCTCCATGGAAACCACTGAAGGAATATTGGAACCAGGCCTGTTTTCTTAGGCTAGTGGGTCTCAATACTTCTGATATCTGCGTTATCTGTTGGCAAGTATGGATATTGTTAAGATTAAAGCAACAAATACGTCCTTTCAGACTTTTTGTCCTCAACTTACTATTTCCATAACCTGATTAGAAAGGCAAAGTTGTGTTCTAGCATCAAGGTGTGTACCTAGCTGTAATTATGGGCATTTATACATGCACACTGGCTAGGAAATGCATCCCTAGCTCATCTGGTGTCTAATTACTTGCCCAGAATTACTCTAATTTATGGAACTTGTCTTCTTGGAACCAATCTGCACAGCTCTTACCTGCTTTAGACATTCTGCTGAAACTTGATCTTTCGAGCTCTGTTTTTAATAATTCATAGTGATTAATCATGTTTATATATTTGCATAAAGAGTACTGTATCAAGGCAAATGACTGATCTGTAAAGAGGAGAAGCAAAGTACACCAGCACTGAACCTTCAGTGACTGTTAACTGGCCTAGTCCTTTACCTTTACAATTTACATCAACCGAGAACTTGCTTCTTTCTCCCTTAAGTTAAAAAATTTCTTTTTAGTTTGAATTCTGCTGGTAGTTTACATTAAACTATGAGGAACTTCACGTGGTAATAAGGACTACTCCCTTATGTGCTTTAGTGGTGGAAGAATTAGTTAATAAGGATTTTTAGAACATGGTTGCTTCTCAGATTGAAATGCAAGGCTTTATCACAGACAATTTGGTAGGGATTTACCTTGAACAGAGACACACATAATTTTTGTTTTCCATTGAGCTACTCTGTCCTGAGATGCATGGTAAAATTGGAAACAGGAAGATTAAAAGGCAGCTTTGATCTGAAGACATTTGATGCCGTCTTATTAAAAACACAGCTATTTGGTTGACATTGTGCTACAAGTGAAATTCCCCTGCAGGTAAAAGAATAGTCCTGGCTGGAGATTAGGTCCTGAGCACATGAGAAATTAATCTCCAAAGTATCACACTTTCTTAACAAGCCACATGCTATCTTACCCAGGTGACCTGCAATGACTCTGAACATAATAAAAAAGAACAAATCAATAGTACCATGGATTTCCACCATTCAGATATACAGGATATTCTTCCATTGCCATGACAATGTACTCATCCACCATTCTTTGCATACTCTAATCTCCTTCATGTAGATTTAATCTTTCTCCCTTTTTGCAAATTCCCCTTTCCAGTTTTTCACTCTATTTCCTGCCACAATCTTGCCTTCTGCCCATCTGATTCTTTCTTCCACTTCTCTTTCAATTATCTCTATTTCAATGGCTCGCTGATATCTACTAATGCTTGCATTGTGAGAAACGCTGAATAGGCATTTCCAAGGGACATTTTCCATGCCATTCATGAGTGCAAACCCAGATCATATACCTCCTCATCCAAGAGCTAGTACCGTGGTATAAATCAAAGGTGTCCCCTCACCCTCTGAATGTTGTTTGCATTTTGATATGGTCAGATCATCTTGGAAAGATACAGTAGAAGTTCAAAAGGCTTATAGGAAGGGTGACAAAGCTGATCAAAACAGCTGCCAATAATGCATGCTGTCATTAAACCTTAGAATGTTAGGGGTTGGAAGGGAACTAGAAAGATCATCTAGTCCAACCTCNGGATCTTTAATGAAAATAGCATCAAATCTGCTGCCCTAATAACAAAGAAATATTTGGTTTTAACTGCAAATCCATAGTGATTTATTTCACAGCCAGATGAGAATGGATACATAGCTCAATTATCATAACATTATTGGAAAACTTCCATATTTCACTTTCTGTTTAACTATAGGATCACTGCCTTCCAATTTTGCATATTTTATACAAGGCATGCATATTGTATTTTATACAGTAGGTGCAAAAGTTTGCTTCCAATGAGCAAAGCAAAGAGGCCTTGATGTTCATACTACAGCAGGAACAAAATCAGTGTACTCTGTATTTTCGGTCCCAGCTTAATGTGTAGGTAGACACAATATTTATGTTGATGCTGAATCATAAATGAGCAGGAACTTCAAGCTAAAGACCTCTCTCTTTCTTGGGTGGACATCTCAAATACTCTTTAATTATTTTAACATCTTACAAAAAGCTTTATAAAGTGAGAACATATAAAAATAAACTGAGTCCACCATCTGGAGTAACTTCAGGAAGCATGCAAGTTTGATAGCTACCTTAACTGTACTTCTTCAGCAGCCTGTGATTTTGGAGGGCAGTTCACCAATACAGGCATCTGCCAGGTTGGTCTGAGACTGGCAATTGTTCTCAGCCCAGTTGACACAGCTTAGTAGCACCATGCCACTCGGAACTCCTCAGGCTGAGACTTTCTCTGCTTTCTGTGACCTTGAAGTGCAGGCAAATTCTCTTAAATGCATTTAGACAGAGTTCCAAAGGAGGACAAATTGCAGGAATCATCACTACTGGCAAGTCTGACCTTGATGGCATGAGGAAGCAGTGGCAGGGAAAGAAAACTGTAAAATACCCAATAGCATTGGGCTTAACAAGAGGCTGGACTTATTGCTCCAGCTGCCTGCTCATGCAACACTCTGAGCTACCACCTTATCTCCCACAAACACACACTTCCTTGCTGTTATTCCTGGGCACAATACAAGACTGGGAGCCAAGGGGAATCTTCCTGAATACTATTTAATTGAATCTAAAATGATTTCTTCAGAAGTTCTATACTTTTGAAAATTGGTAATCTGCAGGGGAATGCATTCCTTGCTTTAGAAACAGAGGAGGGAATTACTTTTGCAGTGACTGAATTGAGCCACTCATTTATGAGAATTATTGCATTTTCAAGCAAATGAAACACAAAAATCTAGATATTTTACTCTGAATATGCACTTTTCATTTAAGTCTTTCAATTACCTCGCTAATACACACCAAAAATGACTTTGTTACTAGTGCTACAATCTTATTTTTAGATTGGAAGCAAACTTGTGTATTTGAAGTCATACTTTGGCTGAGAGTTCTTGCTTTTATTATAGCTCCTTTTTTATTGATACCCAATAACTGAAGTCAAACTGGTTGGTTAGGGATTGGAGACAATCAGCAATACAATCCTTTCATGGATTTCATCAATAGAAATTAAACACTATTCTTTTTAATGTTTTAAACACCACAGGATTTCCAATTGCATTTCTGCACATTATTAGAATGTTAAATAACTGCTTTGAAGATAGCTTGCTGTATTTCTATTTCTTGTTTTCAGTTTGTTATTAGCACAAAAGGAAACAAGTAAAAATAATTAAACCACAGTGAATATAAGCAAAACCAGTAGTGATATAACGTCTGCAACTTTAAAGCTGAAACCTCTAGAAATTACACTGAGTGAACCTTTCATAGAGCTACAGCTTTGGTCCTGATACCAACTTGTGTATCAGGTTTCCTTACTCCTCAAATATGTCAGCATATATTGGCTTCACTGCTGAGTAGGAGCAGGTGATTTCTAAAGCTAACCACAGCTGTTTAAATCCTCTCCTCAAGCAAATACTAGGTTCTTGTTTTCAGTGGAAATTTCACCAGACATTCCTGTTGATTTCCCCTCTTCCTTACCATACAAAACCACTAAGTGATTTGTTGCTGTATCACGTATTAAAAATTAATAAAAGGCTAGTTGCTCCTAAATACTTGTGTAGTGACATCTGAAGGTATTATTACACAGAATTGAGCAATACTTTTGTTACACCATACCAACTGAAATGCATGCTAGTGTATTGCTGGCTGTCTAGGAAAAAAGAAAGTCCTAATTTCGTCCATCAAGGGTGCTGTTCTGAGAGAGAAATCTATCTTGCAGGCTTTGGTACTGCTTATCACATCTCCAAAAGGCATTACTGGAGACAATTTGCTCAGGTCATTATTCTGCATTCCTGTGGATAGTAGTCTGCATGGAGTGATCTAAGGAACTGCATTAACAGTGACCCCAATTATTTTGGAGGTAGCTGCAAGTACTTGCACATCCAAAACCAATTCAATTTCATCAAGAAACTACCTTGCACGAATTAATGATTTATTTTTTTCCCCACCCCATTTTCATATTTAAAATATAAACGAGCAAAGTGTGATTTCTCCAAAATAAAATGTGTGAAAACAATTACTACCTGCACAATATAATGATTTGCTCATTCTTCATTACCAAGCTTTATCTCATTAAGAAGTACATGAACATGTTTTCTACTCCCTCAGGCTTATTTGAAAGCTGGGTATCCAGGGATTTTATTTTACCTTCAAAAATTGCACTGAGAAACAGTTCTACCAGCTGAGAGGTGCTGGGTAGACTGCAAAGTGTCTCAAAGTGTTAGCTGTAACCCCCAAAGCCTGGTGAAGTATGAAGGCCACTCACTCAGAGGTATGCAGGCAAATAGAAAACAATATACCACTACAGACATTCTGGAGTGCCCCTATAATTTACAATCCAATCTAATTGTTTTATTCCTGGGGCCATACCAATCACAATCAAGCAGCTGATAGACTCCAAAGCAGTACGCAGCCATGGTGCTGCACCATACTGATGCATTCATGACCAACTGCAGCAACAGAACTGAGGTTCTACATAGTCACTTAGTGATGAAACAGAAAAGAAAACCTGTGATATTGGACAGTATTTACCATATTGCTATCTTTATGCAGTATTGCCTGGAAAAAAGCCCTAGAGGAGCCCCAAAACTACAGCCCTTGTCTTTACATAGCATGACTTGCAACAGCTGTTCCCTGAGAACAGTGCATTCTTTCTCTACCTTCTGTATTTCCATGATTATACAAAACTCAGTGTCTGACATGCTGCTTATTTAAAGAAAAATATATTTTTAGCACTAGGAGCTATTTGGCCTCATCTCATTTTTATTTGGAACTTTCTCACTTGGTTAAGTGCCATGCACCAGATGGCAATGATTGGGACCTTTCTGTTTCATTCATGTTTTCAGTAAAGTCTGCTGTGTGCAATCCAGGTTATGAAATTCTTGGCATCTTTAAATCTGTTGACAGCAGTAGCAATGCTAGCTCTACACACAAAGTATAAACCACAGGGAAGTGTTTGTTTTTCTTTTATCTGACCTTCTTTTCAGTCATATAAAACTTTTAAAAATGGCATTTTCAATGTACTAGAAATGAGCCGTGACAGAGCTCATCTATTAGTCTTGTCCCTTAGGAGAAAGAATTGTCCTCTGGAATCTCACAAAAGAGGACTGAAAGCACATTTAAAACCTTATCAAACTCACCTAATTTATTGATGGCAAACATGAGCTTCCTTTTAAAACACTCTGAGAAGATTAATTTTCACTCTGCTAATGTTTCAAACTGAGTATTAACTGAACACATTTAGCACATGGTGTGGTTGAGACTGCTTGATTGCCTCTGAGAAGGACATACTAGATCACACACTTGGTTGTGACACGCTACCTTCACATCATTTCCACTCAGCTCACACGACAGCAGCACTTGCCTTCTGTCCATTCAAATTTTTACACAGGCAAGAAGTGCCATACTGGCTTATCCATCCTAAAATCTCTCCTCAGCAGTGCCTACCTGTGCAATGATACTTCTCCACAGCACCCTCCTGACCTTCAGAAAGTTGCTGATCAGAGAATTCCTGAGTCAAAGGTGCTGACTATTTTTAATAGCTCTCAGTGGGAATAAAAGGAATAAATACAACTGCTTTCTGGTCACATTTTATCATCCCCAGCATCTCATGGCATGGAGTGCCACAGCTTGACTACACAACATATGAATGATGTGAATGATCATCTCCTTTTCTGAGTTAATTTCATGTGGTGTCTCTGGTTTCTTGTAGTGAAACCACAACTAATTCCTCTTCACCCTGACACTTGTGATGTTAAGATCTATCATATCAGTCACATTTTCCAGCCTCAGTCCATTTCTGTTTCTCCTTGTAGAGAAACTGCCTCCTGACTCTGATCATGATCTGTTTTGGAAGATAGAGGTATTCCACAACTTCACACAGTGCTGTTCCCTAATTTGTTGTCTTTGCATTTCCTAAGTAATAGTGTCAACAACCTTTTTAACCACTAAAAGTTTTGATTCAACATTTTCTACTGTAACTCCAAAAGCTCACTCCTAAATGGCAAGTCAGCTCAGAGCCTATGGATTTCTTTGTAAAGTTCAGACTACTTTTGTGTGCATCATTTAAATTTCCTCTACATCAAATTTTATCTACATTTGCTATTTCATCAGGCTTTTAAAATCCTTCTGAAATTCTTCATTGTTAGTTTTTTGTAATGATTTCACTACCCAGAAGGTGACAGTACTGAAAGCAAACTTTGTGGTCTTGTTATTCACTCTTACCACAGCCAGCAAATGAAAAATAGCTGTTTATTCACAGTCTGTAAAGCCTTCAGCTAGACCTAAACCTCATCTTCAATGCATCAGCCTTCTAGAATCTACAGAGTTGAAAATATTTCAGTGTTCTTGGATCACGCGCAGCTGCCAACACATGAGCACAGCTGGAATTAGTGGACATCCTGGTTAAATCACCAATTTAATGAGATATCTTGAATAAGTAAGAAACTGTGTTAGTATTCTGTTCCTGCATTTTGTAATGTGGCAATTATAACCATGTTCAATGGTGGGAGTAGGGAGAGTGAGAGAAGAACAGAACAGAGGGAGTTCTTTCCTGTTTGTTTAGCCTGCCACTTGGGATCAGCAGAGAAGCAGCGTGCCAGCTGTGGATTTTTATTTTGCTGCTTTATTCAGAGATAATTTGGGCATTTTCACATAGAAAATTTCCACAGGCAGCATATGCTGTGATAAATGTTTTGAGCATTTTGATCCCTAGATGTATGTATTGTCACTCACAGGTACGAGTGACTTTCTGTTACCTGAGATGAACCACCAGCTCTTTTTAAGGGATCTACATGTATCCCTGTTTTTAGTCCAGGGCAAGTGGTGGACAGGGGGCTTGAGAATGCCAAACCACCTATGCCAAATGATGCAACTGACACAAGTGCAAATTATGATGCCAAAAGTCACTGCTTTTTTTGTGGGAGTTGAGATCTAAGAAACAATTCCCAGGTTCCTGGCAGCTGAACACATCTAGCATAGGCTGTGAAAGCAGTATTCATTTTAGCTGTGCAGGCTGTAGGCATTTTTGGAAAAGAAACATTGCTGTGCTCATAAACATGTTTCTGAGCAGAACGTGATCCAATTTTAAAGGCTTTCAATGCTATTGCTTGAGTTAAACTTTCCCCCACAAGAGATAAGTAGTTGAGATGACTTCCCATATGTCTTAGGTCTATTCAAAAGCAAGTCTAATATTCATGAGCTAAAGAAACATTAGACCAAGGTCCCAGTTGAGGTCTAAGCAGAGGACAGACATGCACAAAACCTTTTAATAACTATCACTAAAAATGGTCTTTTGCACAACTAACCTTTGATAAGGCAGGAGAGGTATGACAAGCACCTTTACCAACAATACATCCTAAAGGATTTCAAATGAAGTAAATATTCTGCAACAGACTGATAAGGGCCTGAAGCTCAGTTTATTTTACTGTTAGTTGTGCACAGGGAGAAGAACCTTTTTCACATATGGTCACACCTCAGGCAATCTGATCCTTTCCTGGAGTTTTTATATAGCATCTTCTGCTTTTTCAAAGAAGGACAGTTCTTACATGTTGAAATGGTCAAAACACAAAGGTGGTTTGTCAAGAATTAAACATACTGTCAAGGAAGATTTACATTAATCAAATCCAGATTAAGCAGGTAACACACTTAGGACACTTCCTTTTATTAATCAAATGTTTTAAGTTTCTTGGGCCATCCTCTGTAAGTTAGGAGGCTAATGCTTCACATCTCCTTTTGTTGCCCAGCTTGAGAGGTGTAGGAGACTGGAGAAAAGGAAACACTTTAGGATCACTGTTCTGGAAAGGTTCTATCATCTGAGGCTATCCCACTGGCATTTCCTTATTCTAAGAAACTGTAGAGCCCACTCAGTAAAGAGCAATGATTCATTTAGTATTTGAGAGCACTGCACCTCCAAATTCTGAATAACAGAAAACACTGGCAACAGTTCTGTGAACTCCTGCTGTCTAGTGTTTTCTGGGTTTGGATGTCAATATGATCCACCTACAAAAAAATTAACTGCAAAGGTTGGGGGGAAGGGAGAAGGAGCTAATATTCTCAGTGGAACACAGAGGAAAGCTTACAAAGAAATTAAGAACAGAGAGTAAAATAGAAGAGCTTGAAAAGTGTACCAGAAGATGAGCACTTTAACAGCCGCAGGACCCTGACTCTTATTTTTAAATGTTCAGCTCTCCTCATCTTCTCTGCACTACGAAGTACTGTGAGATTAGACCTTTTCACCATCACTATTAACACATCTTTTTTTTTTTTTGTCTTTTTGTAATCACCTGTTTTCTTCAGGGCCAGAAGAACTTCCCCTCATTTGGATTACTAGGGTTATGGACTAGTTCTGCCCCATGCTGATCCTGCAAGAAATCAATAGTTTAATGCATTTGCAACTTAATGGACCACCTAATTAGCTGCCTTCTAAAAATGAAATGGGTTAATTATATATAACTTCTTCAGAAAGATCCAATGATCTTCCCCAAGGCAATTCCTTATTTCCAACACGTCACTGCTCTTTGTTCCAAATATATGTCCCAACAGAGGCAAACAAACCAACCTACTGGTAGGATGAAATGAGACAGATCTCTGTGATCAGTCAATTCCATCCACCCTGAAGGAAGGCCACATTTCTGTGGTTGAAACAAGTTTAAGTCAGCAAAGCATCCTGACATTAGCAGAGCACCTTGTTTGGTTGGGCTTTAAGTCTTTCTTTTTCTCCAGAATCTTTCATTTTACTGGAAAAACAGTGTCATCATATGACCCACTAGTCTTACACTGCAAAGAGAAAGCTGCAGGAACCCAAATTCCACCAGATCTGCTGGTAGCCAAGCTAGGAATTGGACAGTCACACTTTCCAACATTCCTCTGCAGTAAAAACTAAGGTATGAATCCGCATGGGTAACCTAGAGGTATACACTCAGAAAGAGGATAACTGTACTGTTCAGCTGTCATTCTGACACTGACCTATTAAGATCCTCAATGTGAAATTTTCAGCAATTCATTTACATATGATTTACAGAAGGAACATCTCCTTAAGTCCAATAGCCAACTTTTGGTATTTTAGTAATCTATAGAATATGTATGCTAGGAAATATGTACTCCTAAGACATGGAGGAGAAAACTAATCAAAATTTAATAGCAGCAGCAACATTTTGGATTAAAGCATAAGCACAGACTGTTTAGTCCCTCCTTCTATGGCATTCTTTGTCAATCCAAAAATACCAGCCTAATGCATGCTTTAGCCTCACCTCTGGAAAATGTCATCCTTACATCTGGCCCTTTGTCATTCCTTTGGCCAGATGAGAATTAGCCTCTACCACAGGTGTAATTCAGTTAGCCAGTGTGTACACAGGGTATGCTCGCCAGAAAGTGAAGTTTTTTCATCTTCATCCAAAAAGGAAAGAATTGCTCAGTAATATATTTAACATTTTAAACTTAATTTATATTGACATATGACACCTTCTTTGAAATTGCTGTCTTTGTGATTGTAAGCACAAACATCCTGTCCCTTTTAAAAGAAAAAGATGCTGACAGCTCCAGTGTGGATCTAAATTTGAGTGCCAGCAGTAATATGCTATCAGTATGTACTCAACCAATGCCTGGGAACTTTATGTTTTCATTTAGCTTTCCTAGAGATGAGAACACATGATAAACCTATCAGAGCTACCATCCCTCAACCTTGCCTGGCAGCCTGGGTGATAGAGCCTGCTTTACATTCAGACAGGAGACAAATTATAGTGCACTGTGCTCAGGCTTCATGCTCTCTTCCTGCAATAGAAGTCATTCATCTCTTCACCTTGATTGAGAGATACTGGGCAGTGTGCTGGGAAAGAGGGGAGGAGAACAGAGTCAAAACTCAGGGAGGGAAGAAAAGGAAGAGGGAGAGCAGGAGAAAGAAAGCTGCCTAAGGAATTCAGGGCCTCAAAACCAACCCTAAGCAAAAAGGCATGATAATGTGTAGAGACAGAAAGGCAACTAGTTCATTTTGGTTTAGTTTTCCATAAGTCACATTGTACTGCCCATCCTATCTGATTGAGTCATTTATATAACTAATGCATCACAATCTGGAAATCACATGATAATATTTTTATACCACACATAAATGTATATAAAATTTGCAATTCATGATGTCAGGAAAGCATAGAAGCCTTTCAAAATGGGGACAATTTTAAATGCTTTTTTGCATCCAACAAGAACAGTTTATATTTCAAACAGCATATTTGTTCATAAAACTCTTCCCTTTTTCACACAGCGTTGCTTTTAGAACAGCTTGAATTTCAAAACTGACAAATGAACATAAACCACTCGCAGTAAATATGCAGCCACTGGGGCTTAAAATGAGCTTTTCATAATTATTTCTAGTAATAACAAAATATTGACTTGAATATTCAAGGAAAATTAATATAAAAGTATTGCAAATAGAGCCAAATGTAGAGTTGTCTACTGCCATTTTGTTGTTAGTCACCCCAAATGAGTATCTTTTATCTCTTTTTATAGGTAGCTGAAGTGAGTAAGTGGCTTGCTAAAAGTCACATGCAGACATGCTGGAACGTATTGAACCATTTCCAAATTGCTAGCTTTATTTCCCCCAGGGTAGACCTCTAGGAGGATAAAAGGGAAATCCACTATTATCTCACAATCTTCAATCTAGAAAACAAGTTATCAAAAAAGTCAAGTGGACACTTTATTAATAAAGAAGATAAAAATGACAGTCACCAGAAATCACAGGCTCATAAAATCATAGCCTAGCAGGTTGGAAAGGATGTCAAAGATCATCTGGTCCAACCTTTCTTGGCAAAAGCCCAGTCTAGAGAAGATGGCCTAGCACTTGTCCAAGGACATCTTAGGTAACAGTTTGCAAGTACTTGACTATTTCAAGTCTGAACATGGAACAGAGACAGCAACAAAAAGCTCCAAACTATATTGACATTCAGGAATTGTTTCTACAGTTTGCATCTTTGTTTGAGCATCCAAATGTTGAGGCACAAGGAGAAGGGGTTTAGGCCTCTTTACAGAATTAAACTAGTTCCACCGAACACCTTTTTAAAATGCATGGATGTAGGCACACATGGTTGTGTCATTCTGCATAGCTATTCCAGTGGTTTATGACACATTTCAAAAGCAGAAACAGGAAACACTATTTTTACAGAGCAAAATCTAGCCACTGACCCAAATGAGAATTCCACTTCCTAAGTGATAGGTGAGTATGATGCTGTGATATTTTTATATTTCTGGGCCCTAGCATGAGATATGATCACAATCTTGCTGCTAATATTTGTAGAATTCCAGAAAAGATCACCTACTGCATTTGTAAGATCTGTCAGATTTGACTTTTGTTGAGATCAGAAATACAATAAAATCTGTTTAAAAATGAAATAGGAATATAGAACTGACAAAAAGAGCCCTACCATTCTCAAAAAGATTTAAGATTCATTCATTATGCCAGTGTGACCTTTCTTCAACGTGCATCAAGCTATGTAGGATTCCATCCCTTTATGCTATCTCAAGCTTTTTGATCATGTACCTACACTGTTTACTCATGCCATCATCTTTAAGACATCCAAATAGTACAAGGTAATAAGCTTTCCCTCCCACTTATGTTTTGTCTTCTCCTTAGCTATGTTCTTAATAGAAGGCAATACTGAAAATGCAAGCAAGCAAAATGCAACGAGGCAAAGCTCCTACCAAGCCCATGGAGAACATGAATTGCAGAGGCAGTAAGTAGAACTGACTTTCAAAAAACACAAGGGGGGCAGACTTTGGGCAACTTGTTCCTATGCATGAAAATCCATGGGAATTTGGAATCTGAAAACCTCTTCTCTAAATTCCATTCAGTTTGGTTATGATGCCAGTGAAACCATTATAGGTCTGATTAATTAAAAAAAATAATTTAGCCTAAAACTCCACAGCAAGCTTCCAACTTATAGAATCAAATATACAAATCAGTTATCAAAAAATTAACATCAATCTGTTGGAATAAAAAATAAGATAAAAAATGACACACAACTACAGAAGTGTTTTGGGAAATCTGGTGAGTAAGAATGATGAAAATGAAATAAGTGCAAGAAACAGATGAAGCATTTTCAAGCATCATTAAAGCTTGCTTCTCTTTGAGGCCTCATCTACTTAGAAAAAAGATTCACAAGGAAATATCCTTAGTGCCATCTAGAGAGTACTTCTGTCATGGTAGATTGAAGCAAGATTCTTCCTACGCAAACATATACACTGCTATTTGGCTTGTTCTCGCTGATTAAAAAGAGTTGTTTACTGAAGGATTTTCAGTTATTACATATTACTAGTCACAGTGTCTGATCTCTGTTGGACGAGATCAAATAATAAGGATGCAGGTCTCAGGCCAGAAGTAGAAAGTCTGTAAAGTACCTTCCCAGGATCACTCACATTATGCATACACTTGCTACCGGGGGGGATGCACTCAAAGAGGCTGAGAGCATCTTTTATTGCCAGGGCAACAGATCTAGTTTCACTTTTCTCCAGTTTACAATATAACCTTGACAGTGACCATCATCCCTTTCAAGTGTCCTATTGCTTCTCGTAATTCATAAACAACAAGATTTTTTAATAGCTCTATGGTTAGTTTTGACTCAATAACCCAAAACCGTCTAGCAGTTTGCTGGATAACTATCCACTCCCTCCTAAAGAGATCACCAATAGTTGATATTCAGTATTCAATACCAAAATCCTGTTGACCTCAAATTAAGCTTGAGGTATACCATACTTTGACACTGACAAGGTAACTTAATTCCCCTAAACTGGACCTGTTGATCTACTCAAGGCCTTCAGTTCTATCAGTTGCTTAAAATGAGTGTGAATTCAGCTGTGTTTCATTTTTCACAGTGGAAGAGAGCAGATAAGACAATCAAGAATTTGAATCATGTATAAAACAGCAGAGAGAAGCTTAAGTGCCTATAATTTCCTGCCTGGGATTTTTTTCATTACTACAAAACCAATTCCTTGCTTTGCTCAGGTTTACACATTCTGCACATCTGCATTCATTGCTCATCTATTGACTTACAAACATCCTAGATTTAACAACCCAAAACATGATTGTTAAAAAATACAGCCCAATTCAATTCTTTTCATTCCATTTCTTGTGTTTATCATTATTTTGTAGGACTGACCTGAGAGAATTCCTGAAGATAATTGCTGAAGATACACAATATCACTTAATATTCTGAGTTGCTTTGTATTCTCCTCATGGATTTGTATTTGAGCTTACAGTAGAGCTATGATGATGAGGAGAAAGATTTCCAATCACACTGAAAACACTCTTTCCACAAGAAATGCTAATTTGACCATCCTGTCTCATGGTCACACATGCATCAAATGGCCACACATTTACAAAGAAATGGTGTAAAAGAGAAACATGTCAAAGTTACATCTCTAGTAAAGTATTTCCTCTGGGCACTAGATAGCTATTAGGTGGTTTGGTGCAAGCTTAAGATGCCTCACAAAAGCCCCCTATCTCTAACAGTGCAAATAAAGTTAATGGACTCATTTTCACTCTCTGATTCACTTTCTCTGTCCTGCTTTTTTGTTTTATGGAAACATGATTTTCTGGAGTTTAGTAGGGAAAGGAAGTTCACTTCTTTCCAAAAACCCAAATTCAAGACACAGAACAGATGGAAAATAAAACCAGTAGGGAGAGAAGAGTAGTTACACAGAAGGGTAAAAGGCAACTAGCACCCAGCCTCCCACAGAAAGCAGCACAGCTTCACACAGCCTACAGAAATGCCTGATCTTTGCCACAGCTTCCCCCAACTCATAGGCTTGAATAAAATACCATTGCTGTCTGTCACTTGCGAGGATCTTCACAGTGCTGGGAGACAGCACAGGAGAGGCACAAGGGAAGGGGAATGGAAGGGACTCTGAGGCAGGACTCTTTATTGTAAGTATGTTTCTCTTTAAATTCTCCAATGTACTTTTAAGAAAATATTACACTGCAGTGCTGAAATGAAATCTTGAAATCTTTTCTTCTGCAAAGACAACACCACTGCCTATAATATATGCATTTGCTACAGTGACACCAGGAGACAAGAACATAAAGACACACTTAAAGCGAAATCAGGGAAAGTCTGAAGAATAAAACATCTGCATACACACAGTATCTCTTTCAAAGACGAAATAGGAAAATTTTTATCAGAAGAATGTTCAGAACCTTTTAAGGGGACTGAGCTTTCTCAGTATTTCGTTAAGATCAAGAAATGAAGCAGTGGGATAGGATGGGATGAATATCATAGCATGGCTATCTTTAAAACTGATCATTCGATTTCTACATTTGTGATAAATGTTTGAAATTCAATACTATAAATGTTTAATACTCAAAATACCTGTAACTCTTGTATTCAGAGCTCTAGTGAAGAAATCTACTGGATTCCTTCTCACACTGAGAATTCATCATCTTCAAAGAAACACTGAACAATCTAAGGCTTCAGTTTAGGAGAGCTTCTTAATTACCAACAATCATGACAGCAGCTCTTAAAGAGATCACCAAAAGGTTAAGATCTGTCCTGAACAATAGAAATTTTTTGTCTTCAGGATTCCAAACTAGAAGTTTCTCTCTCTTCTCAGTGCCATTAAATTGAACTATTTATGGAAGGTTCCCCTTTTGGAGAATGGTCTTGAAAATGTTCAGAGAAGCTCTGAGAAATCATTCCAAGTTAGACTGACTCTTGCACAGAACTTCTAAGGGTGTCTTTTGCAAGGATGAGGAGGTATAAAAAGATTCTCAACTATATTAATATCTACATGAATTAATTATATCCTGAGCTCCATTTCAGCTCCAACATAGATTAAAAGACAACCGCACTTTAAACAGGTAATGGTTTTGGTTATTTTTGTTTTACCTCCAAAGAAGTATTTCTCTCCAGTCTTAACTTGCAGAGGGCTGTTTGTTCGAACAGCTGAAGCTTCATCACCATCAATGGTGAGGACAGCAAAATTTTCCTTAGCCAGGAATCGGACTTCATGCCACTGCCCATCGTTGAGACCAGAGCCTGTGAAGAACAAACAACATTGCAACATTTTACTTAGTCCAATAGTTATTACTATCTTTATGTGTTTTGTCTCTCTCTCACTCCCAGTCTCATTATGCAAGGTTTAATGTAGGCTAGTGAAGAAATGAAATCATTTTAGTGTAATAACAAGGCATTGTTATTAAAGTAAGTATTACAAAAAGAATAACATTATATCATAAATACAAGACTTGGAACTACCAAAGTGTTCATGCTGTCAGCTATAATTTTATCTAGACTACAGAAGCTATCACTCACCTTTCCCATCAAAAGGCCATATTCTACATTTTATTAAAAAAGAATATCTCCTAAACTCTTTCTATGATCAATCTCAGAAGGAAAATATATTGATAAATCCGTTTAACTATAAGTAACAAGTCCAAAGGGCACTGTATGCTCATGAGTGTGCAACAAGTCCAAGGGATGCATTATGCTCAAGATTGCTGACTTAATCAAAAGCTAGGTATTTCCAAGGAAAGAGAAGGGAAAATAGGAAGAGGAAAGCCTCATGTGGAAGGTGAGTTCACAGCTAACCCTCTGACTGGGACATGGAGCTAGCCACAGAATGTGAAGACGTTATCACAGAGGCACTGCAAAACCAGCAAATGTCTGCCACAAGCCACAATCTTGCAGGAGCACCATCCTTCAAACACTGACAGCAGTGAAGCAGATGGATCTGCTCATTCATTCAGAGCTTTTCAAAAACACCAGAATTGATACACTTGGCTCACTGTCTCCAGCAGCTGGCAGGAAGCCAGTTTCCTTGGCATCTTAAACTGCCACTGAAGGACTGCAAAAGACTACTAGTTTGTTCTGGTCATTACTGTGCAGGCAGGTTATGTTGGGTCAGCAAGTAAGTAAGTAACATACACTCTAGTAAATGCAAATTCCAAATTACAACACCTCTTACAAGTGACATTTTCTCCACCTAGGTGCTAAGTCACCTTAGCAAAATGTCATTTGCAGAAATAAACCATGATGCAATGCAATAACCTGCTTCTAAAATTAATTTTGAAGCATATACCAGCAGAAGTATAATGGAAGATAAATTTTAAACATAGTCAAAAGACTGCTCTCAGGCACATAGTGTGATTCCTGGGGTGGCAGTGCAGGACCAAGAGTTAGACTCAATGATCCTTGTGGGTCCCTTCCAACTCAGAATATTCTGTGTTTGACTGTTATCTGCTATGAACAAGGAATAATATTCATGGCAAACAGATCTATCTGAACATTTAATAAATATTTTTGCCACATGTTTAAGGTACAAGACTAAATCCTGAAATAGGATACCTTGGAATATTTTGGAATATTAATTACTGTGAATATAAGTGGCAGATGCCTCTTAAAAAATGTATCAGTAACAAATTTTTCTATCAAAACATGTTCAGTCTAGCATAAGAACAGATGAAAGGCCTAATATTCTAAATACAAGAAAAGTCTTCTGTTTGTAAGCTCTTCTTATTTTCATTACATTTGATAAAGAAACAGAAAAACACATAAATACAAACCAAATAAAACTAATTTCTGTTGTTAATAAACTGATAAAAAATACATTTTTGCAGCATTTCAAGCCCAACTTGTTACAGTGTGTGTTACTACAAGTAAAGTTTATCAAGCATATTTTAAATCCCAATCTTCCAGCTTGAGATGACCTAACGTTACAAAAAAATCTGTTGGTTTTTCTTTTATTGAGGTATTCAGAATTGCCTTGAACTGAGTAACAATGATTAGAGACTTCTGGACAAAGTTAAAGCTTAGCTTGTAAAACAAGAGGGACAAAAGTGGTGGCATGAGATGCTGATTAGAAGGAAGCATGCCTAAATCACTCCTTGGAAAGTTATTGCAGAACCGAGAAACAAGAGGACATCAGGCAGCAAAGTTCAAGCCTACTTTGCTCTACCACTGGTACTATATCAAAATATAAAACTTCTGCACCTCAACAGACTGTGACTAGAGCAATGATGTCACACCCCCAGGGTTTCTTTCAAACATGTCTACCTCCCACAAGCATCCAAAATGTCACTGGTTTCCTCTTGCTCCTGGATTGAATTTGCAGTGGCATCTCATGTGTCTCTTGTACAGCTTTCACAGGAACAACCCTTACAGCCACTGCTGTTCCTGCTTTGATACATGTTTTTGAGATCATTCACCAAATAGACAAAACTTTCTTGCCAGTTTAAATAAAATTAGAGTAAACATGCACAGAAAAATTAAGACATGTAGATATGGCACACAGGGGCCTGGTTGAGAGGTAACTCGGCTGTGCGAGGTTAACAGCTGGTCTCGATGATCTTAAGAGGTGTTTCCCAATCTAAAGTCTATTCAATGATTCCATTATTCTAGAACTTTACCTGGTGCAGGTGCTAAGATGCTGGGAAGAAGCTTGCTGCCTCTGTGAGGTGAGGAGAGGAGAGGCAAGGCCACTTCCAAGGCTGGCCCAGCTACACACAGCCACTTCCGCGCGCTTCTAGATGGTTCCAGCGCTGGGCCCAGCCCAGCCCCTCAGCCCCATTCAGGCGCCTTGGGGACAGCACAGCTAAGAAAGAGCAGGATGGGGCCTGGGAGTGAGGGAAACTCTGAGGAACAGCCCTGAGGAGAGAGTGGGAGAAAGGGCAGGAGGTGCTCCAGGTGTCTTACCCCCAGGCAGCCGTGGCCCTAGAGACCTCGAGCCGAGCAGGGGGAGCTGCAGCCTGGCTGAAGAGAATGCGCTGAGGAGGGGAGAGTCTAGAGGGTAGGGCCCAGTGAGGGGAGCTGCTGTGTCCTCACTGCAGGCCAGCACCCTCTGTGCTGCTCCAGAGCAGGAGGTTAAGAGGAGTTCAGCGCAAGGAACGGAAATTCAGGTTGGGAGAGAACAGGTAATGATTGTCTGTATTTCTCATAATCTAAATCTATAGAAGGAAGACATTTTCACACCAAAGATGGTGAGTCCCTGGCCCAGATTGTCCAGAGAGGTGGTAGGTGCCCCAGCTCTGGAACCATTCCAGGTCAGGCTGTCTGGGGCTGTGAGCAACCTGATCTAGTTGCAGATGTCCCTGCTGACTGCAGGGGGGTTGGACTATATGACCTCTAAAGGTCTCTTCCAGCACAAACTATTCTGTAATTCTATGATTTTTCTCTGGAGTTTACCTATGAATGCTAATGAGGATTGCCCACCAGCACTCAGGAAGTACTCACTTTACAAAACTGTGTTCCTCAGTGGTGTACAAAAAGCATCTTTTACATCTGCCACTGTTGTTATCTGCTTTTCATTGTATATGTATTGTATACGAGGCAGTAGTGTGACCCTTCCTTTCTTTATGCAATAATGCTCTGTTGCAGGGACTTAAATTGTCCTTGGGATACATGGCATATTCTCCCACAGGGATTAAGTCTGTACAGGTTCATCAGCTATTTTTATTGTAATATTTTATCACTTGCCTCATATTGAAGAATTATTTCTGCTTGAACTGCCAAGCTTAACTGAGATCTTCCAGTAAACCAAGACCCAATATTGAGAGTAGAATATGGCTCTTTCTATTAAAAGAATTTTCAGCTGGAAAGTTTAGAATGGAGAACATCCCAAATGCACAAAGATGATTTTTCATTGCAGTTTAACCTCTCTTGTCTGAGCAGATACATATATTTATTTGCATTCTTTTTTTCTCACTGTAACTTTCTGATTTGTAAGTTGAAGAAAAACAGAAACATACTGACTGCTGCCACCACAAACTCCCTGCTGAGTTCTGGAAAAGCTGGTTTCATATGCAAATTAAATATGTTAATAAATGCACTTTCCCTATCTAGGATTTCTATTTAAATGACATTATTTTAAAAGTAGGACTCTTGAGGTAGATACTTTGATTGAACAAGAAGAAACAGATGTTTTGCTTATTACAGACATGGAAGAAGGACTAGATTAACTAAAAAAGTACAGGAGTTTCATATATAAAGGAGAATTTGGATAACACTTGGTCAAGTTATGCCTTGAAGAAAACTATAGCAGAAAGAAATCTCAAATTCTTCTACAGTTTATCTTCTGCCAGCACCATCTTTCATCTGAGGATGGTAGTATATTGCTATTCCTGCCTAATTCCTCACCAATTCAGTACAACTTTGCACCAGTAGTTCTGTCTATAGGGAAACAAGCCAACAGTACTTTAAGACATTCAGCTGTGTTCAAATATGCAGTAAGATATGCCATTAATATCCAATCAGAAAAGAAAATAATTAATCAGGATCTAACTGCAAGAGCCAAGCATTTCTGTGTTTAATTGTATTTTTAACCTGGAAAAACAAAACCACAGCTCTTCTTATGGTAATATTTTAGATATTTTATGTAATTAGCTATCTAACTACATAATCTACTTTAGGATTTATAATTCTGAAAAGTCCTTTTCATTTTCAGTTTTAGTCATTTTTCAGCTATCTGGATGACCAGGAAGTTAAGTGGCAAATGCAGACCTTGACAGGATTTTCATGATGGAAACCTCCATTCTCCAGCAAAAAAGAAAACAGTTATGATAAATTTTGCCCTGATGATTAAGATCAGGGATTTTTTTTTTCCCCAGGCAAGTGGTTGGAAACAACCCAAAATTTTTCCCACTGCTGGTATTTTATTTATGCCAAATTTTCTCTGCAAGCTAATGCCAGAAGAACAAGGTGAACACTTAGCTTTAAATAACTCCCTAGCCTTTTATATATAGGATGTATTTAAAAAAAAAAAGACAAAACCAAACAAAAACCCACACAAAACCCCACAAAAAAACCCCAAACAAACAATAAGCCAACAAAAAGTAGGTCATTTTCCCATTTCCATAGTTAATACTGTTGTGCAGTAAACTGAAAACATAGCAAACACAATTACCATGCTGCAGACTCTTTAGAACATTCAAATCTATTCTTATAAGAGGCTTGACTACTGGTGATTTCAATGAAATGGACCATAAACCTGGCAAATAATGGTCAAACTGGTAATGTTTTTTTTTGTTCTGTCTTCTACTGAAAACTAATAAAAACAGAGGAAAGACCATTTGCACTTGAATGACAGAAAAAAACATTTTGCAAATTCTAAACTTAGACACTTGTACAAGATCATGCAACTGCTGAAACAATTTTAGCTTTTCAAGCATGAGCTCTTTCCTCTCACCGCTCCTCTTCTCACATTCTTTATTCTCAGGAAAAGAAAACCAACCTGTAGTGTTATCAAGCCTTTGATAGGAAAATATATACAGTTGGAAACCAGAATCTCTCTGTATTTCAGCTTGCAGAGAGGCTGCTGCTGTTAATGCACAAATATACCTAACACTATGGCCACAAGTCAATTACTTAACTGTTGCTAACTTCCCCAAAACTCTTTCTGGACCAGCATCCAGCTTTATCTGGTTTTTAACCTGCCAGATACCATTCTGCACTGAATTATTTTTATATGCTCAGGATCTTAAAATATTAAGTGAATTCACCAGAACTTTCCTTTTCATCTTATCTTAAAGGTATTAGTCTGTCACATTTACTCATAATAGATATATTTCTTTAGCTTTTTTTTTTTGAGGCCTTTCCAAATGATGTCCTTCTGTATCACTACAATTACAATTATTTACTATACAGCAAATATTATAATAATATTTACTGTATATTAGTTATTTAGACAGCTGAATTGTGAGAAGAATACAGCAGGTAAACTACTTTGCTTTTTCTGATCTTTAGACTAATCAAATTCTACAAAAGCAAGACAGAGCTAGTGCCTACTCTTTGCATATTCATGCCAGATAAATAATATATAAAAATAACTAGTATTCCAGACAGAGGAGGAAAGCGAATCTCTAACTTCTAATTTCATAACACTAGAGTATTCCAGGAAAAGGAGCATAGACTAATTCTTATTTCCTTATATTTTCTTAAAGTAGCCCAACTTGAACACTTCCAGTTTGGCTTAAACCGAATACGTAATTACAAACAAAAGAGAATTTGGTGGTCAGGGTTATGTTGGTAAGAGAAAGTAGGTATAAAGAGCAAAAAACAACTCCACATGACTAAAAGGTAAATTGACTTTTTCCGACCAACAGCAAAAACCAAATGTAACTTTGTTTTGATACTGAAATCCCTGAGACAATCTTCCTAGTGATGGCTCTGAATTAACAAGGATATTTAAACATGTGTTTTAGGAGGAGATCACTCAAGGGTACAAAAGCCATGCACACCTTAAAATACTCTGACAAATGGGGGCCTAAATATGTCTCAGACATCCAAACAGGTCTTTCAATGCACATTTTCTAGCAGTTTTCAATTCATGACTGAGAGCTTGAAGCATATGATAGGGGAAGAGGTGATTGAGCTTTATCACCTCACTTGTGGTACTGACACAGCTTTCAGTTGTTCATTTGGCAGTATTTTTAAATCAGCACTGGTAACACTTTATTATGCTCCTGTTTAGAAGATCTACAAAGCTGCAGGCACAAGACTTTCTGAAAGGAAATTCACATAGCAGCCCTTTTCATGTCTTAATCCTATTATACAAAAGTTCCTTTTATAATTTTATCTTCATTGTACATAAGCCTCACATAATAAATAGCAGAAACATTGCACTTTTCTTCTAAGCACTGTATAGCTCTTTTTACAGGGATAGAGCTGAATCTCTGCCTCTGCTAGAGGCATGAGCTGCAGAAAAAGCAAACCCACTCCTCCCAACCAGAAAAGAATACCAAATGTGGACTGATCTAGCACACACCAATGACCAATTGATTATTCCCTCTTCACGATTATTTGTCATTAAACTCAAGCTGCATTAAATCATTTATTCTTTAAACTCCAATTACTCCTCTGCTAGAACCAAACCACACAGTTGGCCTTCTGAAGACTGATTTTCTTTGAATGAATGTCCATGCTGTGGTTGAGATCCTACTAATGACATATCTTGAGACTGGACTTAACCTTTCTTTAGACTAGTTCTGCAGTCATAAACAGCAGCAGTGACTTCAGAAGGCAGTGTTCTGCATGAATCAAATGCCTGTAAAGGCAGACATACAGATTTACATGTAAACCACATTTACTTTTTAGTTTGTTGCTGGAGTGTCTGTATAAAGCCAATCTCACAACTGTCCCACACAGTGGATCTCACTTTGTATTAGTATCAGTCTCCAAGCCTGAGGACAGTATTTCCTTCAGATAAAACCAAGTCCAAACTAACAAGCTACAGTCTCAAGTGTGCAAACAACATTACATGGACTTTCAGGTCTCAGCAGGAGCTGTTCTGCTCTGCAGATCCACTCCTGTTGTGCTGCACTGTTTGCTACTGCAGATGAAGCCAGGTTTCAAATGTTGAAAGCATGTGCTGAGGACAATTTCTTAAGGTCAGAAAATTTCATCTCACTCTTCACTGTAAAATTCCTTTTTTGCTAAGAACCTGACCTGGACCGGTATCACAATTTTTCACTGCAGATTTTATGTTGAATTTTAAGCATTAGTTGGTCTGTCATAAGCATAATTAGTAATTATGGGACCCACAGTCAATAAATCATGAAAACATATTATCTTTGCATCATGCTTTACTTGGGTTAACAACATCCTGATGCATAGCAGAGGCTGTCACAAGCATTTTATGAAGATAAATCATCGAAATACACAACTCAAGCTGAATTGTAAGCAATCCTTCTCTTCACTATTGTTAAGAGCCTTGTGACACTGTCAGTTCAACACTGCTGAGCACAACCCTTTGCTTGTAACAGGAATACATGCTGCTGATGGCCTGGAGGCCCATCATGGACTGTTGGGATCAAGTCATGTTAGAAGGCCTGTTCTCATTCACAGCATCAATACTTTCATTTGGGATCTGCTGATAAACCCCTCCTCTCTCCCTGAAAATATTTATGCTTACAGAGGATGTTCACTCAAAATCCCTACTTGTTTATTTCTACATCAATTTATCTGCCCTTTCCACTTGTTCATCACTGACACAAAGCAACTTCAACAAAAAAATGTTGCAAAACAAAACCAGCTTTGCAATTGTTCTAAAAATGCGCAGTAAATAAACAAATACTCAGTAAAGACACATATTTGCCACAGTAAATTTGTTTCAGGCATGACTTGCCTTCGTATCACACAGAGCATCTGGAAACGGATTTTTAAACAAAGCCTTGCCGAAAATTTGGTGGTGTAACTAATGTTGTTTTGATTTTACTTTGATGAAAGAAAACAGTAAAGCAACATCTGAGTTTCCATGTTAAATGAAAATCAAATTTCATTATGGATTGTTCCTTATCCCTTACTGGCAGGAATACTGGTAGAAGTCAAGAACTTCAGATGACAATTTTACCAACATAATTTGTCTATAGGTTCCTTGTTAAGTCATTTAGCGCAAAATAATGTAGCCAACTGTCTGTCGAAACTCTCCGTGCTATTCTGCTTAACACAGAGTTAAACAACACAGAAAATAAGGGTAGCTTGGATAAACCTTTTTGTCCTGCATTTTCCAACTTCTCAGTAAACTTCAGTGACCTGTAATTAAATGTTGCCTTATTACAGAAGGTTGGTAATTGTTGTTACTCATTTGCTAAGGACTCGAGATTTTCTTAGCACTACAGAAAATTGGGAAACACACAAAGCCCTTCATGTTTGCTTTCATTCTTTTAAGGCACAGTAACAGAAAAGCTATTTCAGCTTCACATACTATTGTTGGGCTTCCTATTGTTAGGCTTTGGATCAAGCTCAGTCACTCTTGATGTAGGTTAGGTCTTTGTAATGTTTCGTTAGTTCTTACTGCTACTATGCTGTAGGAATCTCCAGTTCATTTAGATAAAAGCACTTCTATGGCAGGAGGAGGAACCTTTGCCAGGTTTCCATAGAAATGTCATGCTTTGGGGAAGTTGCTCCTGCTGAATTAATGAGGCTGCTTATGATAAAGCTGTTCAGGTCAAACACTGAGAAGGCACAATGAAGCCTGCATTTTGATGGAAAATCTGAAAGTTAACTCAGATAAAAGGTATAAAGAATTTAATCTGGAAAACAGTTTGAATTCTGATGCTCTTCTTTTGCTGAGTGCTGCCATATGGAATGAACACATTCACTATCAGTCCTACTGCTAGCAAATTAAACATCCTCAGCCATTAAACTTCTAAGTCAAAGATTCTGCAATTCCTTCAGGTAAGGATGGGAGATCACCGACAGCACACAAACTGCCTAAACTGAAAGAACAAACTTCTGAGTTAAAACCCAAAAGCTCATTTTAACAGCATAAGTAATGGTTTGTTTATTAGGGATACAACAGTTCTTGGTCTCTGTCATACTACTTTTTAATAGGCAGAGTATCACATAGCAATATTGGGAGCATTCTGGATTATTTCTCTGGAATGGTTTTGCACTTGTGTATCTGGCATCTAAGTGGGAATGACAGAATGGACATTTGGGAATACATTCAAAAATTAACAAAAATTACATTTAAAAACCAACACAGTGAACTAAGTCAACTCATGATCATGTGTTACAATCTGTTTCTGAACGTTTATAATGCTTGGGAACACAATGCAAATAGTGGATAGCTGTGCAGGATGTATATGCATCCACTAGGGAAAATTAAAGGAATATAAAATGTATTTCAAAATGATCACATAAATACATTAGGGAATTAAAAGGCAGCAATAGGGGAAGTCATTATCTGGATATCTTTGGCCTGGATGGTCCTGAAATGACAGGACTACAGATACTAATACTAGATCAAAATAAGTATGCCTTAAGTAGTAAAAAAATAAAAAACCCAACAACTTTTTTTTCCACTTTGTCATCGAGAGGTGCCACTTGGCTGATAGGGACTATTATTGACAGGCTGTTAGGACCAGTAAGTCCTGAAGATAAGAGGAACACACCACGGAAATGCAGGGAAAGAGCAGAAGGAAACTGGGAGGCATATATAACACTCTGCAAAGCTGAGGACATAACCTTTCTTCTACCCTCTCCTCCTCCCAAACATGCACATAACATGCTCTGTAGGTGTAGCTCACATGGTAACTTGTTTAAATATGAACATCTACATTTTCAGAGGGAGAAAAATATACCAAGCCTTTATCACAGACGATTTTAAAATGAGAATTTTCTGCCTGTAAGAAGCATGAGTTCAGGATTTAAAGCAGGACCTAAGGACAGAAGCAGTGATTTGTTTAAGATAAATGTTTTAATAAACAAGTACTTGTTATAGCTACAGGTCTCACCACTTTGCTACAAAATAATGACAATAATTAACTAGTGTAGCAATCAAAACCTGTCAACTCCCCCTGCTTCTTTCTGCTCATATAACGAGGTTTAAAAATGTCTTCATTAAAGCACACTGTTTTGGTTGGGGTTTGTTTTTGTTTGGTTGTTTTTTTCTTTTTTTCTCTAGAAAGTAAACTGTACAGTGCAAGGATATGCAGAGATACATCCACTTCAGATGTGTCTTGCTTATAGCCCATGGTAAAACACTCCTAGTCCATACCAGGTATCTTACATAGGATTCATAGACGACTCAATTTAGCAAGCTTAATGTTGCCATTTCCCACTGCACCTTCTTTCTTGAAACACTTGTGCCTTCCTCTCTCCTAGCCTGTTTTTGAGGTGTGTGTTTGTAGAAGGATGTATGCTCAGTTTAGGGAAGGGCTGATTAAATGATCTTGCTATGTCAAAGACAATACTGCCTGCCCAAAAAATCTGACTTGCATTCATTTAGCTGCAGAGCATTTATATGAACCAAGCAAAGTCATGTTGCTTCAACAGCCATTATCCAGCTCTGCATACACTAGCTTCTGTGCTCTCAGTCTTCCTCTGTCTTCATCTATTTCATGTCTCTTCTGTTCACATCTGCTGTCAAGTTATGATAGAAACTATCATATTTAAATTACTGGCAGTTTGCTTTTTCTCCTCTGCTGTGATCACGGAAATGGGATTCCTTAAGAATTTAAATTGCCACATTCTTTCCATTTTCAAAGTTTCCTCCTTCCTTTACCAAAGGGTGCTTCAGAGTACAAGGCATAAACACAAATTAGCTCCAGGGAGAGCCACAGTGTTTTAATCTGGCTGGAATAATTTGGGAAATTTGAAATGCAGATCACAATCAATGTTCTTATTCCAAGTAATTAACCATTGGTAAGTATGACCTGGCTGCTGGAGAGATTTAGCAATCTTTAGGGCCCACAATTATCATGAAGATCTGTCTCTTCATTTTGCTAGATCTGGGCATGTATTAGCCTTACAGCATCTTGTGATTGATATTTCATAACAGCAGAGAGTTTTAATTGATGACTTAAATGACTGAACCAACTGTTGGTAAATCAGGTGGAGCTTTTCCAAGTGATTTGTAAAAAAACAACAAATGGAAAGAGCCCCAAACACAGTAATTACAGACATCTTGCACTGACCAGAGCTTATCTAGCACAACCAGCACTACAGCAAAACCCTAGCCTTCTAGTCTCCCAGATGAATGCTGCAGCACAGTTCAGAGCCATACCATATGTCTTGAGCCTCCACATACTATTAACTGGGATCTAACAGTAACTGAGGCTCTTCTGCAATTCTGTTTGAGATACTGCAATTTTCAGGCTTTTACTGTGGCTTTGAGACTCAGGCCCAGCCTGTCCACAACCCTTCACAGTACTTCACAAACCTTACAATCTTATTTTGCCCTTCTTCAACTCCCCGTTTAGGTACAAGCAAGTGGTTGGATGTCAGACATTCTGCCTGAAGAGCTGCTAACCTCCCCCACTGCGCTGTTTATGGGCTGTTAGATGAAGGAGAGCAGCTTGGCAGGAATCCTTCAGCCAAGGTATTTATCCATCTTTTCCACCCCTTCAGAACACAGCTGGGAAACTGATGGGCAGGGGAGAAAAGTAGCATACTAAAATAATACCAGAAATCAGAGAGATTTAAGCCTGTTATCCTCAGTTACTGAGCCTTACCCTAACTACTGCCACAGCCCATTTCTAGTTCTGTATTCAGTGGGCACAATCATAAATTTTCCTGTGCAGAAAAAGTATTATGTTAATCTGGTGCCTATGGTGGATATATTACAATGAACACATTTCTAAAAGATGAGAAAAATGAGTATTATGAAAAATTAAAAAGTATGCAAGATGTCATGAATCTCTTGATCTTTTGCCCTTCTCTTGTAACAATCTCAAGTGAATCCAGAATAACTGCCTATATCAGTTCTTCAGCATACCACAACTATCAAGTAATTAACCTTAAAGAATGTACTGAATACATTACTAGTACCATTAACATTGTTATGGATAAACACAGTACTCTGAAATTTCCCATCCCATGACCTTGCAAGTCTCCCAGGGTAGCTGTAAAAGACCAGTTGCAGAGGTCATTTGAAAAGGAGTCTAACAAAGCTCAGAAAAAGAGACTACAGGGAACAATGTTGCCATAAGTGGGGAATTCAGCTAACAGCAAATTAATAGACCTTTTATACCTCTAATTTGTATAGGTTTATGAAAACATATCATTTAATATCTTTGTAAGTCTGCTATCCTGTGCATTAATATATCTGTTGCTTTAAGCAACTATTTTCCTAGAAATAGATTTTTTCTTTGCATCATACTCCAGCACTATGAGTCCATCTGGTAAAGGAGGAGGGCAAATACAGAACTAGGGAGAAAAGAAGGAATTGCTTTTCCGACATACTTTCTGCCCCAAACCAGCAATATTCATATTTACTGACCTCACAGGTAGATGGCAGAACACTACCATATGTCAGGTTTTTGGTTGTTGGTTTGTTTTTTGTTTTTTTTTTTCTGAAAGAAATATTGACTAAGCGCTAGTTGAGGGCTTCTGTGTGTTTACCAAGGATTTCTAGTTGCCTGGCAGCTCAGCTGAAGTGTGAGTGCTCAAGCTAAGGGAGTATCTCTAAGTGTTTTTCTATCATATGATAGAATATGACAAGGATATGAGAAACAAGAGATTTTGCAGCAGATGAAATTAGTCATGTAACATTTTACACATTAGAGGAAGAGGTTTATATCCATAAAAAAATTTGCCCAATTTTTTAAATTAAACATGTCATTAAAGAACGGGACAGAAAATCACATGCTTGACATAGATGTATTCATCCTGTGATCCACTTATTTCTTACCTTCAATTCCCTATAAATTACTTAGTAAATTGCTTTTCAAAGCTTTCACTGAAATGATGAAAACAATTAAAAAATACATTAGTAAAACCAAAAAAACAGAATTCTCCTCTTCAATACAACAGATCTATGAAAAAGTTTCTGAAAGTCAGCAGATTCTTGCTGATGTTGCCTACATTTATCTACTGAATTAAGCACAGCCAGATAAATATCAAATTCTGTTCAAAGGCCATTTTATTCATTTGCTACATGCCCAATTCAATCAATGAAATCACTTATCCAAAGCTCACCAATGTCTGAAAATACCTTTCTCCCAGTGTTCAAACCCCTTTTCAGGAGTCATCCATAAACATGAAAGCTTTGGAAACGTGTGGTGGAAGACAGAGTTATGGATTGCCTTGATCATTTGTGCAAAAAATATGTTTAGTATTCAAAATAATGTTTTTGAACTATATGATGAAACAAAGTCAAAAAGAAAAAACAACTTTGGTCAAATATTAGAATGTGCAGGAATTTATCCTTTATCTTTTAATAGGATTTATCTGAATCTCTTTTTTTAAATTGCATATTCAAACCCAGCTAGATGATACACCTTTAGATAAGATTATGTATTGATATGCACTTCTTAGGGACTACAGAGTACAGAGACTTCATAACTTAAAATCCCAATCACTCACCTTGAAGTAAGGAAAAGTGTTCCCAGCTCAGATCCAGGTTTGTCAGGATCTGCAACCCCAAGGCATTAAGCACAGAAAAACTTACAGGCATTTCTAAACTCCAGATCATCCTTCATTAGTGAGTCCTGTGTTTTATTAGTGTGCACAGGCTAGGAATACAGAGCACAGCAATCTCCAGGTGTTATTTGGCCTTGCACTGTTTCAGTTCTCAAAGGCCATGCCTGCAACAGGAATGTACTGCAACAGGAATATGATGACAGTTACGCAAATGATCCAGCTAGCCTTTAAACATCTAGGCTATCCCATAACAAACTCCTAATATCCTGTAGGCAACTGATAATATCCCTCTGCAGCTCCTGATACAAAAAGGGATTTCTCCTGGCAAAAATCCATTCAGGCTATTCATTTTCTGGCTTACATCAATGGGTAGGGAACTGGATTAGTCACAGGTCAGCACTGCAAAACAAACTCAACTGTAACAGTAAAAAGAACTAATCACAACTGCCAGGGACTCAGGAATACAATCAAAACCACCAGCTTCGCCAAGGTATTTTTGAACAAAATTCTGTTATCTTCTGTTGGTGGGCTAGGGCAGACTCCTGTTAATAGCAGTAAAACCCATGCACACTTTGTATCACAGTCCTAAGGACTGAAGGAAAGAGTTTAAATCTTTAGAAACAAAAAATGTTAAAAAGGAAAAAGGAATAACAATCTTGTTATGAATATAGAAACAATGTGTGCTTTCAACTTTATAGCTATATCATGCTACAAATTCAGGGGAAAAAGTAGTTTTTTACAACAAACTGAGAAAATTTTTGAATAGACAATATCTGTAGAAATAGTAAGTGATTTCCTTTTGCAATACAAAGATATGATCTTCCTGAGTCTTAACAGAAAAGCTCAGTGAAGAAGAACAGACAGCTCTGAAATCATTTCCTAATGTTGACAAGCAGCCAATAAAGAGGTTAATTCTGAGTAGTCACTAAAGATTGAATAGCACAATGGATCAAAATGATGACAATTTGTCTGTGCAGTGGGGACAAAGAGAGAGAGAACAAGGTTTAGGGGAAGAAAAAGAACCCTCAAGACTAAGTCCATAGTAAATAGGAAAGAACTGTTGACCTGGTAACATAATCAGAATTCAACTAATCATTAAATGGCACGAAAGAGAGAAGCTTCCTACTGTCCTTACTTTGGGCTAGCAAATAGGACAAGCTGCATAAGAAAACAATTTTGGTATATTGCCTTTAAAATTAACACTGTGGGGTTCTGTAAATCTGAAAATCCTCAATTTAAAAATATAATTTCCAACTGAAAAAGAAGAACATCTTCAAAGTAAGAACAGGAAGAGTGGAAAATGTATGCTGATTATCAAATAGCCTGTCTGCTCCCAGCACTAAGCTGCTATCAAAACCACCTTTAAGATAAAAGCATCACTGATAAGACATTGTGTGTGCCTTGAAGGATAACCTCTAATTAAGGAACTGTTTGCTAAGGACACTATAACCTTATTTTTGATTTATTACAAAAACTAAGAGATAACTTACTCTTAGTTGAATATTGCTCTTGGTCAATGGCCTGGTCCATGTACATCTCACAGCTCTGCTATGGACAGCTTTAGCCTTTCAGTAAGAGATTCTACTCATTTTAAAAGGTAATTGCACTGAAAAGATATTATCATCATCTATTAGTTGGCTTCACTGAGTTTAGTGCCTGTGTCCTAGACATTCATTGATCAGAGCAGTGTGTTTGAAGATACTGGGCATAGAAATCCATGAATAGCCCCAGTTTAGCACCTCTTCTGGACATCCAGTTCAAGCTGGCATTTGATACGTTGAGTAGGAACCACCCTGGTCTTCTACCCGACATGGACACACAGAAAGGCTCAAACCAAATCTTTTGATGTATTTACCTACTTATTTTTTTCTTTTTACTCTAATACAGCAGAGTACAAGTTTAGTCCAGCTGGAAGCACACTGCCTGGCTCAGTATTGAGCACCAGGGCTTGGTTATCAGCAGGCAGTATCTGCTGCTCCCTTAAGCACCTCAGGCTTTGCTGTGATGTATGGAAAAAAAAACAACCAACCCACTGTGCTGTAGCTAGACCCTGAAATCACATCAAGTGATCACTAAGATCAAACCACCTCAGCAGATCAGCCCCAACATTCTGGAACACTAGTTGTCAGTTGCCCCCAAAACACCAATTTTATTTTTTTAATTGAGTTAATTATAAGCAAACAAAGCCAAAAGGTCATGGAAAATAAACCACATGGTAATGATTCACATTGATTTTGAGGAATATATGATCAAATTGCTAACATGACCTTAGAAAAATGAACTCTAAAGTCTTCCCCTATGTTCATGCCCCTAAGAACACGGGAAATTTTTTGCTCTAGTGATCTCATGGTCTCTTGAACTACTTCATTGCAGCCTTAGTTTCTGAGGTTTTTGCTCCAGACCCCTCAGTGTTTAGGACTGCAGAGCCTAGGATTGTGCTAAGCAAGTTCTGAGTCCTCATATTTCATGTCACTCAGCAAGACCACATTCCTCTCTAGGATTGATAAGGGATAATATATGGCAAAGGAAAAGCAAGTGGCAGGAGATCCATCTTGCCTAGAGGGAGTATTAGAGTGCTCAGCAGAATAGGAAGCACACTATATTTAGGCAGTATTATTTGGGGAATAAGCATGCATACATAGAGGAACACATCAGATGGCTAATTAATTTTCATCATACACGAGTCTGCTAAGAAAGATACACATGAATCTAGATTAAAGAAGTAGGACTAAGAGAGTGCTAAACTTTGAAGGTTAATCTGTCTATTTAGAGCTGCAGTGGGTTTCTATTATTCTTCCTAACTGGTTTTCTCTCTCAAGACAGTTGCTGTCCTGAACTTAAAGGGGGTATACTAGGCATAGCTCCAGAGACCATGGGATCTTCTCTGACAAATGGGCTCCATACCTGCTAATATGTGCCTGCAGGAACCTGATACTGTGAGATAATGCAGCTTGCTAAAAATTCAAGTTTCACTGAAAGGAAAGGTTTACCTGTTAAAAAAGAAAGAAAAAAGCAAAGAAAGACAATAAGAGTAGAATTCAAAAATCCATATTACTATTCCAGAATGTTATCTATGGATTAAAACAAATTCTTTTTATGGTATCTATCATTAAATGACACTGAATTTGTCCAGGGAGTTTTATGCTTTAATGCTACTTCAAGCTTCTTTTTGATCATTTGACTTTAGTCTTTTAGTTACTCTAATGGGTTTAGATTAGCCAAGTGGAACTCCTCAGCACGGACACACTACCATATTCATTGCACTGATCCTTTGAGATTGGTGTGGTTCCTACTTTTCAGATCTTATTCACAAAGAGCTTTACACAAGCATAATGTTCCTGTGTGCTAAAGCCAGCTAAAAGGGACATACTTTAATGCTTCATAAATTCTCTTACTCACCAGCCAACTGCACATAGCAAGCTCATCTGACAAGGTGATCTGCAGACCATTGCTCACAGTGATTTATGCTGGAGGTTTGTAACTAAATCCCTTTCTTTGAGCATGCTCCATGACCAGCATGCATAGGAATATGCCATCAGCCCTCAAAGTTCAGACCTATACTAATCTTATTTTCCTATTGACACAGTAACAGGCTACATGCAGTATGTGCTGCTACCCCAAAGAAGTGAACATCAACACTAAATTTGGCTCTACCAGCAAAAAAGCATCTGAAGTAGTATCTCGTTGAATCCATTTCCTAAGCATCCTTCTTTGCTCTACTATCCATTACTGGTTTTCCTACGCTTCAAAAAACTTCAGCCATTCATATTCATTTTTTTCTCTAAGTCCAGGCAAACTCTGTTCAGGTTCTCTAAATCCTCTCCCTTTACTTTTTTTTTTTTTTTTTTAATTCCACAGATTCTCTTATCCCCAATTCCTGCTAAAAGACTAATACCAATCAAGGGAAAATAATGGCTTAGACTGATACAATCAGCAGGAAAGCAGGTTTTCACAGAATCACAGAATGTTAGGGGTTGGAAGGGACCTAGAAAGATCATCTAGTCCAATCCCCCTGCCAGAGCAGGATCACCTAGACAAGGTCACAAGCAGCTCTTGAATGTCTCCAGAGAAGGAGACTCCACAGCCTCCTGGGCAGCCTGTTCCAGTGCTCTGTCACCCTCACTGTAAAGAAGTTTCTCCTTGTGTTAATACTAAACCTCCTGTGGTCCAGCTTGCTCCCATTCATTCCCTATTGTCCTAACATTGGATGACACTGAGAAGAGCCTGGCTCTCTCCTCCTGACACTCACCCTTAACATATTTATAAACATTAATGAGGTCCCCTCTCAGTCTCCTCTTGTCCAGGCTGAAGAGACCCAGCTCTCTCAGCCTGTCCTCNCTCAATACCAGCTCAATAAATTCCAAATGCTCCCTCACATAGAGAGCAACTCCACCTCCTCGCCCTGCCAGCCTATCTCTCCTAAAAGGGACATAACCATCCATGACAGTGTTCCAGTCACGTGAGCTGTCCCACCATGTCTCAGTGACTGCAATTAGATCATGGTCCTGAGATCGCACATAGATCTCCAGTTCATCCTGTTTGTTCCCCATACTGCGTGCATTAGTGTACAGGCATTTGAGCAGTAACCACTGCTAGAGCACCACCTGAGCAGCACATCCCCTGAGGTAACAGCAGAGCTGGCACAACACCCAACAAATGTCACAGGCTTGTTCCCTACGATCCAGGTTTTCCCCCCTCCCCGCTTCGAATCTAGTTTAAATCATGGTTAATGAGCCCAGTCAACTCCCGTGATAAAATCCTTCTTCCCCCTTTGAGACAGAAGCACCCCGTCTGCTTCCAGTAGGCCTGGCATCCCGTAAGTTGACCCGTGGTCGAAAAACCCCAAGTCCTGCTGATGGCACCAGGCGCAAAGCCAAGAATTGATCTGATGAGTCCCCCTCAGCCTTTCTGGGTTGGCCCCTGCAACACAGGGGATAGAAGAAAAAACTACCTGCAGTACCACTCCCTTGATCAGTTGACCCAAGGCCCTAAAATCTCTCTTGACAGTCTTCACTTTCCTTTTTTTCAAGATCATCATTGCCCACCTGAAAAGTCAACAATGGATAATAGTCTGTAGGTTGTAGGAGGGCCGGAAGCCTTCTTACCACATCCTTAACTCGAGCCCCTGGGAGACAGCAAACTTCCCTTTTAAGTGGGTTTTGACTTTCTCTGAGATACCAGATTCAGAATTCAGCTTTCTTTTGGGTTTTTCATTCCTATAGTGGTGGGCTAGTGGGCTCTATTTCCAGGATTAGAAAGATAAAGTTCAGTCTACATTAACTACCTTTTCATATCTAAATTGTCACCTCACTGCTGGTCTATGTATATCGTCTCCCTTCTCAGCTCAGAACATCTACTACAAAACACTGGTCCCTAGAAGCTATCCTCCATCCATTGCTACCTACATGTACATCAGCAGAACAGCAGGAGAGCAATTTAAGAAAATGTTCTGTATGGAGATACTGATTTTATACAGATTAAAATCTGATCACTGACCACCTACACATCTCTACCACACTAATCCATCCTGACTGTGTTGCAATTGCAAATGAATGACAAAATTTCTCAGGTATGAGCTACAAAGCACTAACAGTAACAGTGAGTCATTCTTCTGCATTGGGAACTATTCTTAACATAGATTCACAGAAACAAGAAAGATTATCTCAGAGCACACCCCCCAAAAATCCCTCCTCATCACAACTACTTGAGAAAGGAAAATAGTGTTACAAAGTCATCTAGTAGTTAGGATGATGCAAGAAAATGAGCCCAAAAGGGACTTGCTGAACCATGCTTACCTAGGTAACAAAAGACATATACAAATATTTTATTTTCTACTTATAATTCTGATGCACTCTTGCTTTTTCTACTTTATGCACAATGTTAACCTATGAAATTGAACTTCAAACAAAAGGTCATGTTGATGTTATTATTCTTACATAAACCCAAAATGCTTCACCTTTCTGACCACCATGACCTATACATCCCTTCCTTTAATTTTTTTCTTTGTGCTAGCCTTGCCTTTCCTTGGCCTGCAGCAGAGCTGGTAGGCAGGGACTTGCTGTGTCTCCTGAGGCCACTAGTGTTTGCCTACCTCAGCTGGGCCTTCTTCATTCATTACGGAAGAGGTTTGATTCTGGAGGTGCTATTCTTCCCCCAGAGGAACTCCTGAACCAGTGCTTCAGCAAAATATAAAGGCAAAGAGTACTGCTAGAAGTAGTGTTTTAAGGCAAGCAGAGCAGGTCTAAATCCCTTCCTGTCATTACAAAATCCCACTACAATTTCCACAGGCCTATATGCCTTTATAAATTCTCTTTGAGCTCTTGCAAGTTCTACTCTGGCTTCCTCTGGATGCAACACATTCTGCACTGCTGACTTAGGGTGATAGTCTTTATTTCTTGCATCCATTCAGTTTCAACTGAAAAAAGAGTTTGGTTTGCCAGAAGAAATAGAATGATCAACATAATTTGCCTTTGTTTAGTATCAATAGGCAGCTGCTAAATAACTCTAATTCTGTCTCTGCTCCATGCAACACAATTCTTACATTACATTTTAAATGAACAATAGAAACCACACACAAATGAGTACCAGAGTTTAAGAGAAGCCCTAGATTTCCTCGTATGCCTCCACTGGCAGTTCACTGTAGTGGCTATTCAGGGCAGTTAGATTATCCTTTAGCTTTCCAAACAGCTCCAGAATGTCATACAGCAGCATCCAAGTCTTGGGACATGATGCTTCAGGACACTTAGTGAAGTATTTCCTCAGGTGAATGTGTTCTTCATTTCCCAACTCCAGGAAGTGTAAACATTAGATACTCATCCTTCCAGGGCAAGGAAACGGAAAGAAAGGAAGCTGTTGAAGTACAGGGAAATCTTTGTCCAAAGAACACCAATCCAAACCACCTCATTTTCAGTAGGGTGCAGGCAGAATGGACTATTTCTTTCTGAGTCAGTCAGGAGCCAAATGTAATAGCCTTAACCAATGAAACCCAAAGCTGTAACCACAGGCTGATTTCATAGAAAAGAACCAGTACTTTAAGCAACTTCAAGTCTCTTAAATGAAGCTAAAATGGCCTTCTTTGAGAAGTCTTGTGGTTAGGATATTAACTGTCAGTGAGACCATAACAGGATAAAAACAACAGCAGCAGCAGACTGTGATTCCAATATTACTTATCAGATAGATTAATTCTTAGGAAGAGAGAGAGAGGGGGAAATGAAATCACTTGCTAATTTCTGAAATTAATTTCTGCCTTTACGAAATGTAAACACACTGTGGACAGGATTGAGAGCATGTAATTGAAATTAATTTTGCCATGGAGTGGTATAAAGGCAGGGTAAAGACTTCAGGATGACTGTTATCGTGCAAATCAGCATATAAATATATAAAGGTGATCAAGCCAGACACAACGTTTCATTTATACAACTAATTCTAAAGGAAGTGTATAACTAATGTAATTCTTGAGGTCAGGCATGCATATTACTCCTTTATCAAAAGCTCAATAATGTCATTATTAGAAGATTGGTACCATTTTAAACACCATTCTTCCTGAAGACAGATTCTATCTTAACAAAGGTAGCCCATCAGTTTTAAAAAAAGACAACTTCGCTTTTACTTTCTGCTTTATACAATGTGTATACAAACACACAGGCAATCGGAGCATAGAGATGACATTAGAAAAGTGTGTATTTTTATTTTTCTTTGATTTACAGTTAGCAAGTAAGGCTTCTGTCATTTAACCACCTACCTGTCCACAGAATTCATGAAGAGCAATTTGGAAAGCATTAGAATAAGTGCATTTCAAACACCATTTACTGCACATCTTGCATCTTTTTATTGTCCTACTTCTTTCACCATTTAGCAGAAAAATAAACAATCAAGAATTAAATACCAAATTGATGGTCATTTCACTCCTCAAAGGAATACCCTATAACCTGAGCATTCACTACTGTGTTTGGGATATGGAGAAAAGCTTAGATGGCTTAAATGATGTATTGTTTCTAATTCAAGGGAGGGAATAGGAGAGCTAAGTTGGTCAGAAACTGGTTAGTGAAGCAACTGCAGCTACAGTTGTCGCTGTTTGCTCCTTTCCTCCAGCAGAGAACAAGATTCAAATATTACATGGACAATGAAACTTCTTCTATCCATTCAGATGCTATAAAGAATAATAAATGTTTTTGAAAATAGAAAGTTCCATTCATACATGACAAGGCCTCTAAAAATTGTATTTTAACTATAAATAATTATAACACTACAAATGATAAATTGTGTTTAGCTAAGAAAGATAAAGCCCTGATTTTACTGGATTTATATCCCCTTTTCCTTAAACATTCTTTCAGAATATAGAAATAATGTCTCTTTTAAAGATGCATTTAAAAAACACATTAACAGATTTGGTTTTAATGAGCTGTTGAGAACTAGTACATTTATCTTTGAGATGCATACCATCAGAAACATGTTGGGTGAGACAGGAATCCCTAACAAGTATTTAGTAGTTAAACAGAAGTGGCGAAAAGCTGAGGGAATGGATTTTCCTAAAGCACTTACAAGTTTGTGCAAGGCCAGGCTTGTTCACAGCTGTTCTTTTCAGAGTATGTGTTACATTGTGTGGGGACAGTGAGCTTTCAACTCATGACTCAGTCTTGTATTTCCCAGAAACACTGAGAACCAAATTACAAAGTTTTCTTTCTTAGCTAAAAAGCAGATTATTTTATAGTGCTGAGTATTACAATGCAATCCTGCTATAATTTAATTCCACAGGTTCATTGTAGAAAAATCCAACAAAAGTAACATAAAGCTGAAAATTTAGTAGTTGTTTGGGGTTTTTTTTTTTGTTTGTTTGGTTGGTTTTTCAATATCCTTGTTAGAAATGAAAGGGCACAAACCAGCAAGAACAGACTGAAGATTTCAGATGCAGCAGAACTACCTTTGCTGGGCAGAAAAGAAAACTAGTAATAGTAAAAAATCTATGTATGTGGAGTAGATAAAAATATGGGTTTTAATGACCCATATGGCACTGGGGCAAAGCTATACAGGATGTGACAAAAGATCAATGGATGTTCATATTTTAAAAGCTAGCTAACTGTACTGGGTAGAAGAGATAAAAGACTTTACACAAGGGTTGGAAAATCTGGCCCAAAAGATAGGGAGCCCAGGCTGGCCAGGAAATAGAGGCTACTGAAAGGGGCTGCAAGCAGTACAGAACAGCAGAGTGCTTTGGTTAGACTTCACAGCTTGTTTGTTGTCTGCCCTCCCCCCCCCAACAAACACACAAATCATCAGTGAACAAAATCCAAGCCACTGACATACTTCAAGCAAGTAGACAAATCAGCAGTGGAAAAGAAAGATTTCTCTGAGAACACAGAGTAGGGGGTACAGAACAAGAGTTGTGCCACTAGCTTCTTTGTGCTTATCACATCTTAATGCATCTTAGGCTTTGCACAGCTCCTGGAGAAAAGTGATTATTACAAGAGGATTTCAGGTCCCACCAAACAAAAATGCACTGAAAAAAAATCATGAGACACTGCCGAGTTCTCAGAAACTGAATGTAAAAGCAAACAAGAATCCCTTAAACCACAGCTTAGACTTCAGAGGCCATTTCACACTGTGCAAGGTCTAGGCTCATCATTTTTTAAAACTTGTCTTTTTCTACTACTCCTGTTAATTTTGTTTTATAGCACACTCAGTTACAGGCACAGACTTTTATCATCAGGTAATATATTTTCTCAAAGCCTTTACACTCCTGATCTTTGCACCTAAAAATTCTATGACTTTTCCTTCCTGCCAGCTTCATGTGAATGCTGAGAATCTAGAGAATCCCTCTGCTGTGCAGGCAGCAGGAATACTGAGCCTGAAGGGTTACCAAATGGTGCATACACTTCTCTGCTACCTTCCCAACGTAAGTAAGAGACCTGCAGGTTCAAACACAATTTGCTTGACTTCAGTTTGGCTCCCTGAATCCTCTTCCACCTTCTACACAGGCTTTCCTGGAGTATGTCTTGGGTTTTCCTGATCTGTTGCCGAAGTGACTCAGAAGAGTGACACTGTGCCAGGCTTCAGGTGATAGATGAAGTAGACATGCAGGAAAAGATATTGAAGAGTAAATACTCTGTTAAAGCTCATTAAAAGCTTAAACATTCACATTCATGGGACAGGTTTTCAATTGATGTATTTCCCATCTGTGCTTGTACATTGTGAGAGTCTGCATGTCAAAAATCAGAAGTGTTTGATTATGTTAGTGCTTCTTGATAAATTGGTTAATTAAAACACAATCCAATATGACAACCATTGGTTTATGAAAAACAAATGAAGAATTCTCTTAGGATCATTTTTCAAAGTGTAGTGTTGTTCTCATAATGATAAATAATGATGATGAACCTGTGTTTAACTTGTTTATTTATACTAATTATTTGATTCTGGAGGGACAAAATTCAGGAAAATCTTAAAGATATTCTGGCTGTGTGAAGAGATACAATAAATACATAAAGTTTGGCCACATTATGCTTATTGTATGTGGATTTTTCCATCATAGTTACTATCCTGAGAATAATTTTCAAGACTGATGAAGGTGGCACAGGACAAGAAATGTAACTCAGCATATTTTCCATGAGAAAATAACTTCTTAATGTTTGATTTTGCAACATTACATTTGATTAAGGTCATTCCTAATTAAAAAGAAAAACCAAACCCACTACACTCAGCAGAACTTTTCAACATCCTTCAACAGCACAAAATGGTTTACAAATGTCAAACTACTGGAGGATGAGCTAAGCACTTTTCCAGAGCCATGTCCCAGTCCTAAGTATCATCCTGGATTATTCCCAGAGTCATTTTATTAGTGCAGCAGGATTTGAAGTTATCAGTTCACTGACCAGGAAGCAGTAAAACAGCCACATCCATTTTTTCATGTGTTTTTCCACATCTCAAACAAGTAGAGGAAGGAGAAGAGGTAAAGAGTGATTCTATTCCTGTAAATCTTTGACAGAGCTGCAACTTTCACACATTGGTTTGTACAAAATTCTTGAAAAACAAGGAAAAAAAAAACCTTAAGTGTTTCCTCTCTAGGACCATGCTTGCTTTGACATCGATGGGATGGGTAAGGAATGACACTGATTTTAAAGGAAGTGGGACTGTGCCTGTGCATTGGAGAGGTAACTATTAAGAGTGCTTAAAAAGAATGGAAAGCAGTGAAAGCTGCAGAGGTCTTTCTTTTAACAGAAGAGAGCTCAAATAACCTATGAGGTTCATTTTAACAAGTTTTTCCTTTATTTAATGCCCTCAACAGCTCTTGTAGGTTTGACAATTTACAGACACTTAGATGTTTTCCTGAAGCTCCTAAATTATCCCTCCCTTTCCCTTTCAGAGCAGGATGGGGGAAGTCCTGATACACAAGGAGTGACAACCTCATCAGTCTGTCAAAAGGAGAGGTGGCAGAAGCCTGCTAGATTTCCTCAACCAGACACCTACCCTGTGTAGTGACAATGCTTTATTTGGGGAAGAAAATCTGGCACATCAAAATTTGTAAGTAGTGTAATGATCCTGTAACTCACCAATGGGGAAAATACAGTATTTTGAACTCTCATTTAATCTGAAATGAATGAATTCTTCTGTTTTTACTGAGTGATCACAGGAACATTCACAGTACTCTCCTGATCATAACATATACATCTTATTCTACTAAATATTGCTAATTTATATTTAGGAAAAAAGTGTGTGCTGTATTGCTTCCTGAGGTAGCAGTACTGCCAGTTCCAAGTTAACTTCCAAATCAGATTGTAAAGAGTATAGAACTCCAGATCTTATTTTAGTGGATTTTTATACAGCTCTTTGCATTGTGAAAATCTCAAGCTCTGTGGAATAAAATTTTGAATTGTCAGGCTGAGTCCCAAAGGATCAAATGATAACTGGTGAAATTCTGAAGAAGGGCTTTGTGATCCCTGTGTCCCATCACCACCTCCCTTTTACACTGCATGAATATGGAATAAACTGACAGCTGAATTTCCAGGGACAGACAGTGAGTTCTGACAGTACTGACAAGCACCAGACAGGCATCACTGTCATGGCAGGAACTGTAGGGAGTGCTCAGAGGGAAGGACCTTGCTCGTTCTTGGAACTCTTGCTGCTGTGCTCAGATGATCTGCAAAGTAACCTCCAAATAATGGGGTTAAAACCCCCAAAGGTGTATGGGAGTACCTTTCTCAGCAGCAGCCAGAGTCAAACCCTCATTGGATTTTATTTGGTCAGAGATTTGGACTTCAGGACTGGGACCAGGTATTCTTATACAGCATATAGCAAAACTTTATCCCCACAGCCAATGTCACCAAACACATCACTTGTTGCCAACAATACAGAAACCAGCCTAACCCTTCCAAACATACCTCAGGACTACATTATTTTTGTCCAGATTCAGTACTGTCAGTAACATTAGCCTGCTGTTGCAAATTCCAGATACTAGAGACATGGGACCTGCTGTTGCTGTTTTCACAGGTAACTGTTTAAGTACCAACACCAGAATGTTATGAATGTTATTTTATTCTGCTAGAACTCTGTGTGCTAATGCTATGGCAAAGTTGATACCACTTGGCAGTTGGTTTTAATGCATGTGCTAATGTGAATGAAAAGAGCTGTTAACACAGCTACAAAAGGTTAATGAATGAAACACTCACTGTTGAAGCCATGTACTGTGATATTCCACTATTTAAAATCTTCACAAAGAAAACTGAAGTTATTTTTGCATTTTTAAATAATAGATCCTTCAAAAGTTGTATATATATATTTCTCAGAAAAATACATAGGGGAAGCCATGTCTTTAAACATGTTTTTCTTTAGTAAGGAAATATTCTACAAAGGACATGTGTAGAATTCTCAGCATTTGTCATCAGTGAAAACATTCCATGAAGTCCTGTTGTATTAGAACAAACTATGTATTTTATGTGGCTGCTTCACAGCAAGGGTATTGAGATTTCCACACACCCCCTGCACCCCAGATACATAAACTTAATGACCAAGCTTTTTAAGTACAATATCATCTGCCATTCAGCTTACAGAATCCAAAGGACTTTGGTTGCTCTGTTTCACCTCAGCGCTCCTGTGCTGCTGCTTCAGCAGCATTTGAAAATGAAAAGATGCAATGTGCAAAAATGCCTGAAGGGACTCACCAGCTTTTTGCAAGACCAAAGCACGGCAGAGCTAGCAACATAACACTAGAAAATGACTTTTTCCTGAGTTTATTTTTGTAGCTAAAAGTAACGACTTGTGTGAACTGTGCTGAAAGAGCCATGCCAACGTAGACTGTACCTGATGTCACTTCAAGGAAGCACTTTGATGGAAATTGCTTTTAGTTCTGTCAATGTCAGTAGAAAATGCCAAAAAAGCAGCAAGGGCCAAGCTGATTTACAAGAGCTGAACTGCCTGTGTAAAAAAACGAATCCATCCTTTGGGCTAAACACCAGTGTGTGTCATTGATGCAAAGCTGGAGGTCAGCAGAAGCACTCTGCGTTTACAATGACATGACTGAAAACAGAATCTTTCCTCTAGCACTTAAGTTTTATGCAGCATAAAATATGTATGGATGCCTGACAACTTCTCCTTTCACTATATACAAGTGACTCTCTCTTCTCTCTAAAATAACACTGTCAAACCAAGAAAGACTGCCAGAAACCTGTCACAGATAATAATCTATTTGCCCAGGCTCCTGAACAGCAATGAAAAAGATAGTGAGTGTCAGTTCCCAGCACATAAATTAAAGTGCCATGCCTGTAATTAGGTCATGTTCCCCCTCCACACCTCCAAAAAAATATTGTGTCTGATATTCCAATGACTTTTAATTGGTTTTCTGTAAGTAATTGGCTAGAGGTATTGTGGGACACCTACCCAAGGATTAGTGATAAACAAGATTTAAAGTTCAAAATTGCAATATTCCTTACAAACTCAAATGAGTTTCAAGGACATCTGCACTAGAAAGAATATTCCTGGTTTTACTCCAAGTGCAGATACTGCAAATGCCCACTTGAAAAGTACAGAAAATCTTTTTTTTCCATTGCATTTGGAAAAGATGAAAAGGTGCAAAGATAGCAGTGGCAGTTTTAATTTACATAGTTGCTCTCTTCATCCCACAGTGGTGCTGCACTGTGCTGTGTGATCCACAGCCTGAAGAGCCTGGCCTTGTTCTTTGAAATGCTATTACGTAATGCACTGAAGAAATAAAGGTTCACGATCCTTCATCTCCCACTTAAGTGTACAGAAAATACATTTACTATGGTCTAAGTGCAGACTGGGTTTCCAGAAATTTTTTCTCCTCCCCTCCTACGTCCCTTTTTTCTTACTCCATAACATCAACTGTTTTCCTGGCCCTGCAAAGTTCCACACCCACCAAAGTTCCTCCCTGAAACAAGGAACATTGAGTAAGCAAAGTGTTAGCAGGCCACTTCTCCAAATCTGACAACAGAGAGAGACATGGATATAGGCTTTTCTCAAAGAGCCATCTTTAGGGAAAGAAGAGGCAGAGATGGCAAATTGGAGGAAAGAACATAATATTTGTAATATCAAGATTTCAGGTATTAGAAAATATTCCCTTCATCTCCCTTTATGAATCCTCAATGGTGTCCTGGGGATAGTGCTGTCAGGATGTGCATAAACACAACAAATCTAACTACAGCTCCTGTCTCTATTGGATCCTTTTGTTTACTTTATTACTAACCTAAAAGGAAAATAATAATGGAAAAAACCCACATTCACCTCAACCACCACATGTAAGTCCTGAATGGCTATAAAATCCAACAACAGTATATCGTGCCATGTCCTTTACAACATTACCTCTTACTGATCCAAGAGGTAAAGCTGGTTTTAACTGAGCACCCTTGGCTTCCTAAATCAATCTTTAGAGAGGTGTCTCCTCAGGCTATTTTGTGTTCAACAAAAACATGCAGAAGACCCATGTAAGCAAAAACCTAGCTTCTTCCTTCCCAAAACTGAACCACACTGGACACCTCTGTAGCGTACAATGCTAAGGAGCTTATCTTGCTTCCATCACAGTCAACAGCAACATTTTCACTGACATGACTAGAACCAGACTGTCAAAACTGATGTGGATGGAGTAAGAAAAAGCAACATAGAAAGCAACTAACATTGATTCTGCTTCCTGTTAAACTTGTTGAATTAAAAGAAAATTAAAAAGGTAAATTTCCTACTAGTTCTGTCTAGCTCTATTCACATCATTTATATTCCTTCTAGCATAAAGTTAAAACTACCATTTAACTATTGCACCTTTTTTTTGAATGAAATTTCAGTGCAACACAGAGAGTGCTTAAATAGTAGTTGTAGAAAGCCTTATTTCTTCTTTCAGTGCTAAAACTGAGAATGGCATGCAAAGGTCCCTCTAACTCCGTCCTGCAGCTCAGAGGAAATGAGGCCAAAACAAGTAAACTCCTGTATAAACTCAGGAAGCCTGTCAAGGAGAGCAGCCTGCTTGCTTGAGTCTCAGGCTCCTCCATGCTTGCAAGGTGCCAACACAACCGTCAAAGAATTACCTTACACTCAGTGAACTAGCAGAACATGGTTTAGAATGCACAGCATGTACTCAGGAGGCAACTCTCTAGTGAAAATCAGTGACTGATGAAGCAGAATTCACAAAAACCTGAACTAAACTCATCAGTTTCCTTAGAAGAAAACCTCTGCAATCAAGAACTCCATTTCCTGCTTTGACTAGTTTGAAAGCCTGCTGTACTGAGATGCAAAACCAGGCTACAAGAAAAACAGGTAGAGGAAAGAATAAGAACTACTACAAGCATGTCTGTTCCTCAGTTCTCTGGGTTTCAAACCCACAAATACCTATTTATGTTGCTATTTTCACTGCCTAAAGTCATTAGCTAAAAATAAACATACAGAGAGAAACAACAGTCCAAAACTGGCTATCTGGAAAGAAAACAAATCTCTAACATTGAGACTCTCCTGATGCTCAGTCATCATGCTGTCTTTTGTGGACAGAATGCGTGTCTCTTCCGCTGACATGTGCCTCATGGGTATCTGCTTCCACTTAACACTCAGGCTATAACCTACTATCAGCAATATGGGAAAGACCTGGTGGGAAATGTTATCTTCTAGCTCTGTGTACACACATCCCCTATTTAAACCTTCATTTAGCAAGAGGCAAAAATACTTCTGGGTTCTGATGTAAAGCACCCCTGGGAACTGCCACTGGCACGGTACTCCTTTAGATCTGTCAGACAGACAGTTTTTTACCTGAAGGATGTTATCTGAAGCCAAGATCTAAAATATAAATGAACTGCAGTCCAAATGAGTTGAGATCTAGCAGAAAGACAGTAGGGTGGAAAACTTCCCAGAGAAAATCCATGGGGAGAAGTTTGATTTATTGAATACAGAAAAATATGACAAAAAGATATTCTTACACCAAGTTTTATGAAGTTTATGGTTGGCAGGAGGAACTGAAGAGAGCCTTGAGCAGCAGCTAATGTACAGAACAGGATATTAACTGGGAGAGTTGGAAGAGGAGAAAAGGAACTCACAGCAGATGAATTCAATTCAATGGCAAAAGGTTTTAGACACCGAAAACTTCTCTGCTAAGATACCATGAGACAAAGGAGATGATGCCCTTTTCCAGCACATTATTGTTTGTACTGTGGGATAAAATCTAAGGGATCTTCACAGAGGCTCTAGTATTTCAGTTGACCAGAGAATGTTTAGATATGAAAGGTCAGAGCTGTCCATGAAAAAACAAAGGAGAAAGTAAACACAGGATTAAACAAGAGATTAATTTAGAATCTGCCACCATGAAAACTTTCCTTTTCTCAGGAGGCAGAGAAGTTCTCTTCTGTATTGAAACTGGGATTCAAGGTTTGCTGTTCACACCGCTGTAAAGCCATTAGATGATTCCTCAGGAGGAATGTCACTGTTGTATCTTTGAGCAAAACAACACTCTTCATATTTGTTTCAGTATGGGAAAAACCAGAAACCCGTCAAGCTTCAGAAAATTTGGATTTGTCAGGAAGGGATTTAGCTTAAACTTGCTGAAGCAGGTAAATATAACTAAGTGGAAGAAAAGGAGACATGGGCTGTGGCTTAACCCTGAACTGAAAAGCACTTGCATGTCCCTTTGGGAAAAGTTTCCTAACAGATTTTTTGGGAGTATGACATTTTCCAGTTGTTGATTTCTTGAATGCTCAAGACAGACATTAGCTTGTTAAAGCTTATAAATAAACAACTTCATCAACAGTTTATTTTCCTAATTGCAAGATGACAGATTTTGAGTAGGTCCTTAGGGTAAACAGGTAGTATATACTAAAACTAAATTACTTTTAAAAGTCTAGCAGAATACCAGAATCTTTTGGTATGCAAAACTACATTGGAAATCTGCTTTTAAAAGGTTCTTCAAGCAGAAACACTTATTTCTTCCACCTTCTCAGCCTAGCATCACTTCCACCAATTCCTTGGGTAAACCCAGCAATTTCCAGGAAGTTTACTTGAATCTCAGGATGCCAAAAGCAGAATTTACTCCAAAACTATATGGAGCAGTAAAGATAAATCTCCTAGCTGTTTTCTGAGATCCTCTGCTATTATTAATCCCTATGCTGGGACATACACAATTGGGAAGATATTAATCACAGTTTACTCTGCAGAGAAAAGTCAATAGGATGTTTAACTCCTGATTTATAACCAGGCTTTAAGTATTTCACCTATGTAATTCTGCACAGTCAGTAGCTTATTTCTTCTAATTAAATCTTTATTTCAACTCCCAGTGGGCGTGATTTTCCTCTTACTAACAGCAAGTTTATTAATATAACTCTCATCAATCACATGGTGCTAGTGTCTAAATAAGATTAACCTAAGAAAAAGCAAAATCAAGACCATTGACTTTGTACAACAGCTTTGTCAGTCTGTTCACAGCTAAAAACTGTGCTTGCTGAACACTCCCCAGAATGCTGGGCAGGGATTTGTTATTGTTTAGAGACTTCTTCTGAAGGAACAACTAGAAAGATCATGAAAAAAAAGAAAAAATCTGCTTAGTAAGTATAACCACAAGGACTAATCCACCTTTGTCACTTTCAGATGTACTACAGGCTGAAAGATAAACTGAATATTTAAGTAAAATACTCTGTTACAACTGCATTACAGGCAAAAAATGTACACCTTACTGAAATAGTAAAAGAAAAATAAAATACTGTTTTTTACTAGCTCTTTCTTGCATCTACCATTCACCAAGCCTGAAGTCCAGGACCAGTTGTTTAGCCGCTGTCAAAACAAGCTGCAGCCAACTCAAGGAAAACCTAAGGTTCTGCTTTGCCAGGTCAGCAGGAAGCCCTGTTACCTTTCACTAGTAATGCAAAAATCCTGTGTGCTGAACTACAATATGTATGTAATCATCCCTGATGCTTTTCTGCACATACAAAATAAATGGGGAATTTTCATAATACAGATATTTAAATTCTTTAATAAGATGTACAGAGATGAAACAGAGGTTTGAAATTACTGAAAACATAAAAGGAACTGCAAGATAAATGGTATCTAACATCACTAAAGAAGGAAATAAAATGCATTTCTCTAAAAGAAGTAGTATTTTGCAGAACTGCTAGAATAACATCAGCTACTTCTGATTTTGTTAAAATTAGCAACAACAGAATGCGAGAAGGAATTAAGGCATGACAGACAGTAGGAATGGCTCATCTTCAGGCTGAAGATAATTTTAAACTCCAAATGAGTGAAGAAGCTTTAGATACACAAAGCAATTTTAATAATTAAAAATAGTATTTTTTATTTAAAATATCCCAAAAATAAAGTACCATCAAATATGGTATCAATTTAAAACCCCCACTTACCTGATGAGATGTCTATTCTGTTCTTCTTCACTTGGGTGACATTGATATGGACACTGACTTTGCCCTCGTTTATGTCAATCTCAACATTCCCCAGGTCGTCTGCAAAGTTGCTGAAGACAAGAAGTCCATTGGGGTTCCAGGTTCGGAATAGGAAGCTCACTGAGAACAGATCCTGGCTTGGACGACCAGGAACCTCAAGGTAACTGGTGGCATTGAAAAAGACAGGCACTGTATGTGGCTCCACACAAGAAAAACTTAGATTTCCCTAAATAAAACACACAAAAAGCAAGAATATAAGCAAAGTCTGTGTTAAATTCATAGCTACCTCTAGAAAAGTATACTAGGTTTCATGCAACCCAGAGATAACTGTGAGCAGTTCAAGCAGCATTTAAATATGTGCAATATTATCATTAGTACTCTCATGTTGTTGTTGACATTTCTGTGTTACTTAGTAGTGCTCTCTAACTGAAGAGTTACAGTCTGAAATACAGCTTAAAGTGTTCATATTCCCTGTTCAGAGATGAAGAAATGAATCACACAAAAACTTGGGCTTGCTTGTGGTCACCTATAAGAGCAGTAATTCATCCTTGTATAAAAATGAAATACAGCTTTCCAAATGCCCTTAGATCAGTTTGTCAATCAATATCATCCATAAGTTTGTGAAAGAGGGGATCTATGAAGAGCTAATCTCTCTTCTTTTTTCTACTGAGTGATATTAGATAAGCTAATACTTCATTCCATGAAGTAAAGGGCTTTGGAGTAGCTGATCATGAAGAATGCCTAACATTTGTGGTTAGTCAATAACTTTCTCTGTAAAAGAAAGAGCAGTTTTCACACTATAAAACTTTGCTCTTTTGGAAATTGGAAAACTTTATTGATTTCCAAGGCTTTAAAAATGTGAACAAGGCTAGAGTTAAGGACATGAATTGTTCACTCTGGTTCTCATGTAATTTCTCATGAAAGACCATAATGGTAAGATGTATTACTGTTTTCTTTCTTAGAAATCATAAATAATGTGTAGCAATCTCTGTCCAAAACTGCCTTTTTAATGGATCAATGCAAATCTAACAGGAAAAATCCTTTTGCTGAAGAATTCCTCTAACATGTGGCAAAATGGATTCCATTCTGTGGTTAGGTTTTCTGATGTGCTCTGGCAGGTGGATACTCTATGGCAATTTCAGTTTCATTTGGCGAGGAAGAATTTTATCTGATGCAGTATGGAAATGGTCACTGTGATCAAGACACCAGCTCCTATAACATTTATTTGTACAAGGGTCCACATTCTTCAGTTACACAAGGCAATGGAAGTCCTACAAAGCTTGTTATATTTTAATAGAAAAGACAGGAAAGATGGACTAGAAGACTGCTTACATCTTGTTCCCTGTTTCTTAGTCCTAAGTCAAGCTATATACAAGAGTTAGCACCTACTGTGCTAGTCAGTCACTGCCAACTCTTGTTTGCGTCCTAGTTCAGGAAAAAAGCAGACATATTCTCTCTTGGCTGTCCTCTTCTCCCCAGCTCTCCCTTTTGGCCATCTTGATCATTTGCCTTATTTATCTTCTATGAAAACTAATCAGGCTCCTCTAATGAGAACAACAATAATTGCTCAAGACAATCTGATTTGTTCTCCCCAAAGAGCTGCTACCATCTTCCGTGTCTCAAAGGCCTATCAAACTTTTCTTAATACAGTAAGAAATATGTTATTAAAGTCAGTGATGGACTTTATTTAATTTTCAAATATTTTTAAATTGCCTTTGCAGTAAACTGAAGAGATACCTAGTGGTGGTATTTTGCCTATAACACCCATGTATATGAGAGCTAATCTGTTTTTTTAACTTTAATTTTGTTCAGAGACAAATCTAGATTATCATCTAATCATCTTTGGTTTTCTGGGCCTCCTCATTCTGTACAATTAACTTGCTAACTCCCATTCAGTCTGTGACTCCTGAAATTCAGCTACCTGCATCTAAGAATATTTTTCCTTCTGTCTCACACCTCTTTAATATTCTTCCTTCCCCTAGGTGTGGTGTCTTCCTCCCCCTTAACACTTCTGTTCACCGTACTGATTACTTTGCTTGTGTTCCACTCCATTACCTTCTGGCTCTCCTGCCTCTGCATCTAATACACTATTTAGGACAGGAGATGCCTATTGTTATGGGTTTATAGAGGATCTCCCCTACAAAGGAGCTTTCATCCTTGTTGGATTGCTTAAATGCCATCATCATAAACATGATTAACAACAACAGTAGTCCCAACTGACTATTTCTCATGCCAAATCAGGCTAAGGACTATGAGTAACAAAGCTTTTGTAAGAAACAAAAATCTATGTTGATTTAGAATAAAATGGATTCTGCTTTTGAAGAGCTGAAGTAATTTAAGTAATTTTACGGAAAACAAAGGTCACTTTTATTTTGATAGCCATCCTCAGAACTAGAAATCAAAAGACCCTGAAATTAAACTAGCATGCCCCAACCTCTTGAGGTAGCACTAGCACTGCCAAAGCTGCTGAGGTGGGTTTCATTTTCATCTTACAGGTAACAGAATTTCAAAAACAAAGAAAGAATCAAACAAATAATAAGCCACAAACAGAGACTTTACATCCTGCTAGCTATGCAACACTTCTGCATATGTGAAACTTGATTATTTATTATATGAAGAGAAAAACAAGAGTGGAACCATGCACAGCAGGACTTTGTGAAGGCAGCAAACTTTGCAGAAGAAAGTTCAAAACTTATTCAGACCATCTCAAACTCATGGCAATAATGAGTTTTCTTACCCACATTGCTTTTGTAAGCCAGCAAGCAATTTTAGGAACATTTAGAGCCATAAAAATACAGTTATTGAAGTAGATTCTTTCTAAATCACTCTGCCCATAAAGCCACAAGTTTAAATATGAAAGCAACTATGAATGCCTAAGCAAGAGAAAAAATAGAATCGAATGTTAATAAGCTCTGCAATGTTAATAAGCTAAATAATGATTTTTCAAGTCTAATATCTTGAGGCTTTTCAGAGTTGCCAGAAAGGTCTGGAGAACCATTCCCTTCAAATGACTTTTGTACTCCAGTAATCCAACTAGCTCTGCAGGGATGGAAGAGACCAGGATTTAAAGCCATGAGAACACTGCAATTGATTTTATAATAAATCTTGCCTGTGCTGGTTTTAGACTACTATAATTTGGGAGGAAAGGAAAGAAGTACTTACTGGTTCAGCTGATATTCTTTTAAGTAGTAGTTATCAGATACTGATGGTTCATTTTGGAAAGATGAAAGAGGATCCCAGAAGTAAAATGCTCAGACATTTTAATAACAAAAAATCACCAATGTACATATAATAAATAAAATCTTTGGGTTTGTGATAAAATTTTGTGTTCTGTATCATTCTAGTATATAAGAAGGATATCAGCTACATGCACTTACAAACCTTCTAACCTTCTTTAGGAGGAGAAGCAGAAAGTAAAATTACCATTAAATGATGTTCTTACCACATTAGAAGGTTCCAATTTCTTCCTCCTGGCAAGGTCAGTGATATTATTGCCATTGTAGTTGATGCTCTCCATGCAGCCTTTGAAATTCTTCCTACTGTTAGAGCTTGGCTTTCCCGAAAAAGGCATGCCTCCAAAGGTTATCTTTCCATCGAAGAGAAAATGGGAGAAAGTTACCAGAGGGAAAAGACTTCTAAACAAATTTGCTCTAGGTGTATTGGCTTTCTTTGAACACTCAGACGCGGGCAATGGGAGAGCTGCCACCACTGTTTACACAGAAAAGAAGGATCAAATAAGCACTGCCAAAACAGGACACATCTTCAGGTGCTCTAAAATGACATGCCTTGACCTTAGAGAAGATACAGCACTTCACATGACTGGAAAAATGTGTCTGCAATATTTTAATGGCTGTCAATCACTATTTTGCATGTTAGTCGTGTTTGGACAAGAGAAAAGCATTTTGAAGGAGAAATATCCATGACAATGTGTTAAGAGGGGCTCACAGCATTATTTTGGGGTTTTTTACCTTGAAACTGCAGTCAGAACTGATTTTTATTCCTCTTTCATGCTTACTTAACTTTTCTGAAAGAAATTAACCTAGAAACTTTTTTTAAGAAAAGTAGTTTGGATTCTTTCAGGTTCATCAATAAGGATTAATTTATCACAAGGGCAACAATTTAAATTTAGTCTGTGATGACTAACTCCAAAACCAGCAAGATAACAGAGGAAAGGAAGGAGAAGAGGTCAAGGTTTTTGCATTTGTATGAATCAGACAAAAAAGTTTCACTGCCTACCTCATAATCCAGGTCCAGGTAATCAAACTCTCCATTGGTTCTGAAGTGCTGCACGTGCCTGTCCAGGGTGAGGTTGATGTTCCTGCCGTGGCGCTCTATGATGATGGAGTGCCAGTGGTGATCATCCAGCAGGCTGCCTGTCATCACAGATGTGTGCCCATAAATAGAGCCAACCTGGTTGCTGCCTAGAATGAGATGAGAATAAAACCAAGAGCAATTCTCACCTTAGGTCGCTTAGGCAAACCTTTTCCTCTTGCTCTGTCAGTATTTCACCTGAATCATATACCAGGCACACAATAAGCTGGAGGAAATCAGTCTGCTTGTTGCTACTTTAGGATCTGCCCAGTGGAAGGCTGCTACCATAAATACCAACAGCTAGAAGAAATGCAGCAAGTATGTGATCAGTGAACTGTATAAATCATTACTCATAACAGCAGTTATTTGGAGGTGACCCAGAGAACCAATACCAGCTTTCACTTGTAAAGCTGTTTTCAACTACAGGTTTCCTGTGTTTTCATCCCCACAGTATAGAAATGAAAAGCTGCCACCTTTGGCCCAGGTCCTGAACTTCCCTGGAACTGTACTGATTTATGGCTGTGGAGGAAGCCACGGTGCCTGAGAACAGATTTGGTAACAAAAAGCTTTTTCACTCTGAGTTCTCCACTGTGTAGGCTCTGCCAGTGTAGCTATACCAGTAAGCATGGAGGAGAAGGCTCAATGCAGACTGAGCTAACAAGAGCAAAAGATGTCTTCTGATAACACAGCTTAGTTGGTCTTTCCTCCTGCAGCAACCCACCTATTTTGGCAGCCAAATTACAGCAAAAGTGCAGGTTTGTAGTTCTCTGTTGTATTTCTCAGGGGCTGTTGCCAGTGCAGCTACGTTAGTCAGAGATCACATCTCACTCACTGCAATCTGACTGGCAGAGTTCAGCCAGCAGAGGCTGAGAACATGGAACTCAACTGAGGCAGCAAATGATTAATTCAGCACTAAGTTTAAAAAACTGCTGCACTATCCAGTAACTCAGTGCAATCTTCCATGCTCTGAACACCTGAGGAACCTAAAGCATTTCGGGAGCTGCAAATTTCATACCATCAAGCATGCCTGAAACTTACCTCTATTTCCTCACCCTCCTCCCACCTAGTTGTTTGAAACCAAATCACAGGATTTCACCTGGCAAAATGAATATCCTTTTGCACGAACTCTGGTGCAAAACCAGTACTCTCAGACAGAGAAAGAATTAACACCGTAAACCATTACTTTTTATTGAGTGTGTGTTTATCAGCCTAGTAATTAAAGAACATCCCCATCAAGCACATCTGTGAAACTTACGTCTTATAAAGACAAAGTGACTGAAGAACATGGAGAAACTGGAAATGAACAGGTTAGGAATGCAAGTAAAATTATTGAAAACAGGTAACTGCTGCAGGAAGACAGATGTGCCTTCCTCCTGCTCATCTGCTCACGTGCATCTTTAGAGAAAGAGCAGGAGAAAATGCTAGTGGAAATAATTACTATTCAATGTAAATAATGAACAGAATAATTTACTCTTCACATGTCTATAAGAGAACCAAGAAAGTTACACAAAATCTTTTTCTAAGCCTCTTTTGTTTGAAGGGAAAAAACCTGAAACAAAATAAATGCAGGGTTGCTGTTTTATAATAAATGTCATTTATAAATCTGGTAACTGATGAGAAAGGAGGCTGCAAATATACAAGATTTTGTGATAAGATTGCCTGAGAAACCAATATATCTGGTCTTTTCCTTCTCAGCTTCTAGAAAGGCTGCTGAACCTCAGCAGAACCTGTAGCTGCCCAGATGGATACCTTTTTTGCTGCAGGGTTCCTAAGGGCACTGATAAGTGTCCTCTCGCACAAAGCCACAGCTGAGGCCAAATATATTCTAGCAAGGCTTTTTTATTTGTGGTAAGTTTCTACTGAAAATATATTGCTGATGGTGAGCTTTTCCTGTATGATCTTATTTTCATGGTATCTCACACAGACTAAAAAGGAAAGTATGCAACAAATAAAAACAACATCTAGAAAGCAAGGGAACATTTTCACCAATTTATCTGATTTAATGATGTGCTTATATTACTGAGGAAAAAAAGGATAGAATATTTGACCTCAGATTTTGGTAGGAGAGTTAAAAAGTAAACAAAACTAAAGAATCAAAGCATACCTAAATTTAGATTTAGAACAAGTTTGGCTTTCTTCAATTCCAAGGTAATGTAGTCTCCTTGCTGTCCTTCCCCGTGGAAAATTACACCTTCGCTTTCAGAGGTCTTAAATTTCAGAGAGATGACATCCTTCAGTGTTTTCATTTTCTTGTTCCTGAATCTGTATGGCAACACTACATGGCCATCAAAATTGATAACATCAGCCCCTAAAGGAAAAAGGACAGAACGTTGTTGATGAGTGATTAGATATTCCTGTGGCCACCGTAAAATCAGACATGCCATATGTAGATTGTCCCTGAACAGAATAATAAATGTGCAAGTGTGATAAGCACTGTAAGTGCATTTTATCTTGACCATAATTTAATACTATAAAAAGTATGAACCAGGCAGGACCATAAATTCAATTCATAGGATATTAAAAAAAAGCAGATTCGGGGGAAAAATACTACAACTGTACTCAACCTTTTTTGGCTTTCTCTTAAATACAGCTGCTGCCACACACTCTTTCCTAATCATAGTTGAAATGAAAGACAAAATTCTGAGTGGTCATTAATAATTCACTTAATATCGCTTTAAAATCCAGCACAAGTACCTGTGAGGACTGTGAACAGTAACACATGAGCCCAAAGAAACTGCAAAATATTCCTCAAACTGTTTGTAAACCATAGGCATAAGTTGAGTTTTAGATAGGAACCACCCCTGACCTAAGTCAATTTTGACCACTGTTAAGTGCTCATCGATTGCTATCAGAGAACTGCTTATGAATAACGTCTGCCTAGGTTGCTTTTTCACATTATATTTCCAGAATACATTTCCCAATGCCAGAAGAACTATTTGAGTGTCAAAGAACACCACTCCATTAAGCTTCATGATGTTTATCATTTACTTTCTAGAGAAAAGTATGTAAAACCCATAGCTAATATTTCTTCAATGATTTCTATTTCATTGTTCAGACAAGAAAAATCCACAACCCATCTTGTATTTATTAACTAAAACACACCCAATTGAGACCAAGGCTTGCAGTCACGTTGATTTAATGTCTATTCATACATCCTTGCATTATTGAGTAGAGCAACTTCCCAAATACAAAGACCAATACATTATGCTTCCATTAGTCAGGAGTCTCCCCACAAGTCACAAGAATTCCAGAACAGTGAGCTCAAAGGGACCCAACAAGGATCATTCAGTCCAACTCCATGAACAGAAATGTTCCTCAGAACCGTAATACATTGAGTTCTCTCCTTCACTGTGAAATTGAAATCAAAAAATTGAATCTCAATTGGAAGATTAACATCTATAATTAAACTCTGAAACCAGGTACAAGAAAGAGCTTAATTTACTTTAAAACAGCTAGCCTCTACTAATGTTTTCACTCTTTATTAAAAAAGTAAATCAGAAGAGCTCCAGGTCAATAAAAAAAGGACAATTCTGACTCTCACACAGTCAATGGCCAAAGCAGGTCTCAATCCTTATTAAACCACAGAGCTCACTCATATTACTTCAGGAAAAAAACCCTACAGGGAAGGAAGAGGCTGTACAACATCACACAACATTTACAGTCAATTTACTTAGAGAATAAATGAGCTACACAACACCCTAGACAATCTATTAAAACATTAAGGAAATGGATTATTAGCTGGAGCCCTTGTTTTAATGTTTACAGCTGGATGAAAACAAGAAGAGGCACAGTCAACCTACAAAACACTGATTTAGAATTTTTCTTCCTAATTTCTGTTTGAGCTCATGTCACCCAAATTCAATTATCTGATGGTATATAATCTTTCCATATGTTTTTTAATGTCTGGAAACTAAGAATCCTCATTACTTAAGACCAAATTCTTCTTTCTGGCTCATATTCCGTATCCTTTATTTACCTAATGGCTCTCAAACACATATTCTTTACTTCTTTCACCCATGGAGCTCATATTTAAATTGAACTTTCCAAGGCAGCTGCATCCACACTGATTAAGGAATATGCTGCAGGGACAGTTTCAAACTGCTGTACTCAATTAAATCTAATACAGCAAAAATCTCACTATCATCATTTGAACTTCTACAGCACACACTAAAGAGCAGTAAGTGCAAGACTGAGTCAGAGTTTTGGCCAGGGGACACTTCACATTGATGCCAGTGAGCAGCCTGACTGTTGTCATAGGCACACAAGTGTGTGCCATTAAAGACCATTTCTAATGGATGTACAGGCTTCACTTTTTTCTTTCAGCTGTCAGTCTGACACTGCTACAAATTCCACCTTGCTGCATCCATTTATGAACAATTACACACTTCTTATCCTAATTAAGACAACACAAACACAAAATTTTAATGCCTGCTATTAGACTTTTCCTTAAAAATGCTATGAGACAACATTAGAACAGGTCAAATATATTAACTATAAATCTGTTACAATCTTAGTGCAACTCATGGAGCAGTTAGAGATCAGAGAGCCTAAGTGATGGTTCAAGTTTAGGTTTTTCCTCTTCTCTTTTTTCTTCCCTGCCTAGCAGCACAAGGAGCCCTTTTGCCCTTAATGTTATATGGGTGTGCTATTTGCATTTTGTACTTCATGCAGAGAGAACTGCCTAATTAGAAAGACCAGAGTGAGCTTCTAGAGTGTTGCTGTTTAATACTGTTAGTTTATCTAGTAATTAATGTGCTACTCTTGCCAATCTAATTAGATTTTTTTATTGCAAAGATAAATCAGTGGGAATCATTACAAAGCAACATGGAAGGAGGAGGTTGGTGGCAGGCTAAGAAATATTGATTGTTAGAATTTGTTACGTGTGACATACACAGATTTGTTACTGTCTCCTCTCACCTGTGCCCACAAACTTATCAGGCTTTTGTCAAAAAGGATGCAGTTAATTTCCCATAAATAATAATTATTCCTGCCAGTGAGCTTCTCCATCTCCACTGCACCCAGATTCTCTGGAAACAAGTGGAAATTTGTGCTGTTCTTGTTAGAAGATTCAAAGGAGATACCTGATCAGATATTTCCCTTTGTATTTTTAAATATTAAGAATACAGTTCTTCTCTTAAGCTGAAATAAGCCTATCTGTGCTATTTTTGAATAGGGAAAAACATCTTTAGCCTTTGGTTCATCTTGTAAGCTGCTGTATGTATCACAAACAGCTTGGACAAGATTAAATTGTATAATTTATGTGGTGTTCTTGAATCTTTTGATCCCAGTACAACACTTGTTAGCTGAATCTATAGTTTATAAATTATGTCTTTTAGCCTTATTGCTCAAAATCTTAGTATTTTCTTGGTCTTGAGCCACTAGAGAACACGGGGATAGTCATTTGGACTTGAGGCCTGAGACCATGAATCTTTTTTATAGCCTGACAATTTAATATATATGTGACTTTCCTTAGCAAAGCTAGTATCTAACACTAATATTTTGCATCGGAAGCAGTATGTTTACAAATTGAACATCAGAACAGTTCTTCCCACTTGTCTCTCTCTGGTTTTTATGACCACACACTATTTGACAGTCCACAACATAAATGTGAAAAAAAGCGAAACCCAAACACAGTACACTAAATAGCTCAAAGACTGGGCTGCTGAAATATAGGCAACAGATACTCCCTACTGGGGGACTGCAGATGTGCTGTACCTGATGGGGGGCACACCCTTCAGCACACAGCCAGGTACCAGATCAAGGTGGTTTCTCTGGCTCTGTTTGCTATACAGATGTGAAGAGACATCTTCTGAAAACATTCTGCTTTTTAACTGCACCTCTTGGTGCCTTCTCTCAGCAGAGAGTCTCACCATGGGTTTCAGTAAGAAAGTACATTAAGAATGTGGATATTGCTATTACCACTGGCCAGGCAGTAACACATCTCAGCCAAGAACCTGCTATGACTAGTCCTGAGCTGCTCAAGAAGTAAGCCTCCGTATAAATAGGTTTTGTGATTTCTGATTGCCTAGTGCACATGAAGGATAATTCTATTCTTACACCACCAGTAAATACTGGGTATCTTATGCCTGTTCAGCTGCAACGTATGAATTGACGGCCATACCACCCTGAGAAGGCCAGATCTCATCAGATCTCATAAGTCAAGCAGGGTTGGGCCCGGTTAGTACTTGGATGGGAGACCACCTGGGAATACCAGGTTGCCGTAGGGTTTAGTTGGGGATGTCCCTGCCCACTGCAGGGGGGTTGGACTAGATGACCTCCAGAAGTCCCTTCCAACCCAAAACCATTCTTTGATTCTATGATTCTGTGAATTGTATAAATGAATACAGACTTTAAGAAAACATATCTCTGGATACTGTCAGAATTTCTTTGTTCTTTGACATTTCACTCATGGCACTAAAAAGGAATATTTTAAAACACTTTCTTTTCACTATGCCATCATCATCATGGCTAGGCTTCATGAACGAAGATCTGGGGAGAGCTCCATCCACGCTCTTCATAAGCACTTTTTACAAGTGCGCTGCTGGCTGAAAAGGCCAATGCGGGACAGGCAAGAGCGGTTGCAAAAGGCACAGCAGAAGGACTCCTTAGAAGGTACAACCTGCAAGTCACGATTCTTTCTACGCTGTCTTTTCTCCTCAAGAGTGATCCTGCGTGCCTTCTCGAAAACATCCGCGGCATTAAAAATAGTGTGTACTATGCCATATAGAGAAATATAAAAACACTTGAATTTCCATTTTTACTCTGTGAAAAATGTCAATGGGTTTAGAAATGTTTCATTCACTTTTCTGTGTGTGCATCTGGTGAACCTCACAGCATGTGGAAAGCAGCTGCCACTTGCCTGGATTCTGCGATAATAAGGAGACCAAAAGCCTGGCTGTACTTAGCTTTGCACTGCCCTTGCTGAAGGCCAGCACCACATGGAGCCTGGGAGCAACAGCTCTTGCAGGATATCTGGGTTCTGCCAGGATTTTGTTGTTAGTAGACATGGGCATGGTGCAGATCTAATGTAGATTGGTACTTTAATGGAATAGCATTCTGTGGAAAATACTCATTTTTTATGTAACTCTCTGGGTAACTATGCTCTCTTTACCAAATGTTATCAAATACACACTTGCATTTCCAATAAGATTGCTGCTTATTTTGTCATGTATAGATAAATAACCATCGGAAACTTGTAGGTCCTGAAAACCAGGCTCATGTGTCTATTCAGAACAAAGGTATAAGGTATGATACTTAAATGATCATAATTGAAGTCATGCAATGTTTAGATAAATAATATTTGTAGACTATGGTGCTGATTTATGTTTCAGCTGAGCAAAGCATTGCACTTGAGTCTATTGAATCTGCATCTTGCTGACTAAGGAGAAAAACACTAATAGTTCTAAAAATTCAAGTATTCTGACAAATCTGAATGTGGAACAGAAGTGTTCTGGGATAAAATGAAAAGAAAAAGATTTCCTTAAAGGTGTACTGAATAAAAAGAAATTCTGAAAAACAGAATCATTCCAGCAAAATGAATATAGAGTCTCAAGAAACTCTCCAGAGGAAAGAGAATACTTCTGTGCGTATTATTCCATGACTAAGATGAATTACCAACTTTGTACAGCATGGGACAATAAAAAAGTACTAGATGGGACTTCTTGATCTGATTTAATAATACATTTTGCCAACAATGCCAGAAAATCCTTAAGATTTTTCAGAGAATCTAGTGGTTAAATGCCTAATGCTTGCTGTTCTGAACATTATTAGGTATTTTGATGCTTCATCTAGCTACCTATCTATACCACCAGTAATCTGAGTATACTGTAAAAGAACCTCATTACACTGAGAAATAGAAAAGGAGGAAAGGGTACCCAGGAAAAGACACAGAACAGTTTTTGTTCTGTGAAACATTTCTGCCATTCAGAGAACGTTTTGAAGGGTGTGGTCAGGTGGTAAATGTTTAATTCTCATGACAAGCATGCTGCAGGGGAGAGATGTAAAGGGACCAAAGACTCTTCAGCTTCACCAACACACAACTGAATGTCTGCCAAGAATGCCTCCTGTGAAAGCAAATACTTCATTAGGAATTCTAGTCTCTGTCTCTATGCAAGGGAAATTAATGGGAATTTTGTCTCACTAAGAAATGCTGAACAAGCCTCTTCATTAACATCTAATTCATGGCTCCTGAATAGCAATATAAAAGAACATGAGAAGTATGATTAGATACACAGATGCAGGAAAACAGAAAGGAGAATACAAGTTGATCCAAATTTAACCTACTGTGTCATGAAATTGTAGATGATCTGAAATGCAAACCAACCGAGATGAGTACCTAATGAACTGTAGGAGACAAAGAAATAGAGCCTCAAAACTCCTCAGAACAGAAAGTGTTCAGTATTCGTTTTTAGGAGCAGTGTGATATTGTTCTAACAGCACACTCATAATTGGCACAGGACTTCAGCCTGATTTGGTTCCTATTATTTATGTTTGGAAGCCTAAGAATTAAACTTCTCCCTTAGTGGGCTAAGGGCCAGTCCTGAAGCGGTCAGACAGTTGGACTAGGTGATTGTTGTAGGTCCCTTCCAGCTGAACCAAGGCCTACAGTTTGAAATCTGTCAAAGATTTTTGGTTTCCTAAGGAAAACCCCACCTGATTTCTCTAGTGAATAAGTCATCAGGAACAAATGGATCAATCACCACTTAGAGCAATGCAAGAAAATAATGCTGGGCAAAGCCATCAGGAGTGTTCATCCAGCCAGGCAAGATAAAAGGGGAAACTACTGTGATTAGACTGGAGCTTTTGACTGCAGGCACCTGACTGCTACCATTCCGTCTGTGTGATAAAGCACACTCTAACTTTACTTGCCTTTTCAGGTGTTTATGGATCCTAAAGGGATTTGTTCCATCTCCATCCTCCTATTAACTCCTAACAGACCAGTGCATGGAAGGCTCTTTCTGCAGTGCGTGTAGGTAACTACTGGAAAACCTATTAAAAAATGCCAGTCTGCTCTTTCCAACAAGAGAAGAGCCAGAGCTGACTCTAATAAACCTGTAAGATTTTTATCATATTTAGTCATACATTCTGTTTATTTAGCAGGGACAAGTTTTTCTCCCTTCCAAAGGAAAAAGAATTAAAAGCAATTTTTCAAAGGGATAAGCTACATACATCCTTCTAAAGGAAATGCTGAAGGAGTAAAAAATGTTCAAATGTAATTGAAAACTTCCTAAGAATGCAATTGAACAAGCTGGTGGGGCTTGAATTCATACAAAATAAACTTGTTTTCCTCTGAGTGATTATACATTCATTGCCAGCTAACAAATGAACCTGGAAAGAATACACACAGTTCTCAAAGCCATGGTGCTTGAGAATATCTACTAGTAACCTCATTACAAGGTAATGGAATTACAACTGAAATGGAATAATAATGGACTTTGCAGTTTTCTGCCAGTTTCTAAAAGTGGAGAGGAAAAAAAAATCATATTGCATCAGACTAACAAAAAGGTAAAGAACAAAACAAAGCTAGTTGTTTTTTGGTTTGTTTTGGTTTTTACTACAAACTCATTTTATGTCAAATCTTTCTGAAAGAAAGCATCTTTCTGATGCTTTCTCATCTACCCTGAACAGTCCTTTTGATTTTTGGATGCAATAGATGACCCTGGACATGTTGGATCTCTCTCATTAAGTATGTATGGAAACCATGTGGCATAGCAAATGGGAGATGGATAGTTAATTAGTGTCAATAGCACCAAATCAAGCAAAGCAGATTTTAAACAAGTATCACAGAAAATTTCCTAACAGTGATTACAGCTGAATATGGAATTAACCACCAAAGGAAACAATGGCTTAAAGTCAAAGTCCCAGCCAGCACACAGGATTAACTACACCAGTGATTACCCAAAAGATCTGTTTGGTCCACAGCTTTTAGCACTTCAGTACTTCCTTAATCTATTATTGCAAACACTCATTTGGTTCATCCCTTAAGAGCTTCTCTAAACCCTGCTTTTGTTCTTGTAACATGTTTACATGTGCATGGTTTTGTTCACTTAGTTATCTGGAGAGTAAATGTTCTCCATATAAACAATCATTTACTTCCTAAAACCTTAGGGACTGGGGTTATTTTTCCTTCTTGTCCCTCCCTCCTTAAAAAAAACAACAGTCACCCATTAGGAGACTGAAGCAGTAACATTTGACATAGCACAATAGGATAGCAAATAAAAGAAATGAACAGACCTGCAAAACCCAGCTGAGGTGGGATTTTTTTCAGCCCCACTGCTCCCCAGTTATCAGCAAGCAGAGCTGGTCAGTGAATGGCACCAGCTCAGTTTGCAGCCATACATGGAGCTTTCTCATTCTTCCTGCACCTATCTGCCTTCAGCATAGTGACTTTTTCCATGCTTTCATGACTTTCTGCTGTTTTCAAGTAATTTTTTTCAAGTGTATCATACATTTCAGAGGTGAATCATCTGGAGTGTAAAATTCTTACCATCAGCTGTACAAGCGCATCAAAAAGATCCAAATATACAGCACAGGTGCAGAAAATCAACACAGCCAGATCAAAAACCCAAAACAATGTGAAGAAAGGTATCAGGAGTGCTTTCCATTCAGAGGATTTCAGCACCCACAAGGGTCCTGCAGTTGTCTTGCAAAGCATAACCAAAGACTGTGCAGTAGCATCACTACTGCCATTTTTGTGGGCATTCATCTGCCACAGGATGGAGATTAAGGGAACTATTCATATAGCAATGATCCTGCAGGAGCTCATGATGATCTTCACAAATCAGGAGTAAAATGTGCTCTATTGTAGTTGTCATAGCCTCCAGATGCTATGTCTCTGCTGCCTGTCTCAAACATTCATAACTGTGGACATGATGGAAGATGTATGTCATGTGCCTTTGCTCTCTGTCTCCCAAAGAGCACCAATAAATATCTGCCATCAGTTTGGACTTAACTGATTGAGTGGATATTTGGCCTTTGGTTATATTGCCTTCTTCCCTGGGAGTTGCTTTTTGATAAATGATGGCACTGCAAATGTAAAGAATATGAAACAGATCATTGTAAAATAAAAATGAAAACTCCCATTGACTGAAAAGTGTTGTTTATATTATATAACAGTGTCTTTGTTGCTGTTGTCCTCATACAACTCCTCCATTAACACAGCCATTAGGTCAGTTTTGCCCTATGCACAAGGAAAATCTTTCCTAAATTCAATGTCACTGTTTATTCGCACATAATAACAACAAAAACTCTGATTCTTGTTGTGAAGTGAAGCCCTAATTCTTTTTACTGACTTCTATGAGCTCTTCTGTAAGAATACAACCCCACAGATCTCATCTACGCAAAACACAAGGGTGCAGTTTCAAAAACAATCCTAATTTCAAATTTACAGCAAACTAAAACAAAACTGAAAGAGGAAGATTTGGTAATGCCCATCCAGATTTCAAAATAAACTCTAAAATCACATTCAAATACTAAAGGAAAAACCCTGGACGAACATGTCATGTATTTAGGCAATCTGAGCTACTCTGATTGAATTCTTATTTATTTGCTTTAGTTTTATCTCTAGCACTAGGCAATATATTATGTCCTGTTTCCAGGTTGTTCCCCTCAAGACCCAACACCACATTTGTCTGACACTATCTTCTCCTCAACTGGCCCATTCAAGCTCAAATTAATAGTCAATTCTTCTGCCAAAGAAAGCACGAAAATCAAAAGGAGCAGCTTCAAAGCACTATTGTGAATTCCAGTGCTGCATCTTCCAGAGAAGAACAAACTAGCAACTCAGAGCTAAGGCTCATGAAGCTCTGGGCAAGAGAACTACCAACATCCTAATCTATCTACAGCAAAAGTACTTGAGGTTTAGATTTAATCTGAGATTAAAAACCAGTTTTAACTTAGTGGGGAAAAAAGGATGATGACAGAAAAACTTACAGTAGGAGCAGCCATAGACTTCAATCCTGAGCCCAATGTGTCCCTCTGCATTCCAGTCCAGAGGAACTATGCGCACATAGCGGGCAATGACTGGATGCTGTAAGTCATGGCGCACCACACCATCAGAGTTTGTGTTCCCAGGAAATGCCTAAAGGAAAGACAAACAGAAAATCATTGCATTTTATCTCTCTCACAAGCAACAAAGGGTTGGTTCTGAAGGAAAACGTTAGGCAGTGAAGTCCTCCGAGTGTCTAGGCTGCACTGCAGTTTGGTGTAAATGCTGCTTTGATAATAACCAAATGAACAGTTGATTTACAAAGGTTCACAAGAACACCCCCAAAAATAGTATTGAGACCTCTTTGTCCACAAAAACCATGGAGCAACTGCTGCTAGATAAGAAAGTAATTCATTTGGCAGCACTCAGTTACCATGTTAGTAACTGCCCAACCCAGAGTGCATGCTCTGGGGAAGAAGATAGCCATCCTCCCTCAGTAAGATTACACACACCACTCATTTTCCTGTCAAGATGAACACTGAAATAACTTGCTTTCTACAGCAAACAGGGACTCCTTCAATTCCTCACATTCCTAAGAATTTAATCTTCCTTTATTTTCATGCATTATCTGCTGCAGAGCGAGTGCCCAGCTTCTTTCCTAACCATAGCTGTCACTCACAGCACACTCCACTTCTGGTTAACGAAACTTCTGAAGTCAAGAAAGGACACAAACTCTCCAGGGAGCGCTGAAAACCAAATATTTAACATTTGGGTTTTAGTAGAGTAACACCCAGCATAATAGGATTATTTCAGTAAAACTGACCAAAGTAGGTTTAGTTTCCAGCATAAGAACAGTTCTGCAGTAAGATTTTACTCAACTAAGTTGCTTGAAATGAAAATTAATTCTTCACCTGACTTAATTTAGGTGCAGAAGTCTCCATCTAAATTAATGGTTTATTCAGAGACAAGAATTTAAAATACTTGAGTGTATGCTCTTTCTGGGCGGGGGGATGTAAAAATAGGACAATGCATGGACTGGTAGGATGACATTTTCCAGTTAACAGAGGAAGAACAACTATTTTTTTTCTTAACTTACTAGTAATATTTTTCATTACTTTAATTATATACTATTATACTTCTTGACAGTTACATTTTGCCATTGGCATTTTAAGCAACAGAGGGAATAATTATGGGTCTGGAGTTATAAAAAAAATCTAGGCTTCCAGCTTTATTTTTGACACAACAATAGTGAAGACTACAGTCTGTGTTCCACGGTATTACAGCTCTACAAATGACTCTCAGAGACAGGGTTTGTATTTAAAGGCACATTAATAGAAGTGTGCTACTACACAAATATGGAAACATCCACAGACGGAGAGAAGATGCCTGTGGGACACATAATTGGGTTTTCTTTGATAGCTAAACCTTCACATTTTTCTTTTACCTAAGAGCAGTCTGGAGTTTAGCAAACAGAGTACTGACTCCATGCAATGGTTCAAGTAATGAGTTCTACTTCTGGGCTATAGCCCAGCATTCACAAGGTTATTCAGTTGTGGTTTCAGAACTGAAAGGGATAGAAAATCAAATCTATGACACCCCTATGGAAACTCTTCCAAGGGTTACTCATAATCAGTGTTAAAGAGCTGCATTATTTGTACTTCGGCTTTGTCATCTTTGCTCTGTATCAAAGAATGGTTCACTCCCATGGCTAACTTCTCCTTCACAAGAAGCTGGCAAACTAGAGTAGAAAAACACTGTCTGTACTTCCACAATAGCAAAATAAGCAGGTAACTACACAAAATCAGTAATTTGTCTGGAACAGCTTACAGAATGACAACATGATCTGGCTTGTAAACCTGCACTAGCTTCCCCCACACCAGGGATGTGTAAAACCAGACTAACACAGCAGTGTGGGCTTCCAGTCATTTTTGTTGTTGACTTCATTCTCTTGCTGTGTTGCTGCCTTAAACATCAGGGTTCAACCTCTTCTTAAATACGATCACCAGAAGGTTTCCAGTTATCACTCCCATTTTCCATTACTATCTACCTGGGATTGCTGCACTGTACTATAACAAAACTTCAGGCAGCCTCCACTGTGCTTTATACAAACTCAGCTGTGGCTTAATGACACAAGCAATATGCTAACACAATAGCTCATATTTCCATTTAAAAATTGCTATTCCTTTATTTTGTAAAATAACATCAGGTTAGATAATCTCTGAGTTTCAAACTGATTGCTTAGAGTGCCTCTGATACAAATGTTAAATAGTTTCATACTACCACATCAGAGGCCACGGAAAATATCTAGTTTGCAGGAAGAATGTCACAAAAGTTCACTCCATCTTTAAATAAAGATGCTTTTTTTTTTTTTTAAAAAAAAGAGCACATTTCATCCTCATATATATACACAATACAATTGTTTAGCCTTGTTACTCAGAGCTTGCTTGGTAAAAAAGAAGAATACACTCCAGACAGAATGGAGAGCAAAGCAAGGTAGAAAGAAAGCAGCAGTGATAGATCCTTCTTTTCAGCAGCTTTTCATAAATTCTCTTGGAAAGCCAACTGAGTTTCATTGAAGTGAATGAATCAATGGTCCTTCATAAAAAAGAAAATCAATTAGAAAGTCATTACCTGAAAATTAGTGCTCAAAACCCCAAATTCCATTTTAAAGCCAATTAGACTATGTGTCAGTACTAAGTTGAATTGCACTTGCATTGACGTATGCAAAATGATGAACATCCTCCGTAAGAGATGTAGGGAATGAAAAATGAAAGAACACGTTTATAGACACTGCTGAATTTATTTTTTGCAAGCTCTCTGGAGTAGCAGATGACTCTGCACGGCTTGATAACAGCTTCCCATTGTACAGCTCAAGCACTGATGTTCTTACTGGGATTACAGCACTTGAGGAAACCTGACTTTTGCTCGTTGCCATAACAACACACAGAAAAACAACTGCTACTGTAAAAGCCTGAAGGCAGGTAAATATCCCAACAGCCGCTTTCTCCCAGGAACTTGCCGTAGTCCTGGCATGATCTGTATGTTGTGCCACACTGGAAGGGCAACGAGTGGGAAGTGCTGAGAAGGAGTATACCCAGAACAACTCAGCCCATGCTCTTATTGTTCCTCATTTAATCCACAGCTAACAAAACATTTTTAAGACACAGTCCATCTTTATATTAACTTTTCCACACAGGATAAGAGATGCTTATTAAATCAAAATACATCTCCCTAAGTTAGGTGTCAGTGTAAGACAGGATATAACTGAATGGGAATGAAGAGTCCACATTAAAAGTTTCTGCAGGCTCATTTATATTTTAGAACTGTAGCTCTAGTTCTCTAGCTCCCCTTCCAAATAACCCCAGTGCACCTCAGCAGAATACCCAGACATCTAAGGCACTGCCTGTATTTAAGAAGGTGGTATGCTCACTCCTGAGAGGTGGTCCTAAGAGGAAGGATTTCAGAAGTGTTTCTCAACACGAGCACTCTTTCCCTCCAACAGGTCAATCAGGAAGTCAGCTCTGCTTCCTCTGCACATCTGTACAGGAGAATGTTGAGGGCTCACGTAGCTGTTGTGGTAAGGGAAAAAGAAGAGCAGTAAATGACAAGAATACGTAAGAAGTTGGCTCTAATCGCAGCTAGGCAATGCTGCACTCCTGAAAGTAGCACAGAACCCTTAGGGCTCTGCTGGAGAATTGCTGTGTGCAGCTGTACCTACACACTTGTCTTTGACAGCTACAGCTGACATCATGTTTGAAATAGCTGAGTGAGTGGCCTGACCCCTTCAAGGCCCAAGGGAGATGCTACATTTCTACTCAGGTGAAAGTTCATCAATTCAGACATCTACAAGTCATACACTATTTATATTTCTACCTAAATCCTGAATTTAAAAGAAACCTGTTGTCTTAGACTGTGAGTGCACTGGTGCATTTGAAAAGTTCATAGAAGTCACGAATGAAGTTTTGTAGAAGACTCAAACACTAAGAACTGTAATGATAGTATTGAGCTCTCAAATGCTAAAAACCAGGGAAAAGAACAAAGCAGGGAAAGGAAAAGGAGAGAACAGTGAAAAAAGTTGGCATTTAAAATTACAAAGCCAGCACATACATGCCAATTTCTGCTGAGAAAGGCCTGGAAACAGTAGAAACTAGTGGATGCACTGGGTAGTTCTTGGGTCTGAATAAGCCTTTAATTTATTATAAGTTGATTTCATGTTTTGGGAACAGCAGAAAATGTCAGTCCTGTCTGCTCAACAGCATAAAAGACTCTTGGAATGCACAACAGTGCTTAGCAGTGAAGCCTTGCACACACTGTACAGAATTTTGTCAAGTTTGTGTTGGGAAGAAACAGTGTATTTTCACAAACTTCTTTACTGCAATTATTAGCTAGGTTTAAGTTTCACAGAAGAAAAGCAATGTGCATTATTTTGTCTAATCATCTGAATAGCTCTTCTGTGAGACGGGTTTTTGATTTGGTTTTTATAACAGAGATAGAATAAAGGCAGTTTTACCATTTACTGTTTGCTATTCACTCATGGGAATTTAGTAATTGAGATAGAGAAGATCTGGATAGGAGCTAAGGGCATGTGCCAAGGGGACTAGAAGAAACTTTATTGGTTGAGTTTCTCAAGAATCATTCTTGGGTTTGTATTATTTCATTCATAAGTTGCACAGAGGAAGTAAGGCATATCTTAAAAATTACCACACTTGAACAGTGGACTGGTAAAACTTAAGAGCTGGCAAAGGCAAAGAATCTCATCTAGGAATCAAATGACATTTCCTCTACTATCTGGAGCAAAAGTGGGTAATAGGTGACCTGCATAAACTGTATTATCACATACCAAAGTAAGCAACAGATCTTTCTTGAAACATGCCGGAAGAAAATAGCCTGTAGGACACTTGGTAAGCCCAGCGGATGAATAGATAGAAACAGAACACAACAGAAAAGCCATGGTAGAGAAGTTAAATGTATTCTTTGAATCTGTGGACGAAACTGGGGTAATCTCCCTTGAGCATCTCTTCTCTCTAAGGAATTTTGTCAAGGGTTTTCTTTGAAGCAGGTTTGGAACGAATAGACAAAATGAAAAGAAACAAATCACAGGGGTCAGATAGTATTCACCCATGGGTTCTACAGCAACTGGAGGATGAAAGAGTTTAGTTATTAACAATAGTGAACGACTTCCCACACAGAACCGCTCTGATGCTCAACCATAGGAGGATGGCAAGTTTTTAAACTCCTCCTGCAGAGAGCCAGGGAATTACAGACCAGTAAGCTTGTCATCTATGTCAGGCTAAGGCTTATGAACTAGAAGAAAGAAGAGAATTACTGCAGACACCTGAGTAATTATAATTCGCTTGAGAAAAGCCAGCTTGGCTTTCACTGAATATCCTTCCTTACAAACCAACTGAAGATTATCAAAAAAAGTGGAAATTTCAATAGGTCTGAATAGACAGAGCAGGGCTCTGAGCAACCTGATCTAGTTGGAGATGCCCCTGCTCACTGCAGGGGGGTTGGACTGGATGACCTTTAAAGGTCCCTTCCCACCCAAACCAGTCTATGGTTCTACAATTCTAAGTTCGCTGAAAGAGCAAATATGCATATGGATAAAGGTGATCTGGTTAATGTAATCAATTAAGCTTCCCCAAAGGCTGCTGAAAATACCCCTCAACAAAGGCTTTTAGGTGACTAAGCCTTTACAGCATAAGAAGGAGAGTCCTTAAATGGTAAAAGAACTGGTTAAAAGAGAAGCATTAGAAAAATGTTGAGTTCTAACAGTGGGAATCTCCAGTGGAGTTGTGCTGACACCTGTAGTGTTCAGCATGCTTATCAACTGCACAGGAAAGAGGGAAAGCAGAGAGATAAAAGTTTGCTGATGGCACTAAATTATTTACAGTGAGTAGTTAGGGTGAGGGAGCACTTTGAACAACTGCAGGAGAGATGTCTTAGGAGCCTGAATGACTGAAATTAAGTGTAGATAAATGTAAAGTGCCACATGGGGAAAAGACTACCCTAATTTCACATCAAAATTATGAGCTCTGAGCTAACTATTACTATTCAGAAGAGAGACCTTAGGATTATAATAGGTAGTTCCATGAAGCAGTCAGCTCAATGCTCAGTAGCAGTTAAAAAGTAAATTAAATGTTAATACAGGAGCACAGAAAATATAGTTGTGCCACTGTAAACCATGGTTCCTCTACGGTTTGAACATCATGAAGTTCTAGTCCTCTCACTTCAAAAAGGATATAAAAGAAGTCAGGAATGAAACTTCTGTATTAGGAGCAGCTGAATAATCTAGGAGTCTTCAAGCTGGGAAATAAGATCAAAATGGAAAATCATATATACATGTATGTGTACACTAACCACCACTTTCCCAGGTGTATTTCTAGATCCAGACCACATTATGCCTCACCAGGGGCTTCAATATGTGAGGGAAAAGAAACCCCTTTTCCCCTTAGCTATTTCAGCTTTTTTTTCAAGGAAAGCTTTAACACTTGAGCAAGTTTGGAAACTGCTCCAGGCAGTGTGATATGAAGTAATTTTAACATGTTTCAGTACATTAGGTTTAAGGAATAATACTTACTTCTTCGCTCTAACATTGCCCAAGTCTCTTTGCTAAAATAAACCACTGGACACAAGGAAGATTTGATATTTCTGTAATAGGAAGCTATACTTCCTCACACTGATGTCCCTCTCTATGGTCTGCAGTCACATTGGTTGTACATCCATATATATGTGCTCAATTATCATCAGAAATGCCAGAGAAGTCTGGTATTTAGGAAAAAGAAGTGTTAAAGTGATGGGGAACTCCTAGGTGCTTCCTTTTTGAAGAACAGACATTTTATGGTCACCTGAATACTGAATTAAAAGTGTGTTTTCAAATAGCGCTCCAGTCCTTGACACCTGATTCTAACTTATACTTTATATTTCATGGCACCTTCTATAACTTTAAAAGTGAAGTTATGTTTCTCTGTTTTGACTCAACCAGATCAAGCACAGAAACAAAAAAGTTTTATTATCTTCACTTAAGAGTTCCCTGTCACAAAAAGGTGCCTGTTCTCTCACCACCCTCCATGCATTTTCTCTAGTGCTCCTGAAATAAGAAGGTCCAAAACATATTTCAAACTTCTATTTGGCTAGTGAGATGGAGGGATTCTGTCTGTATCACGAACAGTTTGTTCAGATTATAGTTCCCATTATAGTTTCTTCCTTCTTCATCTGTGCACAAGAGGCAAACGCAGTATCACCAGTCTGTTTCTGTTTTACTATCAGGAAGAATTCGGGCAAAGGCAAAACGTAATCCTGAAATGCTCTGTAAAATCTGCCTTACTGATTGGAAAGACTAATTAATAAAGATTATAGAAGTGTCTTGATTGGACTAGTTTGGTCTTTCATTTTCCAGCTGAGTGTTCTGAAACAGTTACTGCAGAGGATTGATTTTTGAAGAGAAATCTTGACTATGAAGAACTGATCCAGCACAAAACATTTTGCTTATCATTCATCAATTCAGCAACTAGCTTCATATATAATTGTTATAGCTCAATATTAACCTACTAAATAGTCCTATCCAACTGTAGACAACTCTAGAAGGATGAATTTAAGCTTTTCTCTGTTCCTGTCTTTTATATACCAAATACATATTTTGTGAAAGCCAAAGAAATATATGCCCAGTACAATTGTTCTTCCATCACGAGATCTGATATCTACTTTACTGATACCAAATAATCTTGGACTGATGAAAAAGGGACGCTGTAACTACTCAAACTGCTCAACACTTACTCTTTTGCCATGTATCATATATCAAGATTTCAGAATTACTTTAATGGGAATTAAAATGTCAACTTCTATTTTTATCCATTTTTACAAGAGTAACAAAAAAGAGCAAGACATTACTCCAGCCTTACCTTGAGGATTTATTAAAAAAAAAAAAAATCCAAACATTCTCATTAGTTTATAATTTGCTCTTCTCCAGTTATTAGAGGCATGGGATTTAGCAGCAGTCCTTAACTCAAAAAAGCACACCTGAAAGTTGCAATCTGAACATAAAAGATACTTCCACATTGATTTTAAAGATTAAAAACCCCCAACATCAAAACTAATCCATTTTTGTATAGTATGTCACAACAAATGATGGCATTTCATTGTGAGTGCTGAAGGCCTGACAAGCAGAAGATATTCAAAGGTCACAGGCTTTCTAATATTGCAAACTACTGCTCAGTCTGTTCCAAACTGGCTGACTGCTCTGCCTGCTGTCTGCCGTCTTCTTTCCTGCTCTTTGCTATTTTTTCAGCCTTGCTTTATAGATTGAGGCTTTATCTCCTGTATTAGCTTAGTCATGAAAAGCATTAAGTTAACTAGGAGATAGTGCTGGGTTTCATTCAGGGGAAGACCATGTTACCTAAAAGGGATTAACCTTCCTGCTAACTTGTTCTTTTGGGCACCTTGAGGTGATCTTGGTACTGCTCATGGTAAAGGTCCCTTTTTTCCCCCAGTATCAAACAGTTGCTTCTCATCCAGACATAATTAAGAAGATGGGAGAATACCTGATGCTACTTGTAAACAAAACAGGCACCGATGCTTTAGACAAATCTAGGCTTGAATCTTTGCCAATTCCTAACCTGACCCATAAACCAGAGATGAAAACCTTTATGCTCCTTGTCCTCCCAGGCAAACACATCAGACAAAAACTATTGTCTCACAAAGTTAATCTGCAACTGCTACCAAGCCTGTATCTTAGCTGAGCCTTTGTAGCTCTCTTGAAAAGAAAATATTAATAAATGAATATTCATTTAAGAGAAAAATACTTTTAAATCCAGAATACTAATACCATAAAAAAAACTAGAACACAACTGACAAAGATCAGGTGGAAGGATCTGTGTCTTGTCAGGGCAACTTATAAGCAGGATAAGAATCATCTGAAAAACATTTTGATGGGAATCTTTCTTTCAATAAAGGAACGCAAATTTCTCAGACCTGGAAAATCTGCATAGACTGTTTTTAAAATGACAAGAAACTGTGAGCAAAGTTCACACCAGTTTTGTAGAGCCAGAAAATTCTTTGCCACTGCAAAGTCTACATCAGAAGACCACCACTCTCCTAGTCCCTGCTAGGAATGAAGCTGGTCATTCAGACTTACACAGACCCAGCATTAGGAAGTAACTTTTTTCCACTGCAGCACAGCCAACAAAGCTGCAATCGTGGTGAGGACAATTGACTCCTGTTTCAAGATGAGGCAGAGCATCCCTTGAGCCCTGTTGGGTTAAGTGCTTTAGAAAGACCAAAGATGACACTGACCCTGCTGAGAGGAGCTCACAATCAAGATCCTTTTCCCTTTCAACTGAAAGCTTTCACACAGTAATTGTGTTGAGAAATGTACTGCAACTGATCTTAAATGAAACAACAAAAGAAGATATTCAGATGAGAAATAATCTCTAATGGCCTAAGGTGACTATTGTCGCTTTCCTTTTCTCTCTTCCCCATAAGAAGAAAATCAGAAATGGTAGCTATATCGAAAATATTATAGAACGTACTTTGTATGTATGGCTAGGCTTCGCGAACAAAGATCCAGGGAGGGCTCCATCCACGCTCCTCATCAGCGCCTTTTACAAGTGCACTGATAAAAAGAGGCTAGCGGATAGCACCCTTGAGCCTGCGCAATGGATTTTTTTTTTTTAGGTGAGACACAGCATGCGCAGAGCTGGACCCACCCTTTAGTCCTAAGGTTCATCTGCCAGGGCCTAGCAAGCTTGGACGCTGGCAGTGAAGTCCTTAGGACAGAGGTTTAACCTCTTAGATGGAAGGCCTTACAGGGCTAAACGAGCTCCATCTACCCGGGTTTGGAATCAGAGTTGTCCTTCTCCTAGGATGACTGCCAGAAGGCTAATGAGCACATCCAGAACATACTTTAATGGAAGAAAAAAACCGCTTGCATATCTGGGGCATATTTCTATTTATTTTGAGAAATAGTTAAACTAGAGATGTTCTACATGATTTTTATTTTTTTTTTAAATTCCTGCTTTCTTGTGCAGAATAATGACTTCCTGTACTTAGGAAACACTTCTGCTACTACAGATATTTAGAAAACCATGCCCTTGCTTTAAGAGCAAACAAACCAACCACCAGAAACCCACACCATGAAAAGTTAACACTGAACAGGAAGGTTTCTTTCCTTTTCTAAGTAAGGGAGGTTGAAAAGCCATTTAAAATGACTTCCATCTACATAGTCTTCGTGTATTTCAAAGGTACCAGATTAGGATGTTTTATCATTATTCCCCATACAGCTCACAGAAAATGATGTTGTTCAATTTCTATTAATCATTCCCAGGTAGCAGCAGAGTGTTGCTATCCAGCTTTGAGTTCCAGTTCTGAGGGAGAGACCAGTCAGGCTGTCTCACTCCAAACAATAACCCTGTCAGGGCATCTCTTCATGCCTGGTTAATATCTATACATACTGTGGGTGAGTTCATCTTGGGACCTCACGATATGGTTGCAAAGGGTTCAAGGTCTGTAACTTCATAGATGGTATGTTATTTAATTACATTACATAATTACTAATGTTCCAGGGTTTTTTTTTACATCTTTGCAGGTATATATCCAAATATTTCCAAGATACTAAGACTGTTTTTAATCCTATTAGGCTGTAAAATTACATTTCTTTAGCAAGGACATAGAGAATGCAGAAGAAATGTAGAAAATTAATGCACTTGGCAAGCCCTTAAAAAAGTTACATAAAATAACTTTTACTATGAAAATAAAAATGTCAAATCCTGATGGATCACCAGATACTGAAATAAGCAGTTCTCAGTTTGGTGCACTGAAAGCTGTGATAAGCTGAATCTGAGCAATCTGGAGGTAGAAGAAACTTAGATCAGGAGAAGACAGAAATATTATTGAGAGAGATTGTTAAAAGAAAGGTATTTTTCACCCAGAATCGACCTAGTGGCTTGAAATGTCAGAGACTGTGAAGCTGGTTCACTTCTGCATTTTACCAGATTTAGTGGTATTATATTTGAAGGAATTGAGTGCCAAATGTTGCCTTACAGAGCGAAGTGTGACATTTCTTACAGAGATCTGAGATGCAGAAGGCGGGAAAACCATTTCAGAACTCCAGTGGGTGAGCTGAGCACAGATGAGGCACTTGGACACAATAAACACCATGAAAATTCTGCTGTGTTATTAAGTAGATAGCCAAGAGAGCCATTGCATTTCTATATCTGCATTTCATATCTGCAGAGGTGAGTGGGTGAAGACAGCAAAGTGAAAACAGAGAAATAAGTTCCAAAGACTCAACACAACTCCCAGATGATTAGCTGTGACTACAGATGAGGAATCCATGTGCAAACAGGTAAGGATGTCTTTGGGATTTTTTCAACTAGTAGCAATTTTTTAAGAGGATTTTTTGAAAACTCCATTTTGATAATGTTTAAGTATTTACTTCTGAAGTCAACATTTTCAGTATTTTTGCCTTCTACACTAATTTAGAATGCAACTTTAATCAAAATTTTACATTAAAGTAGTAAATTCTGTCAAAATTCTCAAGTTCTTCTTCATGTTATTCCAATATTTTCTAAATTGCAATATTCCCTCTCAACAAAAGGATTATTGTTTGAAAACTTTCCATTGGATTTTTTTCCCCCCAAAACACTCATTTGAGCTTTAAGTATTCTTCCTAAAGGCAAATAAATGAAATGAAATAATTACTGTTTACTAATAAAGCAGTAACCATACATCAAACATGGTTTTATACCAGTGTAATGGCACTAAACCACTCTATATATTTCCAAGTTGGAATAAAACAGAGTGCTTATGGGTATGTGCTCCTCTATTCAGTTGTCACATCGAGTGGCAAAGAAATGTGTGTGTTCATGTAATACTTCAGAAGATTATTTTTCTCTTTTTTAAGCAGAATTAAGACTGGAGTCATTGAAGCAGTACAAGATGGGAGAAAATTGAATTTTGTGCACTGGAATAATGCATGTGGCTTTTTTACAGTGTGGCAGTCAAAGCTGTAAAGTGAAAAGCAGGAAGCATAAAATCTTGATTAGACTAAAAGAAAAACAAAAGAAGTGATAAGCCTTTATAATTTAGATTTGCTGTACAAGAGATGAAAAGAATACAAAACCCAACTCGAGCCTCAAAAGACAAAGGTGTGTTAGCACTCCTGAGCTACACTGAACAAGCGCTTGGAATACTAGAAGCAAGATTTGACCCAAGGTGATTGTATCTGCCTTTTGGAGAATCCAGGTGTGGAGGTACTGGCAGGCTCTTCCCTGGGCCACTCTGCAAAGCTGCTTCTCAGGCTGCTACATGACATCTGCAGCAGCCATTGGGCTATGGTTTCAATGTGGGATGCTTAGTACTTTCTGATCCTGGAGGTGAGACAGTTGGACACCCTCAACTGTACTTCCAACTATGGAGTAACTGAGAAAGGTGCCAACAGAAAACCATAGCCCTCTCAAAGATGTTGACCTGACAAGATTCATGGTCACAGTGGAAAAGTGCTGAAGTAGTAGTCCAAAGTCCATCATCTTGGGACCCTATAAATCCTGATCCAGAAGGTTTACCAAGAAGTGTCACTGGATAAGGCAAGACTCACTAACGTATGTCATCTCTTCTTGAGAACGTTAATACCCTGATATCAACATGATATTCTGCCTGCTATCTTATTCTTGCTGTTAGTCTTCTGCACAAGCAGTGCTCATTACCTCAGAGAGCTGACTCATTACAGAAGCCTGTACCAAATGGAGCTTACTTTTCCTTTTTTTTTTTATCCTTTTATAGGAAATAATAGGCATTGACTTAATAAAATTCCCCAAATTTCCTTGAACATGCAAAAAGTATAGACAAGACAGCAATACTCAAGGAAAATATACCCTGGAATTCCTATTACTCTGGAGAAATAGAAAAAAATGCTTTTCAAATCCAAGCATTAATGACTATCCCCTAATCTCTATTTTCAGGACTCTACAGGAGGGCTCAGATTCCATGACATTTTATTCAACTGCAGGCTGCCATCAAGTGAGTTAAGATTTTAGGACACTGAGTATCCACAGTGAGCTAGCGAGAGCTGTAGTTCAGCCAACACTACAAACGTGGCATCTCAATCAAAAAGATTATTTTGGAGCACCCATGTTGCTGACTAACTACTCTCATGTGGCAGGATCATGAAATTTTCACTCCTGTATATTCATGATGCTTTAATTTACTTTTCCATAGACAACTGAAACAAATGCATCTATCAGCTTATGTTGAAAGCACTGAAGTCCAGGATCTTTTAGAAACAGACATTTTCTTGCTACCTTCATCTTTTTCACAGAACTCATTGTTCTGTCATATGAAAAAAGATCTGTTTTGTAGCAGACTGCTTCTGAAAGCACAACTTTTAAAGACCAACTATACCAAAGTAGTAATTAGCTTTTTGGTAAGAAGAATAAAGACCAACCTATTTATCCCTCATGAAGCAGAAACTTTCTCATTCACTTTACTCACTACATTGTTCAGTAAAATACGGAGAATTTTCAGTATGTTAAAAAATACAGGAAACTGAGTAAAGACATAAGGTGCATGGGCCCAAAAGCTTATCTATTTCTTTTTTCAAGCTCATTTGACAAAGTGTATTTAAATAAGGATCATCTTCTTGGATTTCAAATGCACATTCAAAGCAGTCATTCTTCTACCCACAAACAAGCACATGATATAAATCAAAGTATTTCTTATGCCTCATAGAATTCCTCTGAAAGATTCATGTAACTTCATAAATCAGACAGCAGATACTTTACAGGAAGACAATCACTCTCTAATTATATTTTAGCTGAGATAAGGATTGTATGTATGGCTAGGCTTTGCANCCCCAAGTGATTTTCAGACTGTGCCTAGAGATAAGGATTAATTAAAACCTAAAGATAACATTTCTCTCTCCAGTAGCAGCTATTTTTTAACCCAAATATTTACCCTCACGGTACATGCCTTAATTCTGAGGGATTTAGGATGAAAATGTGAATTCCCTGGAAATGCTAAATTTAAACACAGTTGATAGGGTTTGGAGACATCAGAATGTATCAGGATTAGCTTTTATAGCCTGCTTTAGTTGTTAATGGTCATTTGGTAATTGGAAAGTAACTTTTGCTGTGAGGATCTAGCTGGAAGAGAAACCCTGACTAGGATGAAGACTAGAGCTTGTGTTCCATGTGTACAATCCCTACTGAGACCTATTTAAACCCCAGGATGTACTTCTAGCTTTCAGCCATGGTCACTGCTGTCACACACCAGGTTTCACTGCCCTACCTGGAGACAGATGTCTGGAGAAGGTGAGGTATTTGTACTTACGTCCAGTCATAAGAATTTCCAAGAGAGCCTTCCAAACGTTGAAATACTTGAACCTTCAACTCATCAGGAGTGACTACTGAGCTGTTTTAGAGTTATCACACAATTGTTCTGTCTGAATAAGCAGGCACACACTAACATGCACTTGCTTGCATCACAGAAGTACTTCAACTGCAATAATAATGTCATCGGAACCTGAATTTGTCCTGATGTTAAGGGTTCATAAAGCTGTTTAACTTGGGTGGGGCAGAGAAGAACTCCATATGGCCAGGAGAAAAACACTTCCAGACATTCCTCTGTCGTGACAAGTAAGTCAAGATGTAGCTGGCTTGAGTCAACACATCTGCAAGCTACAACAGACTGCCTGCAGCTGAGCAGCAGATTGAAAACACAGCCAAACTCTTGCTATCACTGTGAGATACAGATACCTTACCCACACGGTCTGGGAATAGGATGTAGAAAATAAAATATGAATGACACAGCTAAGCACTCCATATAGACACCTCTGAAGAATAAGCATGTTTAGATTATTCTGCTGTTTCTTTATTCTCAAGTAGCATTTACTTGTGAAGTTAATGTTATGCTTTTTCTACAAAATATGATGTTGTTTTATTTATTGGTATTATGTTATTCATTATTTTATACATACATTTTATGTATATTTTTATTTTATTTAAACAGATTTAAATAACCTACTCCTCCTCTGTTCTATTAAGCCAATGTAAAGGATGCAACACTTGCTTTTACTTTAAAATGTATTGACCTGAAAAATGCATGCTCTTGGACCCTACAGTATGAGTGAAGCAAAAAGATCAAAATCCTCTCCCCTCAAACCCCACTGTATATACCTCTTTACTACAGAACATACATGAAAATCACTCAAAAAAAGGCTTTGAAGGTCCTCTCCAGCAGTCTACAGAGCTGGTCTGATGCAGAGAGACAGATGCATAACCTCAAAGCAGACAACAGCATTCAAGTACCAAGCTATTGCCAAGGACAACACACTGTTCCCTGCCTTTTCTTGTGTGTTTTCAGAAAGCCACTTAGCTTTCTGAAAACAGAAAAGCCCTCTAGCTCACTTCAATAAAATAACCTTCTGATCTTAAAGGCAGGGGTATTGTATTCATAACTGACCCTGTTTATTCTGACATCTCACAATAAGTGAAAATGAGGGGAATGTGGGTTTTCTGAAAAAGTAAGCAAATCACTATGCTTCTTTGGGCCTTACCCAGCCAGTTTGCCAGCTCTCAGTAACAATAGGACTGTAACACAAATGACAAACTTCTACTTCATACTCACATACACATTTTCCTTAATTAGAAACTGCTTAGAAGACACTCAATGTTGCATAAGCATACTTCAACTGGAAATTACCCTTTTCTCTTAAAATGAGGGAATCAAGGGGCTCCACACGTACCTGCAAAGGACAAACATCTGTGCATGCACATAGTAGTAGGAATGGCTTCCTAACCAAGGTACTTCTCAGTTCTGCCCCAAAGCCTGTGTGTCTTTACTCATGAGCCTACTAACAGCTACACCATTTAAAATAAGCTAGAAATTGTTCATCTGAGTCCCTAAGCTCACAAAAAGAAAGCCTACCCTCAGGAGACTGAGCTGCGCTTGTGCAGTGCTGGTATTTATACCCTGTGATCCTGTTTTGCTTGGGATGGATCCTGCCAAATGCTTAGGAGTGTACATCAGAATTCAGCAATCTGTTCATTCCCCAAGACACTGCCTGGAGAAGGTCTGATTTCTGGAGGGTAATCAGAAAGCAGTAGGAATAATAGAGATGTGTTCATCAGGCACTTGAACTACTTCCACTATTCATCTTACTCATTTCACCCAAGCATATGGCCACAGGCAGGGTCAGCCTTCAAGTAAATGCACAGAACAAAGGGCTGGGAAGTGTACCAGAACAGAGTGAGTCTGAACACAGGGAAATACGAGCCAGCAGTGTGCCCAGGGGGCCAAAAAGGCCAACAGAAATCCTGGCTTGCATCAGAACTACAGTGGCCAGCAGGGTGATTGTGTGCCCCCCACTCAGCAGAGTGTCCCTCTTACTCTGGTGAGGCCAGACCTCAAATCCTGTGTTCAATGTTGGGTCCCTGACTCCAAGAAGGATATTGAGGTGCTGGAGCATGTCAAGAGAAGGGCAACAAAGCTGGTGAAGGGTCTAGAGCAAAAGTGTTGTGAGAAGTAGCTGAGGGTATTTGGGGTCTTCAGTCTGGAGAAGAGGAGGTTCAGGGGAGACCTTCTCACTCTCTACAACTCCCTGAAAGGGGTGAATCCATGCTGACAACTGATCATTCTCTTTTCCTCTGCATGCTTAGAGATAACCTCCAGAATGAGCTATTCCATAACTTTTCCAAGGCGCCCTTTCTAAAGACTAGAGTGACACTGGCTTTCCTCCAGTCTTCAGGAACCTCTCCTGTTCGCCATGACCTTTCAAAAATTGAGTGGCTTAGAATTAACATCTGTCAGCTTCAGCACTCATGGGAGCATCCCATTGGGGCAAATGGATTTGTAGGCATCCAGCTTGCCTAGATGATCTCTCCTTTTCTGTGACTGGAATTGGTATCTTCAGAAGTAAAAAGAAACAAAGAGAATAGGATGCCATTTTCATATTTATGAAAACATTGGAAAAGGATTACATGCCATTTAAAGTTTGAGGCTCATGATAACAGGACTGCATTGCAAAAGTCTTCTTTTGATGATTAAAATGAAGTGACTGCATTTCCAAGCCAAACAAAAAATCATCACTGTGCTATGCAAAATTATTTTTGAGTGTTTCTGAACTGTAAGCTTAAGTCAGTATCCACACTTCAAATTAGCTTTCTATTATTAAAACCAAAAATCACTTCTATTTCAGAAAAGTAGCCTTACTGGAGGCATTCTTGTTTGCTTGTTCCTTAATAATTCTTATTGCTCATCCATTCAATAAAAATATTGATTTGTCCATGGTCTTCAGCATAACTCACTCTCCATCTGACAGTAACATGGAAACATCTAAGCTGGGAGTGCTAACCTGGCAGAGAGCTAAGGCATGGAAAGATGAAAGCTGAAAGCAATCCAGCAGTTCAGCCTACTGTGTTGCAGCTCCCATACCTACTACCTTTGATTCTTAGCAATTTCTATCAATTATTTAACTCTGATGAACCTAACCTCCCAAGGAAAGCAGGAGAGGAATAAAAACGGAGAAAGAAAACAGAGGGAAAACACTAGTTAGAAAGGAATAGAGAGTGCCTTGGAAATAAGGGGGGAAGATATAAATATACAGTATTATAATATATTAATATTATAAATACAATTTTCATAAATCTTTTATGACACAAGAGTGACATCTCTTCTGCACCACACTGTACGAATAAGGTATACATCATGCACAAGGACATATATGGAGCACAGCCCTTTCCCTCCAGTGCTTGCTCAGACACTCCATGGCAGTCTCTTCATTTGAAGGATGCAGAAGTGGATATTCAAAGACAACAGAGAAAACCTGGCTGAATTTACCACTATCTGGAAACTCAAGTAAGGCACTAACATTCTGTATACAGATAGCTTTTGCATTCCCAAACTAAGGTCCCTCACAAAGCCTCAAGATTTATGCAGGCAATATTTCTATCCACCACTTGAAAATCTAATTGTGTAAGAACAGAATATTCTATTCACAATTGCAAATTTATTTTTTTTAGTGGGGGTGTGGTATGTGTGGTGGTGTTCTGTTCCCTCACCCCACCCCGAGCCATAACACTTCCAACCAGGATCTAATTTAATGGGCTTTGAAAAAACTCCTAAGGAAGTGAAAGCTCATACTATTGATGATTAGCATGCATTTAGCTTGTTTGTCATTAACTTTCAGTGCTTGCCTATAGACAATATTGTAATGATTTACATTTACTACAGCTTCACATCAAGCTGCAGATGTTCACAGTAACAGCTGCTGTCTGAAAAAACAGAGACACTCTTTAGAAATAAAATATATGAGGCTTTGAAGATGTGATGCACTTTTGAAGATAATGAATTCAACCTAGGAGGAGCTTTCCAGCACCTTGCTATGTAGCTCTTTTGTGTAAGCTTTTGACAGAAAGTTTGAATTAGGACTGTGGCTACAATTACCCCTGGATGAACCAGCTTCTCATTTACCAAGGGCTTTTCATCATCAATTATACAAAAGACAACAAGATGACTCCAAGAAATCCTATTTTTAAAAAGAAGTTTGATTCAAGGTCTTCTTTTATCTATCCTTCATTCTCAAGATGAATTTTCTGTGCTGTCTACAGCAGCCCAATTGATAGAGCTATACCACAGACATTCCTGCCTGTTTGCTTGGGGCTAGGAACATAAAACCATCTCTGACAGGAGTTACACTCTTCTGTCAGATTAAACCTACAGCCACCATAAAAGGTTCCCTGCGTAGCTGCTGACACTCAAGGGTTTAATGCACAGCTCCTGATGTTTCAAGATGTTTCCTGTCAGCACCAGTTGCACTTTCTCACTTTGTCATATTTCTGTCCCTATTTGGGAGTTTTAATTCAAACAGCATTTGTGGCTCAGGTCAGAGTGGCTCCATGCAGAACATTCCCAGAGCAAGTGAAGTCAAATCACTTGAAATAAGCTTTCTGCTTTTCTAACCACAGGTAGGAATTACATCACCGCTATGCCTACTGAAACTTGCTGCATTACGTACCAAAATCTTGACACCACTGACTTCCAGCATTCCTTAACTACAGAAACACCTCCCAAAAATGGTAGTGCTACAAAACTAAATAACCTGGCAACAGGCTGTGGGATAAAAGCTGGAACACAGCCCAAGTAACAGATTTGGCTACATCCTGTACTGCCAAGTGCATCTGCACAGAAATCAGAATGTGAACTAGAGCAGGCCAGGCCAAAGCAGAATGATTACCATATGGGACAGTAATGATGAATGGGCTCATGGACCATACTGCACATTATGCTACAATCTGTGAGGACCCAGGACAGTTGCTTTGGTGTTTGTGTATATTTGAAAGTGCTTCCAAAAATACCATTTTGCATTCACACATCACAGCAAGTAAATTAATATTCAACCTAATACTCAGTAACATGACGCCAGAGCAAATCCATTTGCCTTTATAGACAACAGCAGAAAAATGTACAGAAAATATCAGCAGATGTTATAGATCTGTGATAAAAATACATGGTGTCTGCTCCACTGAAGAGGAAACATTCCAACGTAAAAGACCTCTTCAGACAACTGACTTTCCTAAAATCTTTGCATCACATCCACAATAATAGACCATCCCTGAATCTATTCAATCCAGTAGCATTTACTACTTTAATCAATATGTGTTTACAGAAGCAGTAAAGAGAAATAAATTGAATACTTTATTAATCATCAGCTGTCCCTGGGGACTCTTCTAGCATCTGTAAAACAGTGTTAAAGTTGCAGTGTTCTGTACCAGTTATCCAGCTATTTGCTATACCAATATCACCACTCAGAATGGATATTTTCAGTGAATATACTTCTTTCTACAACAGACTCTGTTGAAGTAAAATAGCGGAAAGAGGGAAACTCCTCCCTGTTTTCTTGGAGTCAAAAGTGCATCTAGATTATCAGCATTTGGGCAATAATAGCAAAAAACTACCACTGATCATTTTAGTAATTGGGAATGAAAGAACATCCATCAAAAATACATTATCTGTAGACTCTGAATTAAAACAGGAATATAATGGCAGACAGCTACTTTAGAATTTAATTTTTCCACATTCTGATTTTTTCTTATCCTCAAGAGCTTAGATCAACTTATTTTAGGATTTTTCCACAAACAGAAAACGGAGACTGGGAAACTCCTTTCAGAAGGAATGAAGTATCACTCCAAGTCAAGGGCATCTTTTACCAATTGCTCTCTCCATTTCTTCAGGCTCAACCTGATGGAATCTAAGATCTGACAAGATTCTGACCTCAAACCCAAAATCACCAGACATCTCAGATTATCCTGTAAACTCAGGATCTACAGGACATCATACTTGCTGGGTACATTTCCTATCATCCATTCCTATTTCCTATCAAGCTAGCATACAAAATCCAAACTACTTTATGCTGACTGGGAGCTGGTGGGTGAATGTAATTGTGTACAGACTGACACTTCTGCATAGACCTTCTTGTGGTTATTGAAGACTACTCCCTTTGGACAAAACCCACTCAATTTCAGGACAACTTACTAATTATCTCCCATAAGATTCCTCTCATGAACCGACCAATATATTTGGTTAAAAGTAAGTCTGTCTGAGAAACTGTGACAAGTCCCTTTTACTTGGGTTACTATAGGACACTCACTTTTCACTGAGCCAGTGCTGAGAACGCCTAAAGGAATCCCTAAAAAACCCCACACATTTTCTTCTTAAAAACCTTAAGCAGTGACATTTCCCTGCATGTCTATCAAATGAGATCTCAGAAGGCTGAGATAATGCTCAGTGTTTGCAGGAGCTTAATATTTTATAAAGAAACTTCATCTGCCAAATTTTTAGGTGAAATGCTGGAGAGGCATTTCCATTTCTGGGGGAGCTCTTGTGCAAGGACTGAAGCCGGGAGGGTTGAGCAGCTCTCCAGCTGCAGGTGCAGCACCATCACCAGGTGCCTCCATCCCACAGCATGTTCCCTGTGCTCTTCTATCACAAGATTGTTCCCAAGTCACTTTTCCATGTCTGTTAAATCCCTTCTACTCCCAGTGAAATGTTTCCTTCCTCTAATATGAAAAAAATGGGAGAGAAGTCTTTGTCTTCTGACTTAAATTCCACCACATAGTGTATATGCTATCTGTAGTATCAGACACTGATTAAATTTAGAAATATTATTGTAAATGCAAGACAATTTCCCTTTTATAGTGATTTTTAGATGGGAAGCACCATCATTATCAGCAGAGCAGCATAGTAGTTAGTATAGCTAGTACACCTCAACTTCAGGATAAAATGCCCTTTCCAATCAAATCTGCAAAGCCAGTTCGCAAGTGACAGTTAAAACTGCTGATCAAATGAGCAGTCATCGATCACTACTGTTATTGTATTGCATTGCCTTAGAATATTGCCATACAAGCACAGAATTAAACTTAACAATGCTTGTGTCCATTTCTTTAGCTTTTCCCCATTACCCTTAATACCTCTTGCTAAAACCCACAGTTTCATAAAATTAAACAGACTTCTGAATAAGGATGTTCTGGTTCCATCTAAGCCCAAGGTAATGGCCTCCTTGAGCCTACTGAAGCTAGAAGATGACAGATTACTCAAAGCAGAATTAGGCATTGTAGATAACCAAACTTCTGTCTTCCACTACCTCTTCTATTCCAACCTGTCAGAGATGAGGAGATGTGCCATGGATAAGTTTCTGCTCTTATCTCTCTACACTGTATCCTATCAGGAGGAGAATGCTACAGGAGACAGCAATATTCCTGAACTCCACAGAAGACATTTTTAGTTACCAATCTGACATTCAAACTTGGTTAACATCTGCTAGGAGAGCAGTACCTTGACTCTTTTCCTTACAGTTTTGTTGTAGTTGGGGTTTCTCTTGTTGTTGTTTTAACTTATCTTCATTTTGTAAAAAACAGTAGAAGAATATTAGAGAAGTTGAAAATTGCAGATAAATATTTCACTCTAACATTTTCACCAGTTCATTTGTTCTTGTAGCTGCCTCTCTGTTCTGTAACAAAGGAAGGATGATGATGAGAGTTAAAAGAAAACCTTCCCAAAATATCTACCAACCAACGAAGTTGTGTCCTGTGGTTTTACACATTCCTCTATTGTTTGATTTTCAGAAACCCACAGTATGGTTTCAAATCTAACACCTCCTACCCTGTAACTTTGGTTCTGAAGACTCTGAACATACAAGGTCTCCTGATGGCAGGGAATTATACCATCCCTGCTTTACAAGGAGGGCAACATGTGTCCTGGAGATGAAAATCTTTGTATGTTCAGATTTTACAGCAGGAGGCTAGTGGAGAGGGAAATACAAGCTACAGAAACTCTAGTGCACACTAAATCCCTGTAGCTGTAACTATGAAGGAATATTAAAACTGTGCTTCTCTATCTGCTCTCACAGTAAAGTTATGGTGCTTTCACCAAGATTTTAAAAGGTAACGAGTATTTATCACTTATTCAAACATTTGCTTTTAAACACTGAAAAAGGAGCTCAAAACTGCCGAAGTACATAGACAGAAAAATGAACAACTCCTGTACCTTTTCTTTCCTTTTTGAGAGCTCAAAGGCAATTTCCCTAGAAATATGTTCTTTGCTATACATTCAGATGTCAAACTGACTTTAACACCCATTGTTAAAGTGAAACAGCAAAGCAGGCAAAAGGATAAAAAAGAAAGTAAGCTGACTGTTCCAAAATTACCATTCAAAATCTTGACCATACCCCCCAAACAAAGGAAATACATTGCACTACTTTTCAAATATAAGTAGCTCAAACCATGATGGCAATCTGAAGTGACTTAATTTAACATAGTATAAAATGTGATTGTTTAATTTTTTTTAATTGTAAAATATGCTCATTCTGTAAGTCACTCACATAAAGGACAGAAACAATTATGCATACTGCTAGCTGGTGCTGAAATTCTGATACTGCAGGTAAACAGTTGAAAGCCTTGACTGTAGGAAGGAGCATAAACTCTGCTTTTTCCATTAAACACATTAGATGTTAAATTAAGTGACACTCCTCAAGCAGAATCAATCAGATCTTCTCTCCAGTGTGCAAGGAAAAAAAGAAAAAGCCCAAAAGAAGAATCAGGTTCTCCACATTTGGCAGCATATGGAGTAGTGAAAAAAGAGCAACAGGATTTTCAGGACATCGCTGTGTTTTCTGAGGTATATGGATTGAAATGCTTTGCATATTTGTTTTCATTTATAAACCAAGATTTATTATGGCTATCATGACAAATTAACACCGACTACCTTATGTATTCAGGTCCTTAAATAGAGCAGAGAAAATAAAAGATAATGAAAACGTATGAGCTGAGTGTGTAAAGTTTGTTTTGTAAAACATGCTTTTCTACAAGTTCAAATGCAAACTGGAAATACAAACAAAAATGAAAATGACAAATAATTCATCTAAGTAATTGAATAATCCCTGCTGTATGTGCAAGAAATCTATTTTGGAGAGGTACTGTAAAGTTATAATAGATTGGTTGCTTAAAATCAATACCTGACTAGAACATGTACTTGCAGACAACAGAAAATTGCCTGTACTGTAATGATGGTGGTGGTTTGACAGAACTTGTGATGCAAAAAATTTATGTACGTTTTGTGAATTATCATCATCTGTTATAAAAATGGTTGTCTTTCTGACTGCAACAAAATACATCAGCACAGAAGGCAGGTTCTCTGCCCTATACTGTCCATCACAACATAATGGCAGGTATGTGGTTGAGAGTCTTCATAAAACCTTTGAAGGTAAGCACCAATTCAATCTCAAATGGTTTAAATGACACAGGTTATTTATTGGCTGTCTCCAAACTTTAGAGCACGTGACCATCTCAGCACACTTCACACTGCCCGGGCCCCACCCAACTCACACATGTCCTGCAGGCTGCTTGCCCTCACACCCAGACTACACAGACCTCCTGGAGCACACTAAGGATCTCTCTCCTGCCCATCACTTACTCCTAACAGCATAGTCGGACTTGATGATCTCAGAGGTCTCTTCCAACCTTAATGATTCTGTGATTCTATGGTAGTGCTCAAATACTTGTCCAGAATCATGGAGTTTATCAGACCAGTGGAAACAGCAGCAAGAAACTACTTTTTCTCTCTCCTTCCCTCTAATTCAGTAACAGATTATATAAGGGGGGGGAGGGGGAAGCTAATTTACTGATGTATGCACTTACCTATTACCTTTGAAATAGATTTTTTTTTTTAAATATTCAATTCATAGCAAGTATTTGGTCTACTATTATTAGTGCTGTAAAGAGAACTATGGAGCCAAAAGAATGGAAATGCAAGAATAGGAACATCCAACCCAACAGCTCATTCTTTAGAACACTACAAATCTAAAAACCATGGAATCTGAAATGAGTATCAGAAACATCTGCTAACATTAGAAAAGAGAGTCCACTGACACTGGATCATCACATGAAACACAGACGGCAACAAAAAGGCATTTTTTGGCAAGCCTGCTGATACTGAAGCCCATTTTTCACAGCCCCTCCCCTAGGCTTCCTGCACATGTTTTTTAATTACACTTTAATACCTTAAATTGTCTGTCCCCTGATGCGCATGAAATCTTTTGTCTTTAAGAGAAATAATGCAGTTGGCAAAGAGATTCTGAGCAGACCTTGGATGCTCAAAGACAGTCAAAAGTTCCTATGTCCCAAGCATTACTAGAGTTACCCTGCCTGCCTTGCTTTAAGGACAGAAATCCTCTGGCAGCCCTGTATGTTGGAGTAGGGCAATGCTGTTAGGTTCCTAAAGGCAGGGAGCGGGAACACTTTGCCTCTATATTCATTTCATGTGCCTAAGTATGCTACAAGTATTTTTACAACGTGACATAGTTGAGCATGCATGCAAAAGGGCACTCAATTGTATTCCTACAGAGAAGAAAAAAAGGCACCACACACACACCAAAAAACAAACAGTGGTTATTTGTTATCTTGCTTTTGTTAAAAGCCTGATAACCTTATCAACTGTAAGGTAATGATAGCTCTTGATACAAATGGAGCAACCTCTTATCAATCAGAGTAACATCTGAAGACAGATACAGGGAGAAGCTACTCACCAATTAAACAGCAGGTCATTCACCACAAAACTTAAGAACTTACCAGGTTTCTTATTTTTCAAATGTCTTTTCCTAACAGATGTATTTATAGACCCAGAAAACATAACAAAACCCAACATATTTAAAAGATCTAAATAATATTCATTGGTGTTATGCTACTGCAGTAAACAGGAGTTAGATCCCTTGATATAAAGGCTCCTAAGACAGAGAAGATACCCCACATCATCAAACAGATTTTTCCATGCACCCCACACAGACGTCCTGACTTTTTTGGATGACTGCTGATATGGTAGCATTAGATACCACATAAGTGGCAACCATGAGCCAAGCACTCACCACGCATTGCTCTCTCCAGCCTCCTGGGTGATGTATGCCAAGATTATTCATAATAGGATACATATCAAGGTCAGAAAACACTGGGAAGAAACCCAACAACTTACAGTAGCTGAATTGGTGATGTTATCTCAGCTGGCTGCAAGAGACATTTTCTACAAGACACTCCTCTACTGTGGAAGAGCTCTTCCATGACATTGGCACAGTCACTTTGGACTGCAGTTGTGTAGTGACACAGAAGCGTTTTACCAAGATTTATTCCCATTTTGAAGTAGGATCACTTTGTATTCCTTTTTCTGTTTGTTTTCAGGAATTTTCTGATGTTTAGCAGGACAGTAATTAAGTCTGAATACTTAAAGCACTCACCAAAGCACTGTTTTAAAACAAAGAGTTATTAGTGTAACCATTTAGTTTGATATTATTCTAGAGTGAAAGGACTCTGCACTTAAATACAAACATCCCATGTGTAACATAAGTAAACAATTATAACCCTCAGTTTTATTGTTGACAATAAGCAGTTTATGAATAACCTATTAGGACTGTGGCTATAACTAATACAATACAAATAATTTATATTTCCTGCCTGCTAAATAATGACATTTAGAGACAAATTTCATAAAATACACAATACAAGAATAATTTTAAACAGCTCTAGCTAAAAAAAGTAACAGAAAATGGATTGCTCTGGCTTTACATTTGCAGTGCCAAAGTTGTCATGTCATCTCTCTAGTCCACCAGAGAGGAACACTAATTTCTCACTACAGAAAGTCAATTTCCTGCTAGTAAGGCTTTTTGTCTGACAATCTGCACTTCTATAGTCCTAAATATATTCACAACTGCCATACCTAGAGTATTAGTTTTTGTTAGTGAGATAGAAAAGCTTCAGTTCTAAGGGACTTCCCCTGCCCCCTCCACTCCTCTCCTCCAGAAACAACTCTATCAACTGTCAAACAGTTTGATTTGGATCAAAAATAACTGCAGAGCTTCCTGAAGTCATGCAGTTCTACAGGGGGTGGGGAGGAGGTGGTTTGATCTGCAATTGCTTTTGGTATAGGATTTCCAACCTGGCAAGGGAGGTCAAGGATAACAGGAAAAGATTTTTCAAGTATGTTGGAAGCAAAAGGAAGTCTAGTGGTAGTGTGGGCCCTTTGAGGAATGAAATGGGTGCACTGGCGACCGAGGATACAGAGACGGCAGAGTTACTCAATTCCACCTTCACTTCCATCTTTACTGCTAATGCCAACTACCAGGAGTCCCAGAAGTTCAAAATTGCAGAGGAAGATGGGAGGAAGGTACTTTTTACCTCAGTTGATGAGGTTTGGGTCAGAGATCAGTTGAGCAAACTGGACATCTGCAAGTCCATGGGTCCGGATGGGATGCACCCAAGAGTGCTGAGGAAGATGGCAGAGGTCATTGCTAGGCCACCCTCCATAATCTTCGAGAGGTCCTGGAGAATGGGAGAGGTGCCTGAGGACTGGAGGAAGCGCAGTGTTATCCCAATCTTCAAAAAGGGCAAGAAAGATGACCCAGGTAACTATAAGCCAGTCAGCCTCACCTCCATCCCTGGAAAGGTGATGGAACAGTTTGTACTTGCCACCATCTCCAATCATTTGGAGGAAAGGAGACTTATCACGAGTAGTCAACATGGATTCC